>OY747701.1:46322500-46797500 GCA_963556495.2 Valencia hispanica
CTGCAGGTTTCTGAAAGTTCGCCTCTGATTGGTTGATCAGGCCCTCATAATGACTCCTTCCCTGGGAAGCTGAACCTAGCTGATCTATTGGTCAGATTATTTTGCAATAACTATTTTTGTTTGCATGCTACTCTATGCTGCTTTAATCTAATTCAGTGTAGAATTCCTGCAATATTTTTGAGTTTTCCATTTTAACAGAGTTCTGAGTTGAAAGTAAATCCCTGCCTAGACATCCAACAAACTAAGCCAGTCTTCCAACCTCCAAGTGACCTTTGACAGAACCACTGTTGGAATCTAAGCTGACAATCCTATGGGTTGACAGAGGAACAGAGGTGACAGAGCGCCAGAGCAGAAAGAAACTCAGGTTGGTTCTGCAAAAATAAGTGGTTCCAAAACTTTGAATTCCTCCATTTTATCTTTCCAAAACTCTATCTCTTAAATTTACATTAGACAACAGAACAAATAATTTCAAGCCATAGACCTTTGGTCTTTAAAGTCTTGGCAGACCAATAAACTTTTAATAAAAGTCAGATCTTAAATCAGTTTAAATAATGCTAAGAATGTTCAGTTTCCCATTAATGAATTTCCCCAAAACTTAATTAAATCTTCAGAAAATAGAACTCGGGTTAATCAATAACAACATGAAATCATTTATTACATTAATTATTAGTGTTTCCATAAATATCTTTTGTCTGAAGTGTATTTATTATATTGAAGATATCTTAATCTGAGAAATATATAGGAATCTCCTTGTATCTTTAAATTTGTGATAAATCCTGATTATTACATTAACAATATGGCTTAGCAACTGCTACAATATCCCTAGACTATAAATCTGTTTACATTTCAGAATGTATGCTTTGTCTCATGCATGCAGAGACTCTGTTAAAATGCACCTTAACCACAGAATCTTCATTTTCCCACCGGAGGAGTTAAAGCAGACGTCCTGACAGAGTGAATGCCTCAGCTCTACTCAGCTGGCATGCCTTGTCGTGCATGGCGTAATCTGATAATATCAATCATAATTGTGTTAGATGTAATCCATCTGACTTTCAGTTTGTCAGGGTCAGGGTAGGAAGCAAGGCCCCACTTGCCATCAATTATCAGACATAAGAGAGTAAGAGGATGGAGCTCTCCTCTATAAATAATATGGTGTGGCCCCGGCCCTGCCGATCGATGCTGTACAGTTCCACTGTCATGGCTTTAATGGCAGCTGGCTTTCTTGGCTATGTGGATCAATAGCGTGTCTCCTCGGGGCTGAGTCTGGGTCCAGGTCACGCCTGGTGATGGGGGCGTAAATGACACCTCTGTTGTGATTGGAAAAATGTGATCCTTTTGGATTATTTAGTGCAACCACTGAGTGTTTTTGCTGTTTTTTTTTCTGGCAGAGCCACCTGTTGGGATGAGTCAAGCATTTCTCTTATGGTCTTCTGCACCTCATAGTAAGCAATTTCTTTACATTTTTGAGTCCAAGTCATTATAAAGATAAATGCAATTCTTTATTGTATCGCTTTTCCGTTGGTTCTAGGTTCTGTACATGGATGACTGGCTGTTTACATTCCAAAAAGGCTAGTTTGAAGTGATGTCTAATTGAAAAACATGAACAACCACAGCGGCTCAGTTTGAATGTCAATGGATGCAAGAATGACAGGCAGCACAGCAGGCAACCAGTCCAGGGTAGTTGGGCCAAACCTTAAGAGACACATAAACAAACACACGGAGACATAGACATTTACCAAAACTAAGCAGTATTAAAAACTTAACAACAGCATACACATCAAACCAAAGATCACAGGAGTAGATGGTCAAAGTGCTCTGCCCTCAAAGAAACACAAGCAGACCTATGAAAACCAAAATGTTTGCGATAAGAACACAGTTCTGGTTGCATGAAAATATCTTTAACAGTTCATTAATTTCAAAGTGCCTCTCCTTTGAAACAAAACAGAGATAAATCATTAATGTGATGGTTCAAAAAGTGGGCAGAGAATAAAAAAACAACAACCTATCATTACAACGGGTTCTCAAATGTCATATGAAAATACTGCAGCAGCTTCTCATGGGTGAACCAATAGCAGCGAGACACAAGTTGTTGGTGTCACAGAGAGGCCACAGAACTGACACAAATCTGTCCACTTTTCTGGGGGTGGAGGCCTGACTGAAAGAGCTGGTGTGTGAGAAGTAAACTGTGATGATAAATAACAGAGATATGGATCAGAAGGAGTACTTTCTGACTCCAAGGCCGGACAGCATAAAAAAAATGAGAGGTGCCCTTTTTCTTTGCGTAATTTCATACTGCATTGTGTCTTTGAGGTGATGATGAATGACAATAAATTGAATCTTGAATTTTTTTTAAAGCACAGAGATTTTCTACTTTGTTTTAGGGACACAAACGTTCCCATGTGAATAAATCACCTCCTGGTAAAACACTGGTGGTCAGATAGTGAGGATTCACACTCAGTTTTCTATTGCATCCTGTCCTGGCAGCTTAGGCAAACAAGATAGTGGGTCTGGTTACCTTGCAGTCAAGGCAGATTTGCTCTGCAAAATGAGGGGCAGAGCTGAACATTCCACCTGTTGCATAATAAACTTTATTAAATAAATACATGATTAACCATTTCAGGTTCAGGTGACAAAGTAGACAGGGTAAGATACATATAAATAGACTAAAATAACAAGGACAGGGAGAAAAAGAAAAGGTGGGGAAACAGAAAAACAATGACAATCGCAACAATAATGACAAACTAGAAAAGCACCTGGAGAGTACAGACCTCCACCAAAGCAGCTTATCCACCTGCAGACGGTGATCCAGATCACACCCAAAATGTAATCACTTCTTCCTGGTCCTACTGCGGACATTTCCTGAAAATTTCATCAAAATCTGTCAATAACCTTTTGAGTTATGTTGCTAACAGACAGACAGACGAACAAACAAACCCTGGCAGAAACTTAACCTCCTTGGGAGAAGTAACAAATGAAAAATAAAAATTATATGCACTCACCAAGTTACCAGTTTCTTAGGTACACCTCTTCAATAGCTTGTTGCCATAAATACCAAATTAGCAATTCACACAGTCTACCTCAATGCTTTAGATGCGATGAAGACAACTGTCTGCAGTTTAAACTGAGTATGTTGATGGTGTAATGGTGTGTGGATATGTTCTTGGTACACTTTGGTCTTCTTGATAGCAACTGACGATGCTTAAACAATGAATCATGTCACAAAACTCAAATAACTTCAATTATGTTTCTTGAACATGCCTTCACAGTCATTGGGTCTCAACCCAATAGATCGCCTTTGAATGTGATGTAATGGGAGAATCGCATCATGGGAATGCAGCAACTCCATGCTGTTATGTTTCTCAAACCTTGTTGAATGTATATTATGAGAAATTAGGGCGGTTCTAAAAGCAAAAGGGTGACCCTCGCACTAGCAAGGTGTACTTAATGGTTTATTATATCCACATGTGCCTTGAAAGATAAAACAAGCTGAAAAGTTGTTTGTACTTGGAAAACCACAGTAGTTTGAGACAGGATGCAGTGTGCCTTGTCTACATTTAAAGTAAGACTTCCAGATCTAAATTCAGCTTTAAAAAAGGCTGTGTAAATCAAGTTTAAATATTTGCTCTAGAGGCTGCACTAATTTTCCATTGACCTCTTTCATTAAGAACTAATTGAGGGGAGGGTCTGCTGCGGTGCTGTCACTATCAGCCACTCAGTTCCTTGTTCTGGCCTGGAACTATAATGTAGCCTCCTCTGGGCTGCCTTTTCCCTCAGACGGGCACAGCTGGTGAGAGATCCACCACCTATTGTGGGGCCACCCCCCCATCCTCCACCTCCCACCTGCACAATTTCAACCACCTCTTGGCCTGCACTTTCAGTGTGCTGTGCAGAGCTCACTTCTAACCAAACAAGAGTGAGGGGGAGTTCCAGACACTAGAAGACCACCACAACAAACACTGACGGGCTCCTATCTACCCTCAGAGATATGTTGATACCATGCCCATTTCTACGTTGCAGGTTCTTCTGCAGAGGCCATGAGACAGACTGTCTTGAATAACATGACCATCTACCAAAGTAGTGAGGTCAGCTCTGCAGGCTCAGGACTTATGGGTGGTCACCTCTACCTTGCTAACATTTTATACGACCTGCAAGACAAGTCCAAGAATAAACGGCTCAGGAAATAAAAAACATTACAGAAGAACTGTGAAGCAGACACAAAGAACTATCCTAATGTTTTGTTCAATGCAAAAAAAAGAAAAAAGAAAAGAAAAAAAAGATATTTATTGTTATCTTTTGCCTGCTCACAGTACCTCAACTTAACCAACCCTTGAAGTTTTAACTGTAACGACAGTGTGTGGTGGAAGAACTTTTGAACAATATATATTTCAAACTAATTAATAATCATATAATAAATTATTTTAAAAAGGCTATAATCTGTAAAACTATCACAGAACCAACAGATTGATGTGAGAAGCATCAAGCTTTTGCAGTAACAATTTTTTACCAGCAAGACAAAAGACCTACAAGGGGGCTACTTTCCACTTTCCCTGCATCGGAGGGTCCGTGTGTGTGAGCAGGTTATATAAAAGTATACCTTCACACCATGGAACTTGTAAAACAAGGCAAAGGCTACACCCTTTGCAGCCACACAGCAGGATCCAATTAGGTCTCTTATCTTGTAATTATGTCCCACACATCTGCATTCCAGAGTTTTTTTTAAAAGCCTGCAGTCTTCTTTCTTTGTAACAAGCTCTTAAATTAATGAGATTGCTCTGTAATTAAACTTCTTCATGGCTCCCTTGGCAGGCAAAATATGCTAAGTTAAATTTGTATTAACAGAGCATATATCATAGCTGATCAACTGATAAACATTGCTGATGATGGCAGGCACAAAGTGGTTGCACCTTTATGTAAATGTACTGTCCACCTTGGAGCAGATCAGCGGGGAGGAAATGTGTCCCAGACCTGGCCACTGTGGGGCACTGTGCTACAGATCACATATTAGTCACCACACCAGAGCCCATAGGACCACACACACATGTTCAAAATGGACATATCTGTGTTTAAATGGGCACACACAGAAAAGTTTATTTTGAAAACTGTCCAGCCAAACGGTACTGGATGTTTAGATCAATGTATCCAGAGATATCAATCTCCTAAATACATAAATATATATTTAAAATAAACATTTTAAGGTTTTGTTTTAATAAAGAGCTTTAAATGTCTTATAAATAATTGTTGATGCTAAAAAAAGTTTTTATTTATTAATGTGCCATCAAAGTAAAGGTGAAGGAAGGCTCACATGCAAATGCCTGTTTGTGCCTTATAACATTAAACTGATCACAGGTTAAACAAAGTCACAAGTTTTAGTATGACAAAAAATTGCTGAGTTCTTTCAGTTTCCACTAACATGCCTTCCATGAATGTCAATTAAATCAAACAGACCTTGCGTAACCTGACCTCAATGTGCAGATCACAAATGGTCTAAACTTGCACAAAGTTCTAAAGGTTACATAAAGATTGACAGATAATTCTCCCTAAAAAGCAAAAAGAAAATAATTTGAAGATATTTGAAGACCGACTTGCAGTGCTGTTTACCTAACTTCATAGTTTACTTTGTTATAGTAATTTAATATAGACAACTGTTTTGTATTTGTTTTTAAAGTCAGGCATGTCATCTCAAGCAAACCATGTCCATATATATATAAAACTTATTTTCTGTTTTTTTCAGAGAGCACACTCCAGGAGTCAAGTGTTCTCACAGTTTGACAGGTGCTTGAGACTTAAGAGGGGAGACATGCTTACACTGTGAAAGTTGGCCCAGATATGTAAAATGGAGTTCAGCTGATCAGCACAATGAAAAAGAAACAAGGAGAGCTTAATCAGACACAGCCATGATGCCCATGGTCATTCTGGAGGAGCTACAGGGATCCACAGCCCAGGTAAGACAATCTGTTGACAGAAAAACTATGAGTAGTGCTCTTCCCAGATCTTTCTCGGCCAAAATGATATGCATGGAGGTTAAAAAAACAAAACAAACCAAAAAAACTTCCAGTATATCACCCTGAACACATCATCTTGAGGTGACATATGGTGGTGGCAGCATCATGCTGTGGGGATACTTTTCTTCAGCAGAACCAGGCAAGCTGGATATTGTTAACGTCAAGATGGATGGAGCAAAATACAAGGCAATCTGGAAAGAGATTGGGGTGGAGTTTCACCTTCCTCCTTTATAACAGACTCTCTCCTTCTGAATGAGGTTTGGTTATTTTGCAAAGAAGAGGAGGTAAAACTTTTAGCCTCAGATGGCAAAGCAGATGGAGACATTTCTTAAAAGACATGAAATTGTAAGTGCTACAGAAGGTGTTTTTACAAAGTACTAAATCAGAGAGTTCAGGTTTTATTCAGAAAAAATCCCAATAAAAATACACTGAGATTTGTTGCTGTAATTTGACAAAATTTGGAAAAGCTTAATGGGTTTTGATATTTTTATATATTTATTAGGCATTGTACATGCTTGCTTTCCTAGATGTGCCTTTATCAAAAGGAGCCTTTATCATTCTTTTCAGCAGCTAATATCTATCAGGAACTTGGTGATTAATAACTGTTAATACATGTGATCTCTAACCCGAAGTTGTGTCACAGATAGTCACTAATGTCTCACAAAGAGCAGGACAAGCAGGGCAGGGGATCTGAAGGTGAGTGGAAGGGGCAGATGTTTTCTTCTGAGGCTGAGCTCACTTTATTAGCATTGATTCCCTTTTTTATGTATTTTGTCGCAGCTAATGCTATCGATCAGTTCTGCCACTGGTCTTAGCCCCATTAAAAATTAAACAAATAATTTTTGTGTGTTTCATTTACCTTTTAACATTAATCTGATATACTTACAGACTCATATAATGTGAATGTACATATTTTAATCATAAACCACCTGGTTTTAAAAATAAGTTCATGTTACAGTCTTTTTAGCTATAGAGTATTTCTTTTCACATATCGTTCATGTCTCTGATATTCACTTTTCATCGATCAAGCACCAGTTGTGAGGTAAACACAGCTGCTAATTTAACTCTTTAGGAGAAATTAAAAGAAAAGAAGTTTGCATTAAAGAGTTGGTTGGTGTGTCACCTCCTCTTCACCCACCCCCTCATGGCTTAGAATGCTGACAATACAGCCCAGGGAAGCAGCAACAGAAATCGAGAGGAGTTGGCTTGTCCCCTCTGTCTCAAACAGGATCCCCACTGTGCAGGAGAAAAGGAATTAGCATGCTAAAGGTAGCGCAAATGCAAGACCATCTTTGAATCAGCACTGAGCCAATTTTCCTATTACGAGAGCTGCTAATAGGCAGAGTTGCTCAGTGTTTATGCAAGATTGTCAAGCATGTGGGGTTTAGGGGGCAGATTCAGCAGGCTAATGCGTGTTAAGCTGTGGGTCAGAGAGTCAGAAAGGACCAGAAATGGAACATCACATGTGGCTACTATATAGATTTTAACTCTAACAACAATGATAATAATATTAATAAAAAAACATTTTTATTGTTTAGGTGAATTTTGATAAAAAAGAACAAAAAACATGGTTGGAAAATTACTGAAACAACTGATTTGCTTTCAAATATTCTTCTAACAAATAATTTAGTAACCAGTTGTTGCACGACTGCTCTCCTCTTCTGCTGTCTTCTATATTTGTAATTTTAAACATCTTCAGAACTTAAACTGTTTATATTTATTTATTAGTTTTAATTTGAATAAGCCGAAATATACAGAAAATAGGTTTTCAAAAACAGATTGAAAATTCTGCACCTGGTTATTAATTTGCAAACTTCTGCACAACTGAATTGGGTGCTGCACTCTAAATGTACCCCTGTTAACATGCTACAATGCACCTCACTCTATACACTGTAATTAATACTGTACTTTGGATCATGTTTCCTGCTTAAACTTAAAATCATATTTTATATTTATTTATTCCGCTGGGGTTGGCTGAAATAATGGTCGTGATGATGCAGTTTTCAGATCCCTGCAGGAAGAAGGCCATTTAGTTGGTTCTCAGAAAGGAAACCTGGCCATGGCAGCCTGTAGTTCCTTAATAAAACCCTGCCATGTGTTTTTGCTGCCAAATTATCCTTAAACCTATGGAGTGTTCTTAACATAAAGCTCTGGGGTTTTACTCTAGCTTTACAGAATATAAGGTTAACACAAGTAAAGAACAAATGTAAAGATATACAAGCTAAAAACCTATAAATAATATTTTTTTGTATAAAAGGAAAAATATTTTACACATTAGTTAAACTTAGCAGTACTCCACTCTGTAAACTAAAGCATTGTGGTGGCACCTTTGAGTAGCAGATGCAACAGTTGTTTTTTGGTAAAGATGTGTTTTATCCAGTTTAATAAGAATTTACAGAGAAAGTTGCTAAACAAAAATTAAAACTGACTGTGGTATTGATTATGATGATTGACTGATTTTTAACTGGCTTGTAAGATTAAATTTGTTCCAATCTCTGAATTTCCCATACAATGTTGGTTTTAAGTCAATGGGAACACATGGCAGAGTAAAAGAAAAGATGTCTGTTGGATACAGGAGCTGTGACGTTGACACAGTCCGAGTCTCTTGTGTGACATCCCGAGCCTTCCTCATCAGCTTATGGTAATGTTGCGAACAGTGTGACTGCTCCAATAGCGAGCCAGCTGACAGCCTCTACCATGGCCTGGCTGTCACCTGACACCTGCCAATAGAAAGGGGTTGGCCCACACACATACACACAACACATATATTACTCCACGCACACACATACACACACACCTGATAATCATTGAATTATACACAGTGTGCCTCTTTCACTAACCTCTCCTCTCCTGGGACCCAGCTGTTCATGAAATACCTCCCAGTAAGGCAGTGGGGACGGAGGAAAAGGGGCAGCTGGGGGAGGCAAGAGGGAGGAGATGAGGGAGAAAAGGCACGAAAAAAAAAAAAAAAACTTCACGCATCACTGGTTCTCAATACCATGCACATTTTTAAGAGAGCCAAAGTGAAAAGATACAATTTCACTCAATGAGGCAGGCTCCAAAGCCAGCCACAAAGGAGACAAGATAGTGCAATCTAGAGGTCACTGACACTGCCTCTGCTGTAATTACTACACTTCCTTTAATACTTCTGCACCGCGTCCACCCCTGGCTCCCTCCACAGTACCGCGATGCGCTCTCCTCTTCCAGACAAACATGAACGTTTCAGTCAGAACAAGGGTGCACTGTATAGCTTAAGTTCAACACTGGCTTAATTTATTCAGGATTTTTATTAGATAACAGAAAGGTTGGTGACCCTGCCCGGAAACATATCCCTTCTCTAGACTTTTCGACTCAGTCTGCTGACTATCAATAGGTGTGAGAGATACAAAGCAATAGTAGCTCTTTGGTTTCTAGCAACATGGCTTTGGCACTTATCTTCATGCTGCAGTGTGGAGGGTCACATCAGCTGAAATTGGTGGAACAAAACTGAATACACACCAACTTAAGTGGACAAGAAAGGTATTGCAGACCCACAGGGTTGGTTTGGCCCCCACAGCAGCTTTAAATGCTGTTATTTGGTCTTATTCTGTTTGGTCAAAATATAGGGCTGCTGCACCCTTCCTTTAAACTATGGGGTTACTGCAAGATTATCTCAAACAGCTTTCAATTTGTGATTGAAGTTGAAATTTTCATTTTCAAAGCCTGTAGTAAAATTTTAAAAGGACTAGAGAAGCGTCTGCTGTTTGTACACTGCTTGACATTTTAGCATTTTTCAATTCAAAGTTCTGTGGCACAAGAGATATTAAAGAGGTGAGTGGCAATGAATCACATCAGAAGTGATGCGACGTATTTGTCTTCGGTTCAGTTTTGATATGTGTGCTTGTGTTGCCGTTTTAAAGGATTGCAAGCTGGGTAAAATAGGAAAGGGCTGCAGTCAACAAAATGCATTATACACCGCGCCCGGGCCAACCACTTAAGATATCTTTGAAGATGAATCAATCACTATATTATAGTGGATGTTCACGAGGTGCCTGGCTCATGATCGAACACTCTGCACTTCATAGCAGTCTACAGGGCATTGATGCTCTGATTGATCACAGAATGGAAGTGACTGGAAAGAAGAAAAGGATTACGCTTGTCAAATGCAGTCAATACACTAGACCGGTGGTCAAATGTTTGCAGTAAATCTCAAATAGTGTCTGCAAAGCTAAAAAGGAAAAACAGGCAAAAAAAAAAAAAAAAAAGAAAAAAGAATCATCCCCAGTCAAACTGACAGGCCTGCAAATATGCAGTGGGATGAGTAGCCTAAAGCTTTTGGAGATTAGCAATGCTTTATACATCAAAACAACTCTTCCTATTATCTCAAGGGGGACCTGCCATCCAAAACTGAACAGATTAAAACTTAGACCAAATAACATAGTGCTTCATACAACTGATATGCATTATTGTTTCACTGCGTTATTGTTTTTTCAAACTTTTTTTTGTTGTTTCTCCCTTGGCAGTGCTGGTATCAGGTGGTGCTCCATTAGAAAAAGTTATACGGAAACGTCAAAGAATCAAATCCCCACTATTGCAGGAGGATTGCAGAAACAGGTAACAAGGAAATCTGCAAATGAACTCGAGCACTGCAAGACTGTTACCGAGCTTAGTGTATTCAATAGCTTGAGTGTTATTTACAGAGGGGTTTTCTTTTATGGAAAAATCAAGGCGTGATTGATTCAGGTTAATGTGACTGCAAGCCAGCACCATGCAGCATCTCTGCGCTCAGGTTAACAGAAAACACTAACTTCCATAAAGTGCTATGGAAATAAATCACTGTTATCCTGACAGCGCTGACAGCAGTTTAAGCAGCGGCAATCATCAGAAGCACCTCGGGAGCCCCTGTGCTGCCTTTTGCAAAAATGTCATTCGGGGGGTTGATGGAAGGGGAGGAGACGGGTGGGCTAGCAGAGCGACTGGAGGGGCAATGATGAGGGGGGTGTCACCAGCAGAGATGGTCATATGAACAACCTATCTCACTGCAGGGGCTTTACATAAACATCCCAAAGCTGTAAGCAAATTCTGTTGACGAATAAAGGCAATAAAGACAGAGAGATGTTGGCTGGGCGACCGGTCCCCAGTGGGTTCCCTTCACACCGTGCGTTCACTCACTCTCCAGCTCACAAGAGTGAGATTATGGTGTTTGCTTTTATCTGTCAGAGATCAATATTTCAAACGTCCGATAAAAGAGGAAATTGAACTGGGAATAGACTGAAGTGCTGTAAAAGTACAAAGCACAATTATCAAAAAGCACTTAAACTGCCTAATAGGATACACATATTAAAAATTCTCAAATGGATATCTCACAGCCATAACGAGCGTTGGCTCTGGTCTCTCATTCCCTGTGGCCTCACTGGTGTCTTTTGATCACAACACGGTACTCTGCTGTATGCAGCCACAGTGGTCAATGCTCTCTGGGTAGTAAATGGACCCCTGGAGGCTACGCACACTGTGTTTTAACATGCCGCCATTAGGTGTGATTGGGCACTTTCAGCTTTTATGGGAAATGCATTAGGAATTTAAACTTTGCATAAGAACACCCACTCCCTGGACACAAAGACATGTAAGAGGCCCCTACAAACAAACTGAAAAGTCCATAACACTTTTTTGTTTGAAGAACTTCCCTGTTTACTTTGTGTTAGGGTCACTCTGCTGCCAAGAACCGAACTTGATGCAAGCACAGGTTTAGATTATTGAATCGTTCAGAGGAAGTCATTAAATGTAACAGTCTTTCTGTAAATTTAGAGCTCATCTTTCAATTATAGCTGAAAATTGACTAAAGACTCTTGATTCCTAACCAAAAATTCCATAAATTTATTTTACTGTGGATTTTCTCCTTGTGCACACAATGTTCCAACACACTTTTAAGAAAAATTTCATATTTTGCTAAGCTCGATGGAGGTCTCAGTCCTGTATGAATTACTGACAATCATGAATCAGAAGAAAGTTCAGAAGGAAGAGAAGAAAAACAGAAAGAATATGTAGATGATCAACAGGAAGGAAGGAAAAACAAAGGGATGGACGAAAGAAAGGAGGGAATGGAAGTAAACAAAGAAGGAAGGACAAAGAGAAGAGAACGAGGACATAAGATGGATAGACTGAACCAAAAAAGGTAGTCACAAGGAGGGACAGCAGAAATGATGGAAGGGAGGAAGGAAGGAAGAAAGGAAGAACATAAGCAATAAAGAACAAAAAGGCACAGAAAATAACCAAATTAAAGCTGCAAGCAGCCTCTAACGTCCCTCACAGCTTAGCGCTGCTCCGTCCTGTGATGCGACTGCAGGCCTCACACACCGCTGCCTCAACACTTCCACCCAACCTGCTTAAGGATTCTGCATAACAACGTGTGTACAGTATTAGAGACTAAATAGTGGTTTTAATCCAAAATGGCTGACTATGTCTGTGGTTGAACCATAGTTGGAAGAGACATTTTTGTAGGTCCTGTGAAGTTATACAGGTGAAACTCGAAAAATGAGAATATTGTGCAAAAGTTAATTTATTTCAGTCATTCAGCTTAAAAGATGAAACGAATAGATGATATAGACTCATTACATACACAGCGGGATATTTCAAGCCTTTAATTGTCATAAATTTGATGATTATAGCTTA
The DNA here is from genome assembly GCA_963556495.2 of Valencia hispanica. Classification (NCBI taxonomy): domain Eukaryota; kingdom Metazoa; phylum Chordata; class Actinopteri; order Cyprinodontiformes; family Valenciidae; genus Valencia; species Valencia hispanica. The sequence goes on from OY747701.1 coordinate 46,335,151, forward strand.
CAGCTTATGAAAACAAAAATTTTAAGTTGCAGAAAATTAGAATTTTGTGAAAAGGTTCAATACTTTAGGCTCAAAGTGTCACACTCTAATCAGCTCATTTGTCCAAAACAACTACAAAGGGTTCCGGAGCCATTAAATGGTCTCTCAGGGTGCATTCACACCTGATAGTCCGGTAGACTCGGTTCGATTGGTGACCAAAATTGCAAAATTGTTGCTGTTTTTAGCTGGTGCGGTTCGAATTCACACTGCTCTTTTTGTCAAACAACCAAAAGTTTTGAGCAACATGTTTACCTCCCTGCCTGTGGTGGCGCTGTGGTGGTGCTGGACTTCTTGGTGCAGCGGAGGACTCCTCCTCTACAGTAAAAAGCAAACAAACATGGAGTGGCAGCATATTGTTGCGGTTTTAGGATTGTTTTTTGTGTTTAGCAAATGGGCCGGATAAATATGCTAAAGAAATGGGCCCAGGATGAGCAGATAACAAGGCAGAGGACTCTGGAGATTATTGTATTTTACTCTAGGCGGCTGAGACGGCTCCGAATGAGACAGCATGCATGGGCGCACATGCAACTTCACAGCACTGATGTCCTTGAATTTCAATAGGGGCTCTAACCTCCTCCTCACTCCACGTCTGACTACGAGCCAATTTTCCCACAACTATACAGCATGTGTGGTTATTTAGATTTTATTTAGCCAGATCCCTGCACAATAGCCTGCTTCCTGCTTTTGGTGCGGTCCTGGACCGGTTGCCATTCACATATGCAATCAAACCGCAGCAGAGTTTGTTTCAATTGAACTGAGACCTACGTTTTTAGACGGACTAGAGTTCTCTTGTTTGTTCCGAATCGGAGTTTGATTGCTCATTCACACCTCCCCAAACAAACCAGACTTTCTGGGCAAACGAACTAGAGTTCGATTCTAGTGGACTAAACAGGGCTGGTGTGAATGCACCCTCAGTCTGGTTCAGTAAGAATCACATTCATGAGGAAGACTGCTGACCTGACAGTTGTGCAGAAAACCCTAATTGACACCCTCCTTCAGGAGGGAAAGCCTCAAAAGGGAATGCCAAAAAAAGTTGGATGTTCCCAAAGTGCTATATCAAAGCAAATTAACATAAAGTTATGTGGAAAGGGAAAATGTGGAAGAAAAAGGTGCACAAGCAGCCGGGATGACCACTGGATTGTCAGGAAAAAGCTGTTCAAAAATGTTGGGGACCTTCACAAGGTTCGGACTGAGGCTGGAGTTAGGGCATCAAGAGCCACCACACACAGACGGATCCTGGACATGGGCTTCAAATGTGGTCAAGCTGCTCCTGAACAACAAACAATGTCAGAAGCGTCTTACCTGGGCTAAAGAAAAAAACCCTTGCAAATTGTGCATCTCATTTGGAAACCAAGGTCCCAGAGTCTGGAGGAAGAGTAGAGAGGCACACAATCCAAGATGCTTGAAGTCCAGTGTGAAGTTTCCACAGTCTGTGTTGATTTGGGGAGCCATGTCATCTGCTGGTGTAAGTCCACTGTGCTTTTTATTAAGTCCAGAGTCAAAGCAGCCATCTACCAGGACATTTTGGAGCCCTTCATGCTTCCTTCCGCAGACAAGCTTTATGAAGATGCTGACTTCATTTTCTAGCAGGACTTGGCACCTGCCCACAATGCCAAAAGTACCAAAACCTGGTTCAATGACCATGGGATTACTGTGCTTGATTGGTCCTAGTCCTGTCTAATTGCGTGCAGAGACAGTTTGAAAGACAGCTATAGATTCTGCAACTAGGGTTGAGTTTTTCAATGGGTCGTGGCCAGACTATATATGTATGTATATTGGATGGGTTCCCAGGCTATTTGTTTGTAGGAGTTATGAAAAATTTTATTTTTTCAGTGTAGCAAAAGTTTGAGGCCAGGCCCTGCCCCTTCAACATGCATGAAAACCCCATCCCTCATAAGCAAATTTACCAATTTTCAAGCCAATTCATGAAAACATGTAGGAGGAATTTGATCAAATGCAGAGGGAAAAACAGGCAAAAACGGGACAAAATTGCAAGTTCAATACAAGATGGCTGGCTTCTTGTTCATTTGGAAGTATGATGTCTAGAAACGTTTAGGTAGATCTTGGGAAGTTCTACAAGTGTACCAAATGTCATACCTCTACGTTAAAGTAAGGTTAATGGGGAGGGTATTTTAAAGCATTTAAGGCGCTGTTGAGCTATTTGAATGGTAAATGGCCTGCATTTGGACAGCGTTTTTTCAGTCAGAGGACCACAAAGCGCTTTACACTACGTTTAGTCATTCACCCATTCATACAAACTTTCACACGCTGATGGTGGTGAGGTACATTGTAGCCACAGCTGCCCTGGGGCACACTGTCAGAAACGGGGCTGCAGTACACACAGGTGCCACCGGGACCTCTGACCACTACCAGCAGGCAAGGCAGCTGAACAACGACCGAGACGGATGGAGCGGAGCTTGGAACCGGTTGCCCCATTTCTGTTGCGAGATTTGCAAACCCCTTAAAATACATAAGTTGATGCATCCACCAAATTTGGTGAGTTTTAATATATGTTTAGGCCTCCAAAAATTCAATTCATTTGCACCAAGGAATAATAAACAGTACAGATACAACAGGCCTTTGCAGCGCTTTTGATGGTTTGGCCTATAGAGAAGAAAGAGCATAAGGAAGGGGAGAGAAGAAAATAAAATGACACAACAGACATTGAAATATGTACTAAAGATTGGGAATACAAATATTTTTTTCCATACTCTTATTTTGTTTTTTCTATACCTCCACAGACTTGGAAAATACTGGAATTAAATTTCATACTTTTCCCGACTCCTACTGTGTACTTGCAAATAGAATCAAAATTAAACAAGGCTCAAATATCTACTTGTATCCCTAGTAATACTTGGTTAAATATCCCTTATAAAGTTGCACCAAAAGTACTACTTATTTTTTCTAGCATATAAAAGCATCTGGCAAAATTCTGATTCAACATTTACCACCGTTTAATCTGACACTGAAACATGGACAGTGACCAAAGCGACGTTGGCAGTTTTGCAACTGATCGATTTGATCGACGTTCATCTGTTTTGAACGTTAGCCTATGTTAGCATTACCACTCAGAGTCTGGACACATCCTGTCTCCCTCTGCCTCAGCAGCGCCGGCCTCAGCAGCGCCGGCCTCCGGCAGCTCTGACTATGCGCCCTGAGCCAGCAGATCTCCTCCATCGTCACCGGAGATAGAAGGAGGCTTTGTGGAGCGCAGCGGCCCCGAGCGGTATCAGTTAGAGCCGCTGGCTCAGGGAGCTGAGGCAGAGGGAGACAGGATGGGTCCAGTCTCTGTATGGTAATTCTAACAGGCTAATGCTCAAAACAGTATGTTAGCTATGCTAACTAAGTGTTAATGTGATAATAATGGTAACCTAAAAAACGCAATCCGACCCCAAACTCGCCACGGGGTTGAGAGATAGTTTTATACCCAAACCCACGGGGCGTGTCTGTGAGACTATGCCTGTGACGTAAAGAGTGGAAAAGATGTACCACTCTCCGCCAATCAAAAAATTCAAATGCAAAAATTCAAATGCAGTAGCCACAGTTCAACCCTAAGAGGTCAGCACTGAGATGTTTTTAGACCAAAAAGTGTAGAATTAAACAAGTTTACACGAAAATATTTGTAAATACCCATTTATACAGTTTATAGGGTTTTGGGGTTTAGTTACTCTTTAAATTACATCTACTATGGGGTCAAATATCCAGACAGAATTATGCCAGGACCTTGCTCATGGTTACAGAAAGTGTGTGGGCTCTCTGCAACTTGAAGTTTTATGTATACTCTACAACATTCATAAATTATTTTCCCCATGTGTGAACGACAGAAAATTCACAAAATTGTGCGCCCAATTCTTGATTTCAAAGATCATTGAATTTGCATCTTGTATTTTCAGTCCACCCTGGAAAAAGAACTAAAATCCTGAAATAAAATGTCCTTTATCCCAATGAGTGGATTCCCACTTTGAACCAGAACTATAAACATATTCTAAACACTAGCCTACTGGCGCTCACCAGTTTCTTTAAGTTCTGCCTTCCAACAGACCCAAGTGTGACTTTAAAATCACACATGAATCATTTGAGAGAGTTCTGATTTTTGTCAGAGAAAGTAATGGTCAGGTAAAGAATTGTGTGTGTAAAAACTGATTTTTCATTTTCAGGTCTCCAAAAAGAAAATATTTTATATAAAAAGAATGTTCTTACAAACAAAAAGAGATGTCAGAAAGAATACTTTGAATACTTAAAATATCCTCTCAAGCAGCAAACAGAAGATAATGAACCAACCATGCAAATTCCCATCATGAACATATGGAAGGCTAGCTTTTACTGATGGCTGGCAATCTTCAGATAAGGCCATCCTATCACTCCCTGACATGAAATGAAATGCCTGCCTGTTCTTCCCCTCCCTATCTCAATGATCCTTCATTAGAAAGCTGATCAATACGCTCTCTTGATTAAGTGGGATGAGAGACACTCATTTCATTTTCGAGCATTTTTACAAATCGATGGCAAGATTATCTCCAGACCAATGACAGAGATGCAAGGAAGGCACTTTGAAGACAGGCCAATAACACAATAGCATAATCTCTGAGCATCTTGTTTTCCTCAAACACCCTCCAGCCACACAGCAACAAATATATATCAAACAGTAACTCTCCACTTCTATGTATATCTTACACAAGCATAAGGTTATACCAGATAAACAAATGCACACTCTGACTGCACACTTTTACATTAAGTTATGGGACTTAACATAATTGCAGCAGGAGCTTTCACTGGAGCATCGGCATTAAGTAAATGAGTTTTTAAAGATGTTGAAAGATTTAATTTGCAGATACCTCAGATTCATTGTAGGAGGGGTAATCACTGTTGATTGAAACTGATTGATGCTTGAGCAGCTGTAAATGTGTCAACACAAGGGAATGCACTGGTTCTGCTGATGTTGAATTCCAGGAATCTCATGGCAGTAGCATACACATACTATGTACTGGTCTGCTCCTAAGTAAGCTTCACTGCAGGTATGGGTCTGTTGTCACAAGTCTCTGGGAGCGAATAAGTAAATGCAATTTCCATGTTATAGAGTAAAAATGCAAAGAACAAGGAAAAAAGATAATTTTTAATATGCATGTTTCAAAAAAATGTTAGCATAACCATTAAAAGAAATTGCATTTTGCATTCTAAAAAACACAATCTGGGGGCGGCTGTAGTTCAGTGGTAGAGTTGTCAGCCTGCAACCCAGAAATTGTGGGTTCGATTCCAGCTTCCACCTGCTACATGTCGTTGTGTCCTTGGGCAAGACACTTCACCTAACTGCCTACTGGTGTTGGCCAGAGGGGCCAATGGCACGATATGGCATCCTCGCTTCTGTCAGTCTGCCCCAGGGCAGCTGTGGCTACAATTATATCTTGCTTCCACCAGTGAGGGTGAATGAATAATTTAGTTGTAAAGCGCTTTGAGTCTTGAAAAGCGCTATATAAGTGCAAGCCATTATTATTGTTATTCTGAAACAATTTGAGGTTCAGAGTGTGTTGGCCTGCAGGGACATGATATTGCCCTTCTACCTTCTTTGTAGAAACAAGACTGTGTTCTAGCTTTTTCACACACAATTGCTGTTCATGGTCCAATTAGTGTCTCATTGAAGGCATTCTTTTTTTCTCATTTTGTGAAGGAAAGTTGAGAAATTTGAGCATAGCCATTCCTAATCAGCAGTGTATTACAAAAGCACTATTTTGTTCTGCTACAGCCATCGGCAATGTTCGATGTCTTACTCTGGTATTGTATACTCGAAACTAATACAAAGTATATACTGGTGAAGTAAAAGGAATGGATTACATGATCTGACTTTTCTTTTCTAACAGAAGCATGAAAATATTAGCGATGAGCATCTTGAAGACCAATAAAGTTGTGAGGAACTTTGAAGCATGTTGAGATTATAAATCCATATCCCTCATTCAATGTATTGTTCATTTATGCAAAGTGTATAACACATCCGCAAATCCACCAAGACACAGCTGCCCACCTAAGCTGACAGGCCTGCAAGGAGAGAATTATTCAGAAAAGCAGCCACGAAGCCATTGTACCTCTGGAGGAGCTACAGAGATTCATAGCCCATAGGACCAGGTAACTGTGAATTGCTCACTCTACAAATCTGGCTTTTATGGAAGTGTGGCAAGAAGTGTGGCAAGAAAAAAGTTGCTTAAAAAGCAGCTGTTGAAAAGAAAAACTATAAAAGAGCTGAGTCACAGACGTGGGGTGACACCTTGGCGGAGCAGGAATTCTGCTCAGATAAAGCTAGGTGTGGCAGAAGACTAACATGGCACACCGTCTTGAAAAGACCATCCTCCCTGTGATGGCATACATGGTTTAAAACCATGGTTTTCTCCAAACTTTGTGTTAGTCTCTAACACAAAGTTGTTTTCTTACAAAGTAGGATAACGTTCAAAGGGCCTGAATACTTTTGCAAGGTACTACATTACAAACACAGTCATAGTATAAAGAAAGTACACTCTCTTTAAAATCAAGGTTTTTACATATTTTGTAAGTATCAAGAACGTTGCTTTTATTGCCCAACTGCAAGAAGTTGGTTTTAAGAGCTGCCCTCTTACTTGACCTAAAAAGAGCAGAAAAAATAAGATAAAAAGGCCCATTGGAGGATATATGTCATTCCATCATTCAGAATTCCAAGGTTTTATGAGTTGCCCTGTTAATAAGAGGGCACTTGATTCCCTTCTGGGACTTCAATTAACCTCTGGGGCAGTTCGGTTTGCAGCTCAGTGACTGTGGGTTCAGAAGCTTCTGGTTTCACCTTGCACTCCCACCCAGCTGACTATCAGCTAAACAGACTCAATCGATGCAGAGAAAAGAGTTTTAGTAAGGCTGTGTGTTTGCTCCCATCGCACCACACTGGTCATCCTTCTGTTGCCCTTCGGCTTTAATTTTTCCCAAGATTCAAATCACATTTTTGATATTTGCCTTATATGATAGAAATCTGAAGAGAAGAATCTACAGGGAAGAATCAGAGCCATAGTGCTGGCCTCAAGGGCGCTGATCTGGGGCTCAAACTAATTTGGAAAAATAGAAAGGTCTTGCTGTGTTATTATCGTTTGTGCTGGTGCATTTGATACTGAGCAGCAGCTAGAAGGTGAGCAAACAGACGCCAAAGGCAAAAGGAAACATTTTAAAGTGATATTTCACTGTTGTGGACTGTCTTCACTTAAACAAAAGTTCAGAAACATATAATATCCTACATTAGCTGCCCAGGGGATCCTCCAGCTCCCAACAAAAGTACACACAAGCACAATCCTGATTGGATCAGAAAAAAACTAGTTACAGAGTGGTGGAAAAGCTATTGTGAGCATTACTCTGCCCAGTTAACTTTTAGTTCTGTTTGAGCATAACAGGATTTCTGATACAAAGCATGTCATCGTGAACATGAAGAAAAGGGACTGGGTAATATCTTGAACTGGGTCAGATCAGTGTGGGAAAATTCAGCCCCCAGTTCAATAAATTCAAACAGCTCCATATTATGAGACGTGGGATAATGTAGCTTACATACACTGTCTCGGCCCCTGTGAGGATAATTCATTAACTTTCCTAATCCTCTCATGTGGTGTTCCTGAAAGAAAAAAGATGAAAAAGCTTACTGAATATCAAAAACAAAGATTTCTGGGCTCCTCACCATGGCCCTATTACACTTTCACAAATGTCTCTGCAAAAAGGGATGCTACATGCTCCAAGCATGCACGTCTCGTGTTAATGAGCTTCCAAATACATTTTCGGCAGCTTATGGCTTCGGCGCACCGCTGTGGGATGAGAACAGCTCAATAAAATATACACAGGAGGTCGAAACGGTAGGGAAATAAAAAACCCTTTTTGACAATGTTAAGCCTCACAGCTGCTTTGAGGCAACTGAAGGGTTTTTATCAGCTCTTCAGATGTTGGACCATAGGGCACAGAAAGCTTTCCAAGGGTAAGCAAAGTCAGAGGAGTCACTACTGTACCAACACATACCAGCACACCACATCAACCTGTCACTGTTTTTTTGTCTTCACTGTTAAGGCAGATATTTTTTTAATGTACGCTGCAATTTATTGCCTTTAGAATAAAATGTCTTATTATAAATATTGCTTTTTATCCTAATATACATGCTAGTACAGTACATTATTATTAAATAGAACTTCTTTAGTTTAGAAAATATTCAAAACTCTTATTTACAAATTGTTTCATACCACACAGTAAAACAGTACAAGTATTGACTTAATCTTAACCGTGATAATCAAATCTTGTCCCTCTTAGTCACAACTGTTCTCATCAAAACAAACATCGTCACAATAACAGCTCAAATTTGTATGCTGTTTTTTTTTGTTCAAGAAATCCACCTGGGTTTTCTGTTTTTTCCCCAAGTGTAGAAATGTAGTAGCAGTTAACTTTTTATCCACACAATAAGGATAATTAAAACAAGAGTTCAATTGTGCTAGTCAACTGATTTCCCCACCTAAACAGTAGATCACTGCAGTTTCTCCATAGGTACCATCATCATCTTGGGTGCTTCTCTGATTTATTTATTATGGACTTTTACCAATAAAGGACATTGGTGTTTGTAGTGTTGTCTAAACCCTTTAAATGGATAAATGCCACATTAGTACAAATGAACTTTGATTTGGTAATATTTTTCATGTCCCCTACACTACATACACCGCAGGAGTAACTGACTCCTGAAGACTAAGGACGATTTCTGACACAATGAAAAACAACTGAAAACAACAAATTTGAGACTAGAAAGGCAAGGCAAGGCAATGGAACTTTATTTGTATATAAAAATTTCAACACCAAAGCAATTCAAGGTGCTTTGGTGGTTAGGGAATACAATAAAAGCAGCAATAAAACAACATTAAAAGCATAAAACAGAACAATAGAGACACATAACACATTAAAACATATGACATTCCAGTTAGTAATCGCTTACTCAAAAGCAGCTCTAAACAGATGGGTTTTTAGGTTTGATTTAAAGGAACTCAGTGTTTCAGCAGCTTTGCAGTGGTCTGGAAGTTTGTTTGTTAGGGAAGCATTGAAACTGAAAGCTGCTTCTCCATGTTTCGTTCTAATTCCAGGGATGATTAGTAGACTAGAGTTGGAAGACCTGAGTGGTCTGGGGGGTTAGTATAGTGACAACAGCTCTTCAACATACTTTAATGTCAAGCCATTCATTGATTTATAGACTTGTAAAAGTATTTTGAAGTCTGTTCTCTGAGCTACAGGGAGCCAGTGTAATGACTTTAGAACTGGGGTTATGTGATCTACTTTCCCGGTTCTAGTGAGGACGCGAGCAGCAGCGTTCTGGATCAGCTTCAGCTGTCTGATTGACTTTTTAGGCAGACTTGTGAGGACAATATTGCAGTAATCAATCAGACTAAAGATAAACACATGGATGGGTTTTTCATGGTCCTATTGCAACATTACTCCTTTAATCTTAGAAAAGTTCTTCGGACGATAGAAGGCTGATCTTGTTATTGCATTTATGTGTTCCTGGAGGTTCAGGTCTGAGTCCATTACTACACCTAGATTTTGGGCCGGATCAGTAGTTTCTAGCTGTATAAACTGAAGCTGTGTGATGACACTTGATCGTTCCTCTTTAGGTCCAAAGATAATTACTTCAGTTTTGTTTCTATTCAGCAGAAAAAATGTATGGTACATCAATCCATTGATTTGCTAAATGCATTCACTTAGGGTTTATATGGGTTCAAAGTCAACTGGTGACATTGTAATGTGTCATCTGCATAGTTTTGGTTACTAATCTTATTGGTTATAATCTGGGTTAGCGGGAGCATGTAGATATTAAATAGGAGGGGACCCAGGATGGAGCCTTGGGTCACTCCACATGTGATGTCTGTTCTGATGAAAAATTGCCAATTGACACAAAAAGTTTCTGTTCTTAAGTTAATTCTCAAACCAGCCAGGTACTGTATCAGAGAGTCTGACACAGCTCTGCAGTCATTCCAATAGTATATCATGATCAACAGTGTCAAATGCTGCACTGAGGCCCAAAGGTACCAGCATTGTGGTTCTACCACAGTCTGTTTTTATGCTGATGTAATTGAACACTTTGAGAAGGGCAGTCTCAGTGCTGTGATACGGAAACCCGACTGATAGATATCCAAACGGTTGGTCCTTGTTAGAAAACTATATAGAAATAAAATTATGGGTTTACTCATTTCCTTGCTGAAGAAGTTTTACTCTGAAGTGAGGAATGTAAAAAAATAGAATGGTCAAATAACAAAAATACATTGGCATTCCTTGATGACCTTGGTCTCCATCCATGGTTTTGGTTAATGACTGTAAGTTTTGTAAGTGCTGTTATGTGATGCTTATATTGGTGATTATTTTGGGTGTGTATAAATAAAAAACATGTCATTTTCTTGACATGGTGGATGATAAAAGGAGAGAAACTTTGGGTAATTCGTCTGATAAAGCACCCTGATCCCACTGCAGATGTTAGAAACAAAAGCACTTGTGTGTGCAGGTCACAGTCACAATCATCTATCTAGTCAGGTTATTAAGGCTAAACACGGTAACTTAAACTTCCTGTCAGTATATCATGTAGTTCCACTTGTGTAAATAGGACCAAACCTTACTAGGACAAGGGAATAAATGTGCATTACCAAAAAAATTTAAACATTTAGATTTCTGGTTTTAAGTTATGGCAACTTTTTACAACTGAAACATATTTTTCTTTCTCTTGGAAATGCAACTCTTAATGTAAATGATGCCTTGAATATCTTTCTGTTTGATATACTACCACCTTAACTCCTGAAGGTGGAGCTTTATAGTTATTTCCTGGCTTTTCCTGTCCCCATTCATATCAGCCCTCTCTAAAAGGCCCAACGTTTGTTGCTGGTCGATTGTTTTTAGGATAAAAAATGATTATATAGCCCGTAGGCAATAAAAACTAAGTGAGTAAATATGTAGACAGGAAGCATGATGACAAATAACAGCACTAGCTGCAGCTCATTAATTGTTGACAGCTTCTGCAGGAATGCTCTGTAGCCTGTGTTTCTGTCTCATTACCACGCTGGTCTGCACTTCCTCCCTCAGACCTTTAATTCATCTGTTATAATCTGACTTTCCCAGCCCTTTGATTTATTACGAACTAAGTTGTGTGGTAAAATGCTTGATTTATGCCAGCCATTGAGTGCCGATAAATAAGAGAATATTTTAATCGATTACTTCAAATTGTTCAATCTTTGCTATGTCCCGGGGTCCTGATTGGGCGGTGTTTACAGACTGCCTCCTCCTAAGTTAAAAATCAATAAGTAGCTAGAATCAGAGTGGTTGGATGAATCAAGGCCAGGGCAAACTGTTCTTCCTCAATAAAGCCTGCCAAATAATGAGGCATCAACTGAATTCTGGTGATGTTTATGTTCAAAGCATTTATCTCCCTTACATTACAAACTGTAACAATATTCAAGAAATTATTTATTTATTTTGCAATAAACCATCTTCAAATCATATTAGTCTACGAAAAGGGGAAATGGTGAAAGAGCCATTTCAGTCAGAAAACATTCCATGTAATAGCTTTTCCCTTCCTGTGTCTGACACATTTTTTCTGTCTTTTGTCCTGATTTAGTTAGATTTGGGAAAATGTTGTAGCTTGGTTTAAAACTTCAAAGGTAGACACTCTTTTGTGTCAGTTTTCTGTAGACCCATGATTACTCACTTCTACCAGAGGCCCACATCCTTTAGAAAAAAATTGGTTCTGGTGTCTGAAATTAGTGCTGTCAAGAGATAAAAAAACTTTGAGATTAACTAATTATGATCAGTAATTAATATCCTCTAACTAATCTCATTTTTTAATCTCACCTAATAATTGCTGAGAAAAGTCGTTATCTTGAGGCATTTTCATATAAATTCATTACATTATTGTGCATGTGGGACTAGTCTCAAAAACAGCAGAATGCACATGGCTGGGACTGCATCTCTTCAAGTCTGTTTAATACCAAAGTCACTTTTTTTGATATATATATATATATATATATATATATATATATATATAGATAGGTAGATAGATAGATATATACAATATACAATATACGCCTTATTTTTGATAACGATGACTTGCCACACAGCTGGACCTGGGAGGGCAGGTTGAGCTGCAGCACACACACTGGCTGCCTGCTGTGAATGCTCTAAAACAGGAGAGTAGCCTACGGCAGCACCGCAGCTCAGTGAGAAGAGTAAGATACATGCTTCACCCAAAAGTCTCAAAAAACCCCAGAAACAGTTGCCGTGGTATATGCAGCCCAGTGCTGTGAGGAATGTCCAGAGCTGTACATTGGAGAAACGAAACAGAAACTACACAAAAGGATGGCTCAACACAGAAGAGCAAACTCATCAGGCCAAGACCCAGCAGTCCAGCTACATCTAAATGACAAAGGTTACTCTTTTGAAGACAATAATGTACACATTTTGGATAGAGAAGACATATGGTTTGAGAGAGGAGTGAAAGAAGCCATCTACATAAAACATATGAAACCAACCTTGAACAGAGGAGGTGGTTTGAGATTCCCCCTTTCAAACACATACAAAGTAGCCTTGAGTTGCCGACCCAAGAAGTTTCACCAAAACTCATACATTGAGGCATGTGACCAAAACAGCGCATATATACATAACCGAGGTTGTTTCACCGTTAAAGACTCTTACATCACCAAGCTTGCTTAGTGCTTAGAAGCTTACGCAACCCCGATAGCCTCGTTAGGTATAACGATAGCCCCATTAGTGAGCCTTAACCGTAGACTTATAAATCTGATACTCTCAATCCAGTTTTCAGAACTGAAGAAGCCTCTTGGATGAGAGACGAAATGTATTCAAGACAACAAGAAAAGTCCAGTAGCCTTCATTTAAACTGTCAAGAATATCATGTCCTGAATGACTGAGAAACAGAAACAGTGGCAAGATTTGTCACTAGTCACTTAAAAAAAAGAATCGCTAGAGGGTTCTAAAAACTTGCTAAATACAGCGACAAAGACCATGTTCACACGTAGCCAGGTTTTTAAAAAAAAACAAATATTCTCACCACCTTGTTTAAAAAAGAATCTTTATCCACACCTACCCGCATAAGTGCGTTGTTAAGCACATTCATAGACATGCCAAACATGTAGGGGGCAGTAGTTCCCCCAAATCCTATCCACTCAGAGTAACTTTCTATGTTCTAACTGTAGATGTGCGTGTGTGAAATAACAATCTCCTTGTGGAAGACACTAGCCCTTTTATTGTAGCTTAGCACACACCAGACATAACATACAGTTTTCGTAACGTAACGTAGCCCGAAACCCCGAAACCCCGCGCCCCTGACGTCATCACGCCATAGCCGTAACCATGACAACTGTCAACACAGTCTACATCCCCCTTCGTAAGTTAAATGTCTCCCTCAGGGAATGTACGGAGACACGTAGTGAAAAAGGGGCATAAACTTGCACAGAGAAACTTCAATCAACTGTGGAATGAACGTGTGGGTTATGCATATAAAAACTCTGCGCAGGAAATGCAGCACTCTATTCAACTTTACGTTTCCTTTCCTATCCTGTATTTTTTTTAAGAGAGGAAGGAGGGAAAACAAGAAAAATTGAAAAAGAAAAAAAACACAAAACCAACAAAACAGTGTCCACAGTCCACATAGCCACCTGAACAGGCTGTAATAAGGGTGAAATGTCAATGTGCCTGTAAGTCACAGAGCTGGGTTTTGACACTCTCTCTGAGCGAGTAACAGTCAGAGGCCATTGACCCTGTGCCATTTCTGGTCCCACAGCAACATGTCGTGGACTTAGCGGAGGTGCGAGTTCAGTGGCAGCAGGCGGGTCCTCTGCTGAGGAGGCAGAGCCATGGGTTTCAGGCGTTTGGAGTAGGTGGCGTCTGTTCCTGACATATGTGGCATCTCCAGCCTTGACCTGATAACTGTGATTGCGGTGCTGTTCCTATCACTGTCGCCAGCCTGTCGTAGCCTCTCTGTGTTTCCATTCATACGGTCTGCCCAGGTCGCAATGGAGCCAGCCGCCTAGCAGATTTGTCATAGTAGGCTTTTCTTCACTGTCTTGCCTGTGTCAGGGCCGTCTGAACATGTACCTCCACTTTGGGTGAGTACATGGCTTTAATCATGGGAATGAAGGCCCTGGTGCGCCGAGAAAGCAGGCGCTGAGCTGGTGACGGCATTCCATTTCTGGGTGTGTTACGCAGGCTGAGGAGGGCTGCATCTATGTCTGTTCCGTCTCGTGCACATTTCTCCAGCAGGTGCTTTCCCTGCCCCTCTTGTAATTGACGTTGAGGTTATAGCGCTGTAGGCGCAGCATCATCCTTTGGATGCGTGCAGAGGCAGTGTGTAGTGGCTTTTTCAGAATGGTGATAAGGGGCTGATGGTCAGTTTCAACGGTCACGGCCCGTCCGTATATGTAGTGATGGAATTTAGTGCAGGCATAGGCAAGGGCCAGGAGCTCCTTTTCAATTTGAGCGTAGTGCGATTCTGTCTCTATGAGGGCCCTTGAAGCAAAAGCCACCGGCCTGTTGTTTTCGAGGCAGACAGCACCCAGTCCATGCTGCGAGGCGTCAGCTGATAGTGCCACAGGCACATCAAAGTATCTCAGCACCGGGTGGCTGGCAATGACGTCTTTTAGTTTGGTTAATGCTGCCGTGTGGGGCTCCAGCCAGCACCAGTCCACATCCTGACGCAAGAGCTCACGCAGGGGTGCAGTGAGCTCACTGTAATCTGGTATGAACTTGGCCAGGTAGTTGGTCATACCTAGGAACCTTTGGAGGCTGTGCTTTTCCTCTGGGAGGGGAATCAGGCGGACCGCAGCTGTCTTGGCAGGATCAGGTTTAACACCCTCGTTGGTGAGTAGGTGACCAACATAGGGGACCTCTGTGACCCTGAACCGGCACTTGTCAGGGTTCAGTTTGAGGTGGACAGCCCCTATTCTGCCCATGACTTGGCGGAGGCGCAGATCATGCTCCTCTCTTGAGCGGCCCCACACCAGGATGTCATCGATTACGATTGCACATGGCTGCCCCTCAAAAAGCTGCTCCATGCACCTCTGAAAAACCTCACTTCCTGTGGTGATGCCATAGGGCATTCTGAGGAAAGCATTGCGGCCCACGGGAGTCATGAAGGTGGTGAGTTTTGAGGACTCTTTGCTGAGCGGCACCTGCCAGAAGCCACACTTAGCATCCAGAATGCTGAACATTTTAGCATCTGGCATGTCGGCGATCACCTCCTCCACGGTCTTCAGGGGGTGACGGGGCCTGAGGAGGGCTTTGTTGAGGTTGACAGGGTCAATGCACAGTCTGATGCTGCCGTCTCTTTTTTTCGAGGCCACTATGGCTGATACCCACTCAGTGGGCTCCTGAATCGGTGTGATAACTCCCAGCTTGGTCATTCTGTGGAGCCCTGCCACGATCTTATCCCTCATGCCCAGTGGCACTCGTCTTGGAGCGCATATGGTTGGGGGCACAGTATCATCCAGGCGGATGTGGTAGACCACAGGCAACCTGCCAATGGTGCTGTTGTTGAGCAGGTCCTTGTATTCTAACAGCTCTGGCACTTCATGCTGGATGATGGCATGCACTTCTGGAGCAAAAGTCACATAACCAAGTCTGACACTGTCTCTGAGACCCAGCAGCAGTTAAACGTTCGGTCCACGACTTGGAATTGCAGCAAACCACAAGTAAAGTTCATGTCTGCTGCACCAATAGTCTGGATAATGTGACCCCCATTGGCGACGAGGTTTGCTTTCTTGCTGAGGTTAATGTGACCAGTAGGATCAAAGTGCCATAGCAGTGCCCTGGATATTACGTTTCATTTGGCCCCAGTGTCAATCTTCACAGTCAGTTGCCTGCCAGTGTAACATCTAGATAGTTGAGCAAACCTTTCATCTCGCTCACTCACATCCTGTGGTTGGTCTATGCTTTCACAGTAGAAAATTTCTATGCTCTCACAGTGAAACACCTCAGTCGGTTCTTGTGATGGTTGCATGTCAAGTTCACTCACGTGTGCGTATCTGCCCCGACGTACAGTGGGGGGCGGGAGCTGTGCTGGTCTGGTGGCGGTGGATGGTCTTCCTGATCTGCAGCATCTTGAGAAATGGTTGAGCTTCCCACAGGTGTTGCAGCACTTGTTGAAAGCTGGACATCTGCTGCGGTCAGGTGCATGTTGCCCACCGCAGTTTGGGCATGGGTTGAATTGCACTGTGCACACCTCTGCTTCCTTCTTTAACTCTCTGTTGCCCTTCTCAGACTGTTCATGTAACATACAGATTTCAATGGCGGAATTTAAGGTAAGCTTCTTCTTCTTTAAAAGCTGTGCATCTGTCCATCATGTAGTGCACCAAACTCAAATTTCTTGGCCATTATTTTCAGTGTGGAAACATAAGACTGGATTGACTCATGTTGTTTCTGGTTGGTTGTGTTAAATGCATGTCTGTCCATAATTAAGTTTTTTACTGGCAGGCATAGCTGTTTAAACTTCTGTAAGAAGACGTAGGGGTCCTCTCGATCTTCGTCACTCTCGAAGTCAAACGTATCGAACTTATCCAGCGCCTCCGGGCCGGCAATGTTGAGAAACGTGTAGGCCTTTACCTTTTTGCCAGCTGTTGATAGTCCGGCGTTGCTGTAAACGCACCATTCCCGTTTAAACTTCTCCCAGTTGTGACCGATATCCTCATTGAAGACGAGCGGGTCTATCCGGCGGAGTCCTTGTGCCATTCTGACACCATGCAGATGTGCGTGTGTGAAATAACAATCTCTGTGTGGAAGACACTAGCCCATTTATTATAGCTTAGCACACACCAGACATAACATACAGTTTTCGTAACGTAACATAGCCCGAACCCCCGCGCCCCTGACGTCATCACGCCATAGCTGTAACTATGACAACTGTCAACACAGTCTACACTAACTTCTACATAGAGCAGTAATTGAGCTTGTAAAAACAAGCAAACGAAAACCACTTGGCCAATCAATAATGCCTACACAGCTTTGAGGGCATAAATGCTGTTTCTGAGTGTAAACACAGGCCGCACAAATGATGTCGGAGAATTTTCTTTTGCAGAAAGTAACGTTGTGGAGCCGAAAACTCCGGTTATATCTGTCCACACGCAAACACTTAAAATGGAGAAAACGCACATCTTCACTTTGGCTGGAGTTTTAAAAAAGATTTGTTTTTGGTGCCGTAAAACTCAATTTTCGTGTGGATGACAGTCCAAACCATAGAAAAATGTCTTCGTTTTGTGAGATAACTGGCTACGTGTGGACAAGGCAAAGGTCGCTAAGTTGGCAACACTGTCTCACCACTCCTCACCACTCACCTTGCCCTCCCCACTACAATGGAGGCCAGTCAGCTTATGATGAGCTTACAGCTAATCGATGTCTACTTCAGGGTGTGGTTAACCACCATAACAACTTAAGCACAAGAAGCCTAAAGCTTTTATCTACAGTAGGATAGATTACTATAATGCCCTGCTTTTTGGTATTCCCAAAAAGAGTTTCTCAGGTTTACAACTACTACAAAATTCAGCAGCACGCGTCCTGACGAAGACCAGAAGGCGGGAGCACATTACACTGGTCTTAAAATCATTGAATTGGCTCCCTGTACGTTTTAGGATCGATTTTAAAGTTTTTTTTAATGGTTTTTAAGTGTCTTAATGGTCTTGGGCCTTCTTATCTCTCTGAACTGCGTTTACCATATGAACCTTCGCAGTCTCTGCGCTCCTCTGGCAGCCGCCTCCTTGTCACCCCAAAAGTCAGGACACACACTCATGGTGAGGCGTCTTTCCAGTTTATGGCCCTCACCTCTGGAACAGGCTGCCAGAGAACCTCAGGGCCATGGAGAACGTTGATGTTTGTAAGAGCAGGCTCAAGACTCATCTGATTAGTTCTTGAACAAACCTCTCAAGTAATCAAAAACTGCCTGCACTAGATTATATGTAGGGTATCAAAGGGGTCTCAATACATTTCCATGACACAGTTTTTGGCTTTTTTGTAAAAAAAAAAAAGCAAACAAATAAATAAAACCTTGTGTTCCTTGTTCTGTTAATTGCTAAGATGATTTGTGAATCCTCCTAGAATCACAGTGGCTTTCAGGTGTTTGGATTCAGGCATTTTCAAATACACTCTATCTTGGGCTGTGGTTACCACTCATACATCTTGTTCTAATCAATACCATGTGCTTTTCAGTGACATTGTTGTTTTTATAAACTGTATGTATTTCTTATTTGTCGCTGTGGGTTTTTGGTTCCCATTTTTTTCTCTTTCTTTCTGGAGGTGTAAAAGCAGACTTCTACGAGGTTTTCCTGTATTCTCTTTATGACTCTTATTGCCTATTTTCATTTCTTTTTTTCATTTTCTTTTCCATCTCCGTGTCCATAGCATGTGCAACAAACCCAAAATAATTTCTAATAAAGTTTTTATATATCTAATGGAGCATTATTCCCCCAGCTCTTAGCAGTGAGGATTTTATGGGATTCTTCATAAATAAAATTAATTCTATTAAAAATAAAATCGTTGGCATCCTCCCAAACATAATTACTTCTTCCTCAGTAAATGAGGCAGTATCGGAATGTAGATCCTCTTTTTTGCTTTGGCTGTTTTGATTCAGTCGAGCTTTCGGAATTATCAAAATATTAGCCTCATCTAAACCTTCAACTTGTATGTTGGACCCAATCCCAACCAAATTATTTAGAGAAGTGTTCCATTTGGTTCCTGGCCCCATTTTGGATATGATGAATCTATCCTTAGTAAACGGATATGTACCACAAGAATTTAAAATAGCTGTAATTAAACCTTTACTCAAGAAACCTTCCCTTGATCAAGATGACTTAGTGAATTACAGACCTATATCTAACCTTCCTTTCTTATCCAAAATCTTTGAGAAAATTGTTGCTAATCAAGTCTGTGAGCATTTAAACAGTAACGAGCTGTTTGAAGAGTTTCAGTCAGGTTTTAGAGCTCATCATAGCACTGAAAAAGCACTGGTGAAGGTTACTAATGATATTCTCATGGCCTCAGATAATGGACTGGTGTCTGTTCTGGTTTTGTTAGATCTCAGTGCTGCTTTTGACACAGTCGATCACAACATTCTCTTAGAAATGCTTGAACATGTTGTAGGGATCAAAGGAACAGCACTAGGCTGGTTTAAATCATATTTGTCTGACAGATTCCAGTTTGTTCATCTAAATGATCAATCTTCTTCACTCTCAAGGGTTACTTGTGGAGTTCCACAGGGTTCTGTGCTTGGACCAATTCTTTTCACCATATATATGCTTCCAATTGGAAGAATCATTAGACAGCATGGGATACATTTCTACAGCTATGCCGATGATACACAACTATATGTATCCATAAATCCTGATGAACCCAGTCAGTTAGGTAGATTGCAGGCATGTCTGAAAGACATAAAAACATGGATGAATCTAAACTTTTCACTTTTAAATTCTGACAAGACAGAAGTTGCTGTCTTTGGACCAGAAATTCTTAAAAAGAAACTAATTAGTCAATCACTTCATCTGGATGGCATTAAATTGGCCCCCAGTAATAACGTAAAGAACATCTGCGTTATTTTTGACCAAGACTTGACATTTAAATCCCATATTAAACAGGTTTCTAGGATTTCCTTCTTTCACCTCCGGAATATTGCTAATATTAGAAACATCATGTCCAGGAGTGATGCTGAGAAACTAGTCCATGCATTTGTTACCTCAAGACTGGACTACTGTAATTTTTTACTGTAAAATCAGGTAGTCCACAAAATGCCATTAAAAGCCTTCAGTTGATCCAAAATGCGGCAGCAAGAGTTCTGATGAATATTAAAAAGAGAGATCACATTTCTCCTGTTTTAGCTTCCCTTCATTGGCTTCCTGTTATATCCAGAATAGAATTTAAGATCCTTCTTCTTACATACAAAGCCCTTAATAATGAAGCTCCATCATACATCAGAGATCTAATTGTTTCATATGTTCCCAACAGAGCACTTCGCTCTCAGACTGCAGGTTTACTTGTAGTTCCTAGGATTTCTAAAAGTAGAATGGGAGCCAGATCTATTAGTTATCAGGCTCCTCTCCTGTGGAACCAGCTCCCAGCTTTAGTCCGTGAGGCAGACACTCTGTTTACTTTTAAGGCCAGGCTTAAAACTTTTCTTTTTTACAAAGCTTATAGTTAGAGTGGCTTAGGTCATCCTGAGCTATCTCTGTAGTTATGCTGCTATAGGCTTAGACTGCTGTAGGACAGACTTACCAACTTTCTTCACTCTGCTACTTCCTTTTCTACTACTACTCTCCAGTTATATTACAGTACATTCTGTTATTTCGACTGTTAACTTTGTTTTCTCTCAGTGTTTTTCTCTCCATAGAAGATATACCTGGTCTGGTATCCTGCTTGGCTGCAATGCCTTGTTGGACGGGGGGCATCGACTGGGATGGTGCTCCCAGTGGCTGAACATCCACTGTGTCCTGTTATCAACTTCTTACTTTCTGTAACATAGAACGTTCTCTTATATCGGATCTTCTGTTCCTTCTGTGTCTCTGCTCTGTCTTCTCAAACCCCCAGACGGTCGTGGCAGATGGCCGCTCCTACTGAGCCTGGTTCTGTTGGAGGTTTCTTCCTGTTAAAGGGGAGTTTTTCCTCTCCGGCGTCGCTACATGCTTGCTCAGTATGAGGGATTGCTGAAGGATTGCTGTGGTTGGAAAGTCTGCCCAACTTCACGCCAATGACTGACGTAATCTGCTGGGATTTCTTAAATGGGAAACTTTTTAACTGATTGGAATGTTTGTATAAATGTTTTGAAATGACTTCTTGTTAAGTGCCTTGAGATGACATCTGTTGTGAATTGGCGCTATATAAATAAACTGAATTGAATTGAATTGAATTAAAGTGAAACCTGTAGTGCCCCACTTGTGAATGTAAGTCTAATGGGCTTCTCCTTGGCAGTCAGACAATTCGGACTGCTACACTGCCGGATAGGACATGTTAAAAAAAAGAAAAGAAAAAAGGAATGGCTTCCTAAGCAAAATATAGCATCAGAACATCACAAATAAGAGAAGGTAAGTGTGTCTGTAGTATACATGGTTGTGGTAATATGTCACTAGACAGTGAAAAAGAAGCCTGTAAGCAGTCACTTCTATGTTGCAGCTTTGGCCCTTCGTCACTGTGAGACTCATTTTCCTGACAGTGACCCCAGCTTTCACTTGCACTTTTGACATGGGTTGACTTCCTGATACAAGGTGCAACGGATAATTATAGAATGCATTCAGGGCAGCAGAGGTGTGCTGCTGTCCGGGCTGAATCTAATGCCGTCACATCTGTTTAACTTCACCATCCAGGAGCACCTACAGGTCTAGGACGAAGAAAACAAAGACACAGGGAGAGGAAGACACTGCCGGTGAGACTGGACAGGTTTATTGCTCTGGCCACTGGCATCTCAGATGGTATCGAACAACAAGGGCAAATCTGTAGAGGGGGACGTGGGATCAGAGTGTGTGATATGAGTCTGTGATGACAAGTGCTGATTTATATTGAGGAAGACATAGATGTACAGAGCCCTGAGGGGGACTCACCTACTCTCGCATTAGCATCACTGTCAGAAAGGGACAATGAGACAGAGAGAGAAAAACACTGTTTTTTTACCCAAGGTACCCACAATCGTTGAAAAATATTTACTTTTGCATTTTCAACCCACCTTTATACCTTAACTCTAAATCATCCAAATTATCTAGTTTAACTATCACTTACTATTTAGGATCTCCAAATACCAAACCTGATGCTTTCTCACAGCAGTTTCTTTCTGATGATGAACTACCAAACTGAAGGAATCAAATTTCCGGAACAATTATGGCAAGGTGCAGAGTGCTCTTCGAGATTAACCTGATCCAGGAAAGAGTTGTCCAAAAAGGCATTCTGTTCTGTCAACTGTCTGAGCTAAGGATTTTCACTTAGAACATATCCCTTGATTCTCATCACATCTCAGAGTCAATTATAGCATTGCCATTCATTGACTTTATCTTTAAATAAAGAAGGAATACATTTTGTGCTGAGATGAAGCAAAAATCAAATCTACAGCTGGACCTTTACAATTCTCAAACATCCACGATCTTGCGTTACACTGGACCATCTTCAAATGAAAAAGAAAGTACTCTTATCATTATCTATAATTTCTATAAGTCTTGTCACCTGATCCCACTTCAGTAACTTCTCTCTGCCTCTGGGAAAGAAAATATTTTATCAAAACTTGTTTTCCATTTCCATTGACTTCCTCAGGAGGCCATTTGCGATGTCAGTCTTTTTCTACAGATAGAAAGATTGATATTCAGCTTTAAGTAACAAGCCTATTCTTGGGTCTCGGTTTCTATTCCCAAAATATTGGGCACACAGAAAGGATGAACCAGGTGGTTGAAGCAGCTCCCTGCTGTGTCATTGCTTCTAGTCAATGATTCATATTAAAGCAGAATACATTTACTCATAAATATATAAATAAATATATTTATTTTGAAACATATAAAATGCTCTTTGTCTGTATTTAGGCACACGGTAAAGATGTACAAATACATCAAATTAAATGAATCTTTATTTGCAGTGGCAGAATCTTATGTTTTATGTAATTGAAAAAAATCCCACATTAAGAAATACTTATTTGTTCTTCTTACCTAAGTTATTAATCATTAGTTGTTGTTTACATCCCAAATGGCTGTTTCAGAGGAATGCAAGAATTGTACCTTTTTTCTATCCTACTGCAGCAAATATAAACATTTCGACATTGCTTAACTCCACAGAAAATGTCATTGGAGCTGGGTTCTTTAGTCAGATGGCTATAAGGTTTAGATTTTTGGCTACAGAAACTGAAAGGTAGGTTTGATGTTAAACAAGGATTTAAAGTAAAATAACATAAAAACCTCACTGTTACGTACTGTGGAGGATCTGTGATGCTGATGGCCTGTTTCTAATCCAAAGACCCTGGAGTAATTGTTGGAGAGCATGGCAGCATGAACTCTTGGAAATACCAGAGTAGTTTAGATAAATCTGGAAAAATAAATCAAACATCATCCCACGAAGAGATCTTAGTCCCCAGACCTAAATTCCACAGAAAACCTGTGTGGTAAACTAAAGAGAAAAAGAGACAAGAGAGGACCCTGGATTCTGGACATTTGCTTGGTTAAAACATTTTCAAAATTGGCATAAAACAGTCATTGTGGATAAAGATAAATTAACCTAATATCCTTGTTTACCAATTAAACCAGGCTGACATAGAGATGTTTGACATGAAGCTTCACTCACCTTGACCTGCTGGATTCTTGATACTGAAACTGACTGCATGACTTAATGTCTGGGAAAAGCACATAATAATTATCTTAGTACCTTGGGGCACTCACCAGAATGTCATTCCCAGATGCTGAATTGATCCTTGTCTATGAAAAAAATAACATGAAATGGTGGTGTCACAGCCAGAATTAACATACTCTGTCCTGACATAGCAGGATGTAGTGAACTCAATGCCATTGATCCCAATACACATACAATTTTCACAACTAGGGTGCAAAGTGTCCTTCATTTGATTATGTGTAAACCAAGTTAAAAAATGTCTTTCACCATCATACAAGGAAAGAGTGCTACAGCAGGTCTGAGAAAAGCACACCAGCTGGAGGAGACCAAAGAAGGTTGTGTGCATGAGTGAGGAGGATGTGTGTACGTGTGTGTAAGAAAGAAAAGACAGACAGACAGACAGACAGACAGACAGACAGACAGACAGACAGACAGACAGACAGACAGACAGACAGACAGACAGACAGACAGACAGACAGACAGACAGACAGACAGACAGAGACTGTGGCGTGAGAGCAATTACCCATGGTAACTTCATCTGCTGACATACACATCGCAGGATCATTTTAAAACTGCAGGTCTGAAATAGGAATTTTAGCCTCAGCCATTAAAACCTAAGAATTCAAATAACTTTCTTCATTGAGAAGTTTATAGATTCCACATTACAAATGACCTTGAACACAGAAAAAAAAGATACTAATGAAAAAGTGCTGCCTGGGTTAGAGTTACAGAGTAAGACTGAAATGGTTTAAAAGGGCTGATAAAGATTCAACGTGAGAACTGAACGTTACAGGACTCCAGTGTCTTTAGAGTTCTGTGGTGTGCGCTCTGGAACATTATTAGATGAAAGGTGCTTGCCTGGGAATCAGGCTCATCACATGGCAGTGATAATGCTGTGGTTATGCAGGACTGCAATTACAACAATCAGGAGGTCAGTTTTCTGTATCATGTTCCCAACTCAATTGCATTATTACATTTTTTCTTCTTTGATGATATCTCAGCCTGTGATCTTTCGGAGGAAAAAGCATTATGAAGCAAAACTGTTCCGTTGCAATCAACTCCTGATGAGAAAGCCATCTTTGACTGATTAAAAACTCTAACTTACATTTTTTAGGGACTTCCTGTTTGGTCTGTCTCACATCCCTGCCCACAAATAGCACTTTGCCTTTGTGTTTTCCTTTGCTCTCAGATATTTACCGGATGCCTTTTAATAACTGCATTTCCCTCATAGCCCCTTTCCTGTATTTCTGCACATAACCTTCTCTGCAGCTTTGGTGCAATTTTGAGATTAAAGTGATAAGAAAGTCTAAACATCCGCCAGATTTATCCTTTATAGAGTGTGTTTTTCATTGAATCTATTGTCTCTGACAATTAGTCTTGAGAAATGGAGTCCTCGGTCGCAGGCTTTGCCTTTATTGTATGCTGACAGACAATTCCCCCAGGGGTCACAGCACTGCAGCCAAACTGAGACAACAGATTAAACAATAGAAAAGACCACAGAAATAAGCTATGAGGAGCAGTAGGGCTTTAAACCCCATCAACAAGTAAAGGCATGTAACATCAAACTCATCCTCTTTTGACCTTGCTTGAGTTGCTATCTGCAGTTTTCTTTTCATATCCCCACACCAGCAGGCCCCTCAACATCTCCCCACCCACCGCCCCACCAGCTCAACCCCTACCTTCAGCTATCCTTGTCAATAAATCCATCCCGAGGATCAATGCCACAGCGAATCACTAAAAGTTATCAGCTGAAGCGCTGCCAAATCAGCAAACACAATCACTATGTAAATCCATCTCCACTTCTTCTCCTCAAAGAAACTCTTTCTCTGAGTGTAAGAGAGCGCAGGGAGTGAACAAAGCCTTGAGGAGCTGAACCCATGATAAAAATGTTTGGCTGACTGCTAAATCTCTGCACATTAAAGCATATAATGAGATCAGCAAAGTGCTACTTGTAGGGTATGTATGATCAATCATTAAAAACTACTGATCATGCTTTTTAATGGATTACTTGTCTAACAAGAACATACAAAGAATGTGAACTATGGGTCATAAGTTTGGAGTAAAATCAAATTAATAGATTATAGTTTCATTGGTATATTTTGCAACTTAATAAACATGGTTATTATACAAAGAATCCCTTGGTAAATTGACCCTAATTAATGGGTAATTGGGTTTTTCTAATAGACATTGCAGTCCTGGAATTAACAACTTTTCGTTAATGAACAACATTATGTATGTACAATATGCAAACTGTGATTTGTGTTTCTCTTTCACACTGAGGTTATGACTAATGCATATCTTCTAAATCTTAAAGTTTTAGCCTTCTGTGTTTTCTGTTAAGATTTATTCAGCAAATGTAAATTGAGGAAACTGGTGTATAATGATTGGCAGAACTCCCTCTGGTTACTATGAAAAGCATTTGAAAAAAATTAAAAGCACTAGACCCTTGAGTTTGCTTCCAAGCTTGTAGTGTACATCTAGGGCAAGCAACATCTAGGGTGGTTGTCAGTCACTCATAATTCTTATTTTAATGCATTACACCTGTAAAACATCCATACTCAGACATTAAGGTCAGAATGGTGGGTCATGGCCTTTCACCTGTTAAGTCTTCATGCATAACATTCATTTAAGACACAAACAATAAAATATGACATCCTCTATTAACTTATATCATCATCCTCATCATCATCTACATATTCCATATAGATTTTAGCATTACCATTATTAGTGTCATCCAAGTTTTTTTTTTCTATTTGCTTTTATTGCACCCACACTATCACCTACACACCTAAAAACACCCACACCCACCTACTCCACCTACATATTACAATAACTATGATGATTTGGTTTTGCTCATTTGTTTGTATAACAAAACCCTGTCATTTGACATTCAACTGTCTTGCATTTATTGTTACTTGCCACTTAGAAACTAATACCATATGTAGTTGGATAGCTTTTTTTATCCTCACTCAACACAACTGACAAAAAGGACTTAAAGAACGGTTGCTCATTAGATAACAGCACATAATGCATGGTTTCAGACTCAACAACAGCAGCTACTTTGTATGTTTTAATGTTAACTAGAAAGTTGCCATAGGCTGGTCATTTATATGCCTAGATTGAGCTCTGATGGTGACATCTGTGCTTCTGTCAGTCACGATGATGCAGCAACCCCCACCTTCCCCATGGCCATGGGCTAACCCTCCTCTGTGCTTCCCCTGCCTCCTTCTTGCTCTCCCCTTCCACCCATGTGCCTTTCTCTAACTTGGTCACCTAGGCCTGTAGGAGGGAGACTCTCTGTGATGAAATAGAGGTAGGCAGATGTTCCTTTACCCCCAGGGTCATTATTTAAAAAGTGACAGAGAGTCCAGTGAGTGAACGCGATGGAGGTTGGGAGGGAGGAGATCACTCAGGAAAGAACGGACCCAGGCAAGCAGGGGGTGGGGGTGGGGATAGGGTGGTGGGCTCAGTTGTGCAGGTGCATTGTCCAGTGGAGGGAGAGGGTGCTGGGAGACAAATGAATCCAGCAGGCATTTGGTACACACCGGAGATTGCTTATCGATCCAGATCGCAGTATCAGGCGGGCCTGAGAGAGGGCTGAGAATTTTCTGAGGGAGTTAATAACCTGGCAGCTCAGCTGTCTTGACCAATTCACCAAAGGCAGAGGCCTAATCAGGGCAGGATTCCTTTTTCTGTCTGAGGAGGGGGCTCGAGCCCTTCACCCTGTGTTTCAGTGTTGGCTGTGTGCTCCGTCTATCCATTTCTCCTGCCCCACCCCTCTATCCTCATCTCTCCCTCCCTCCTTAGCCCCTCACTTCCACTCCATCGGAGCTCAGAAAGTGATTGAAATGACAGCCTATAGAAAGAGGCTAATCAAATTGTTTATTATCAGTCTGAATCAATATGTATGGATTGTTAAAACATCAAAGTCAGCCCCTGGAAAAGTAATAGTCGCCGGCCAGCAGCAGCTGCTCAGCCAAGGCTGAGTCCCTGGGAGCTTCGCTCCATTTAAAGCGACTTTCACTCTTACTTAAGTCCTGATGACCCGACGAGGTCAGTTGGCTGAAGGGGATGTATAAGACTGTTCTACCACAGCAGAGCTGCTGCTTTAAAGCCCTCCAAACTTCCCTGCAGCTACTCAAATACACAGCAACTCTGCCTGACTGCTAAACAATTTATCAACAAAATAAATGAACCACCATGCTCCTGAGATAAAGACCACTGCTCACCGACTGTGCAATATTTTGGACCACTTCTGATTGGTTCCAGCAAATTGAATGTTTTACACCCATCTTCTTCTTTGTATCCAGTTTTCTATTTTCCAGAAAGCCAGTCTAGATTGCAAATGAGGTCAGGCTGATGAATGAGTCAGCTGAATGGATCAAATTGCTTTGAGATGGACATTGTAGTTGGTTTCAGGCGCCAAGACAAGCTGACATAGAAGATTGATGGATAACCATTGTCCATTCATTGGTGCTGCTGACTGTGACACCTGATGTTTGGCCCGGGCCTTCTTCCATCTCTGACAACCTGAAAAACAAGTTACGCTGCAGCCTGATAGGCTGATTACATGCTGAATGATGTCTTCTTCTGCAGCCTTCAATCTTTACCAATCTGCTGCTGGGAAATATTAAGATGGATCACAGCCACCAGGTCAAATGTGAGATTTTGTTGCCTCAGAACAAGTTATGTAATTGATCTCTTTCTAACTACCTTTCCATACATCCTCACTCTTCATCTGGAAATGGGGACAGATAAAATCCCACCAAGGGTCATTAAAAGATAAAATGCAAGATGTAAACATTGTAAACACCATCTCTTTCAGTTGTCTGAATTGTTATTTCAGATATTCTGAGTTAAGCCACCACCTTACTAACAGCTCTCATAATGCAGATTCTCAAGACATGGACTGCAGCTGGAGTCAGTGTTTCAAGAGGCTCCGCACAGAAGTATCCAGAAAATGAGTAGCAACTCATGTATTCCCTGCATTTAGCCAGACCTGAACCTTAGACATTAGTGTTTTAGCTTGTCTTAAAAAGGCCCAGACTGTTGCTCAGTGGTTCTCTTTTCAGATTCAAATAAAGTACATTTCATTTGAAAGTCATGGTCCCAGCCTCTGGAAAAAAGGGTGGAGAAACACCATGTGGAAACACTGTGAACTTTTTACAGTGATAATAGGTATCTCAGGGGTTTTGTTATGAGGAAGATGAGAGAAACTAGACCCAATAAACCAGAAAAACCGAAGGCCGTTGAAAAAGTAACCCGGGTTTCCTTAAAATCACAGAAGTGCCACAACCCTAATTTTCATCCTGCAATTATGAAGAGATTTATCCAAAAAGGGCCCTGACCAGGTTTTGAGTGTATGTGCAGTACTACATGGTACATGAACAGAGTTTTCATTGGCCCAAGATTTCTGTATTTTCTCTCATTTTTTTGTTACAGTAAACTATCCTTATGCTTGGATTTGTGAAAAGTCACCTCTTTCGTTTAGCTTTTTTGTTGTTTACCCCTGATTGTGCAAGGTGTCCGTGAGTCTGCTGGTCAAATGTCATGTCAGCAGTATTTTCCATGGTTGTGTAGACCAAAGCATATCTGTGTTAAATATGTTTTTTTATTAGACTTATGTAATATTATAATTTAATTGGGAAACAGAAGGATCATGTATTTAGATTAGCCGTAAACCATAATTATCAAAATGAATCATTGTCAAATTTGGGTTTCACATTTTGAATTGAATTACTGTAAAAAAAAATTTTTTGATCAAAATCTAATATATTGATATGCACCTGTATTGTACAATAATCTGATGGTAATATATTCTAATTAGAGGTTCCTTATAATTAGCTGTATTACATGAGCTATAAGTACCATCATTCATCATATACTGAATTTGTTGTGTCATTTTCTTTTTCTGACTGCGATGGAAGCACAGGACCAGAGGGGCATTATTGATTTTTACAAACATAAGGCTTTTCCCTCCAGAAGTGAAATGTCGGTTATCAGTAATTGCTCTGATAACCATGACAGGGAATAACATAATTGCATGACTGTTTTTGTTTAATAGAAACATGATATATTTGAGTAATTGTGAATAAGCTTTATGTTTTTTGTTGTCTTAACTTCATTTCTCTTGTTAATTTTCTTACAATTCAACAGGTTTCTTTTTTCCCTTTTGTTAAAGTTATAAACTGTTCAGTTAGCTAATCTGTGACTGTAGACTTTGTTATCAGTAACACCGGTGTTACATTTTTGTGTAATCTAATTACATGTCAAAAGTATTTTACTTGTATTCATGGATAGTGGTAGTGTATTTCTTACACAATATATCAACTTTAGCTTCTTTTAATTTATTAAACATGAGCAATTTAAGTTTCTGAAAATAGTAATTTAGATTTTTTTTAAATCAGTTTTTAAGGACACCATTATATTTCTTCAGCTCAGAGTAAAGGGTATGCTTGTTTCCAAAGCAGTCTTTAATTACCCTAACCCTTACTTTCGGACTATTGAGTGCACCTGAATATAACCCGCACCAGGGGCATGGCTATGGGTGGTTTTATATATATATATATATATATATATATATATATATATATATATATATATATATATATATATATATATATATAAAATTACGTTTTATTTTTGAGTGGTGTTGAAGGAAATTTGGGGTGACTTTTCCATCTTTGCAAGACTTGCTGTCTTTGGTTCTTTTGAATAACATGCCTTGCAAACTCTCCAGACAAGTTAGGGCTAGCTGTAAGATTTCTTTGTGTAACCAAGTCTAAAATTAGAGTTGTTAAACCAACACTTTTATTGAAAGTATTCGTAACCCTAGGTAAAGACTAATAAATTAAAGTACAATTTCAGGCATTAAAAACAACAAAATGTAACAATAAATGAATGTACATTGATTAAAAAAACAGTTAGTATAGGACGTTTTCTTTGAAACATGTTGCTACTACATTTCCCATAGTCTCTTGGGAAAAGCTGACCAATTCCCTAGCTCACAGAGCCCAGATGATCCCGACCACGTTTAATTTCTGGTGCTTTTTTCGGTTAAAGAAAATGAGGCAACATGATCAACAGCTTCTAAATGTATCACCATCTACAGGGTAAGCTACCGTAAAGGGGACATATCAAATTCCACTTTTTTAGCCCATAAAATGCTTTTTGTAGTGAATTTAGTGTCTAGGGGTGCAAAAAGCATAAATTTGTCACTTCATGTGTTGTGGAGATATTTTTGTAAAATGTTTTGGGTCATATTTTTTAAGCCTTTCAGTTTTCTTTATTATCTATTACGTTTTTTAAACTATTACGTCACAGTACTTGCACTGGAACTGCCACTGCTACGTCTAAACGCTGAGCGAATCCGCCATCTTTATTTCTCGCTGTGATTTTGTAGTCCAAGTTTAAGTATGCCGAATTAGCCCGCACAACTCTTTACACCATCTCCCAGCATCAGAATCGCTTTGAAGTGCGCGGTTAAGTTTTATTTTTAATGGTAATGTGTTATGAAATCAAGACAAGGCTGCTGGTATGGATGGAGATATCAAGGTAAATGCACCACTGCGAGACATTCATATGATGGCGCGATTCGTCAGGTTAATTGTCTTCATTTTCCTCTCGCTCAGGGTCAGACTCTGGCTCGAACATGTTCGGTTGAATGGACAACTCCTCCGACATAAAAAAAAAAAATTGACTAATAAAAAGTTTCTGCAGTGCTACGTTGCCCGTTCTCTATCAAACTACAAAAATGGCTGAGATCTCGCGAGAGCTGTGCGTAAGTAATATGGCGGTAAACTGGTAAAACAAACAAACTCTGGTAAAAACAAACCACAACATTCGAGCCAAATATAGCAAACGTTTGATAATGATAACCATTATTTTGTATTTCTCCATGAAACAAACTGGACGAGGAAACCTTGGACAGCCTGGAAAGCTACTTGGACGAGTGCTTTGACAACATTGTTATGGGCAAGCCACAAAAATCAACCTCTGCTATGCCGACAAGCACACCATCACAGAAACGCACCCGTTCTGAGGTCAGCACCTCCACCTTCTCTCCAGAGAAAAGCTACAGTGATGTCCTGGACTCAATAGATAAGAAGCTAACCAGCCTAGACGCTCGTCTGGCCCTGGTTGAGGTTCTACACAAAGAGTTTCAAGCTCTAAGGGAATCCCTGGAGTTCAGCCAACAACAGGTAGCATCGCTCGCTGCAGAAAACCAAACGCTGAGAGACGGTGTAAAGAAACTCACCGAGGGGATGATGCAGCTGTCCGGGAAAAGTAAGAGGATGAAAGAAACTATTTTGGATATACAAGCCAGGGGAATGTGGGACATTCTTGTTTTTTCCGGGATCCCAGAACAGGCTGAGGACAATGCTGAATCCACCGTCCGAGATTTTCTCCAACATCAGTTAAAGCTCCCAAGCGACACGGTAAAAAACATCACTTTTCACCACGTCCACCGGCTCGGAGGTAAGAAGCCCAACAACTGCCGGCCGCGACCAATTGTTGCTAAATTCGAGCATTACGAGCAAAAAGAGCAGGTCAGAGGCCAGGGCAGAGAGCTGCGGGGAACGAATTACAGCGTTAACTATCAATATCCGAAGGAAATCCTGGATAGAAGGCGCGTTTTGTTCCCAATCAGGAAGAAATATATCAGTGAAGGCACCAGAGCTACAGCAGCAGTAG
Source organism: Valencia hispanica (assembly GCA_963556495.2). Lineage (NCBI taxonomy): Eukaryota > Metazoa > Chordata > Actinopteri > Cyprinodontiformes > Valenciidae > Valencia > Valencia hispanica. The sequence continues at coordinate 46,367,227 of OY747701.1, forward strand.
ATAAACTGCATGTTAATGGGCAGCTGTTCAGGGACCCCCAGCTTACTCCTTGGCTTTATTAGTCATGTAACACTGGCTAGATAAGAGTTGTTTTATCAGTCAACTATAATCTAATGTTAGCACAGCTCTGTAAAGTTGTTTACATTACTCAATGTGGGCGTGGCCAGGGCTAAGCACTGGGATACTGGCTCTTTTTTCTTTTCTCATCTTCACATGTCTATCACCAAATGTCTTTGTCACCCCTTTTTTCTTCTTTCATCACTCACACACACACAAAAATATTTTTTTTCAAAATATAACTATTTCTTTCTCCCTCACCCTCACCCTTAACACCTTCGCAACTTTCTTCTATTTTTCTCTTTCTTATATCTCGGCTTTTGGATTTTCAATCAGGCAACCCCAAGCACACACTAATAATGCACCTGTGTTTCTCTGTTTCTATGGTGATATGGACCTTACAACTTTTGTCTCAAAACTATGGCTACTCTAAGGTTTGTCACATGGAATGTTCATGGAGCTGGCACCAGAGAGAAAAGAGTTAAGATTTTTAACCAGCTTAAAATGCTGAAGGCAGATGTCGTCTTGTTACAAGAAACCCATAAATCTACCTCAGCTGCAGTTGATCTTAAATCCCCTGAGTTTCCTAATGTGTTTTCTGCATGCTATAACTCTAAACAAAGGGGAGTAGCAATATTAATAAATACAAATGTTAATTTTACAGTAATAGATACAGTTACAGATCCAGAGGGTAGATTTATTATAGTAAAACTATCTATACATAACCGAAAGTTATGTATTGTCAGTATATATGGTCCAAATGTTGATGACCCCTCATTCTTTCATTCCTTCTTCTCGGTGCTCCTTGAACACATGGATTGCTCACTTCTTCTTGGGGGCGACCTCAACTTTGGTTTAAATGAAGAAATAGACAGGCTCAGCACATCAGGAACTCAGCGCAGCTGGAAATCTATAGATCTAGTCAAACAGTAAATGAGCAATTATGGAGTTTGTGATGCATGGCGATCTCTTCACCCCAATGACAAAAAATATACTTTCTTCTCAAATGTCCACCATTCGTATTCTCGACTGGATTATTTGTTAGTCAGCAGCTCACTGTTGACTGACATTTCAGACACTGAAATACACCCTCTAGCTGTTAGCGATCATGCTCCTGTTTCTCTAACTTGAGTAAATAAAACAGAAACGGCTCAAAGCAAAAATTGGAGATTTAATGTATCATTACTTAAGGATAAAGAATGTATTAAATATTTTGAAAAAGAGTGGGCTTCTTATTTGGAATATAATGACCTACATGGTATGTCACCATCCATTCTTTGGGAGGCAGGGAAAGCTGTGATTAGAGGTAAAATAATCTCATTCTAATCAAATAAAAAGAAAATGGAAAAAAATCGTATTCAGGAATTAGAAGAAACTATTAATTCATTAGAAGCTTCTCTAGATGAGGAGAGACTAGGCAAAATCCGTAAAGCAAAGCTAGAATTAAATGAAATTATTAATAAACAGACCCAGTTCTTAATTCAAAGACTTAGGATAGAAAACTTTGAGTAAGGTAATAAATCAGGTAGATTTTTGGCTAACCAGCTTAAAATTAATAAAGAAAAAACAACTATATCTGCTATAAAAGATCAGACCGGGAATACAGTATATGATCCTGGACGAATAAACAACACCTTTAAATAATTTTACAAGGCTTTATACTCCCCAGAGATAGACCCATCAGATCATGAAATTGAACATTTTTTGGATAACATAACACTACCTAAATTATCTGAAAGTCAAGCGATGGCCCTGGATTCACCACTAACAGCAGCTGAACTCCAGGAGACCCTCCAAAGCATGCCCAATAAAAAGGCTCCAGACCCAGATGGATATCCAGCAGAGTTCTATAAAGAATTCTGGAATATTGTGGCACCAACATTCCACAGAATGCTGCAGGAAACCAAGGAAAATGGCCGACTTCCACCAAATATGGATTCTGCCTACATTAGTCTTCTACTAAAATCAGGTAAAGACCCTTTGTTTCCTACCAGCTATCGTCCCATATCCCTCATTAATGTTGATCTTAAAATAATCTGCAAAGCCCTCGCAAAAAGGATAGAGAAAGTAACTCCTCTTATAATACATCCTGATCAAACTGGTTTTATTAAAGGGAGACATTCATCCATAAATTCACGTAGACTAATAGATTTAATAGATTTTTCTTACTGTAAAAACATTAAAACTAATATATTATCTCTAGATGCAGAAAAAGCATTTCATAGAGTTAACTGGAAATTCTTATTTGCAACCTTACATAAATTTGGCTTTGGAAATTCTTTTATAAACTGGTTGACAATATTATACAGTTCACCAACAGCATGTATCAGGACTAATAACCAAACATCATCTAGGTTTTATCTTCAGAGAGGTACCAGGCAGGGATGTCCTCTCTCTCCCTCCCTGTTTGCTATTTTTATTGAACCACTAGCTGCAGCAATCAGGCAAACTCACAATATTAAAGGCATAAAATGCAATAACATAGAATATAAAATCAGTCTTTATGCAGATGATGTATTACTTTTTCTCCAGCATTCACAAACCTCTTTCTCTCAGGTAATCGGGTTGATAAACTCTTACTGAAACGTTTCAGATTATTCTATAAATTGGTTAAAATCTACAGTTCTTCCAATCAATTGTTCTGTCCAGAATCCAACTAATACACAACTGCAGTCAGGGAATATTACTTATTTAGGTATCAATGTCTCACCAAGACTGGCACATTTAATAAAGCTAAACTACATCCCACTTTTGAAAAATAAGTGGAAGATGATCTTGCTATATGGAAATCACTACCCATATCACTTATGGGAAGGGTTGCTTCAATAAAAATGATGGTTTTGCCCAGAATCAACTACTTATTCTCAATGATCCCAGGTAAACAATCACTGGACTGGTTTAGATCTCTGGACTCCTCTGTCTCTAAATTTCTTTGGAAAGATAAACCCCCACGTATCAGCTTAAAAACACTGCAGAAGACCAAAGAAAAAGGAGGTCTAGATCTACCAAACTTCCATCATTATTTCTTAGCCAACAGGCTCCAATACATCTCAAGATGGTTAAAACATAGCTACCTAGGTGAGTCCTGGATAGACGTAGAACAGACACTATGCAAAAAGATAAAACTTTCAGACCTACCATTTATTACCTCAAATATAAAACGACATGAATGCTTTAAAAGCATAAATATCAGCTCCTCTCTGACAGCATGGTGGGAATTTCTAAAAATGACAGAGTCCACAATAATCCCATGCAGACGGACACCCATCTGGAATAACCCCGACATCTTGCAAAAAAAAATGTATGATAAGTTTTCCAGACTGGAGGTGCAATGGAATTGAATACCTGGAACACATATTGGAAGGAACAGACTTTATCCCATTTAATACATTAATTACACAATATGGAATTGATCAAAACAAATTCTTAGAATATCAACAAATTAAATCTATTATTGAAAGTAAATTTAGGCTCAATACAGTTGAATTACAAATTCCAGCAAGAGTTTTAGATTTTCTTAATCTCAACCCCCCCAAATTGCTGTCTAAAATATACAAAACTTTATCTACATTAGATAAAGCTACTGTGGGGCCCTTGGCGGTCTGCTTGTCTCCGTCCTAGAAGGTAGGGGGTCCATCTCCCAGGTTCGGGGGCTGGTGGCTCTACTGGGGCATCGGTACCTGGACCTGGGAGCATGACCGCACCAACAAAAGTCATTCTGCAAACCTTGTTCAGACACCTCTGCACAGGGGTAGAAGAGGAGCCTATAGAACTACTATATATAGACCACAACTAAATTATTTAGATGTAAAAAGGAAGAACTTAAAAGCATGATATGTCCACTTTTAATATTATCCCTTAACAGAATCAAATAATTGTTTAAAGCATTGGGTGTCTGACAGTGGCCATAGTTAAGTGTACACTTCATAGATTTTCGCAATCAGCATATGACGGCCATTGATCTGATGCGAAATAGGGAAACCAGCACATTGCCTCAACGGTAAGTGAATCCCAAAGAGACTTAACTACAACACAAAAACAACTATTGTTTATGTCAGAGAGCTGACATGAGCTACCTGTGTTAGGCTACAGCTTTAATATGTTTTCTTCTGGAAGCTGTTTCTGTTCAAAACTGTTTCTGATGTATACAGACACATATTTGTTGAAGCAAAAGTGGAACTTACAAATAAACTGAATTTCAGTAATATTTATATGACCCACCCATTTTTAGTTAGGCCCACCTAAAAAGCTATTTCTGGCTACGCCATTGAGCCGCACAAGCTGACTTTAAAAGAAAATACACTTTTCTACATATATAGGCCGCGCCTGAATATAATCTGCATGTTTTTATGTTGTGACATGAGATATTTACACAGAAAGACAGTACACCGAAGATTTTTTTAAGTTGTTTTCATGCCCATCTGTTTGTCCGTCTGCCTGTTAGCAACATAACTCAAAGAGTTATGAACGGATTTCAATGACATTTTCAGAAAATGTCTGCAATGGGACCAGGACCAACTGATAAAATTTTGAGGCTGATCTGACCTGAAGTGCGTATCCACTCACCGACCAGCGGTGCTAACCTCCACTCCTTTTCTCACTGTCAGAGAGCTCACAAGCGGCTCCCCGCAACAGTCCCTAATCTCCACTCTCTGCTGGAAGAGCGGAGCAATAGCACGGACACATCCATGCATCTCATTGAGAGAAATATTTTTGGTAAAAGTACCCAAAGTGGCTCTGGTGGATGTCTGTGCTCTTTGAGTGCTTTTTAGTTTTATTTTCAGACGCGCTTTTCTTTCAAACTCTGCCTGAAAATTGGTAGTACGGCATCAAAAGAACACCCACACGACATGCCTGGTTAGAAAATAAAACATACTTTAGCCTACCAGAAAATTAATTGGTAGCTATCTTCATTTACTATTCCTCACTAAAGCCACTGAACTCGTCTTTTTCAGTGTCCTTATGTCCTTGCAAAGCTTTTGTCGTCTTTTTATACTGACTCAGTTCTTCCTGCTGTCTCCTCCAATGTCTCACCATCAAATTATTAATGTCAAGCTTACATGCAGTAGTGCCGTTTCCTTCTTTGATGGCTAGCTCGATTGCCTTTAACTTAAGCTGCATCATATGCATTTATTCGTGTGTTTTCCATGATGAGGGTGTGTGCATGAAAACTACTGGTAGTGTCTTCTTCGGCACAAAATATTTACTCTCAGTTTTACGCTTCCTGCTATAGTGCCCCCTGGAGGCCATTAGCCAGTCAAAAAAAATCTAAAAATTACCAGCATCATTGTATAGGACGCAGGGTCCAAAGTGTGTTAAAAAAGTAGCGGCTTATAGTCAGAAAATTATGGTATGCTGGTAAACAAAAAAATAAAAACAAAAAAACAAAAAAAGAAATTTTTATTGCAGTTATGTTTTTTTACATTAAGATTAATCAAAAAACCAACCCTACCTTCCAATTCATGTAAACCTACCTTTTCAAACTTGTTTCCTCATTGAACTCCCTTTCACTCTACATGCCCTGTTGTGCCCCACAGGAAAAGCTACAGTGGTAGGTGATGGCAGTGTTACAGTGGAGTTCTTGCCAAAATGCATTGGGCAAGTGGCTGCATAGTAAACAGTCAGGGCTCCTGCTCTTGACATGACGGGGGTCTCTAATTAAAGAGTGCAATGAGACACCCCTCACCGAGGCTCTCCCTATCTGCCCTACACCCACAATTAAGTCCTCCATGGGATCCAAGGCGCTGCATTATTGATGGAGCAGAACGTTTGATTAGAAACTCTTAGCACAGCTCGGGAACAGGACAACGAGTCCATTGTCATTAAACACCACTTAAACGGAGTCAAAACATACCAGTTGGAAATGCTTCTTAAACATCCGGGTTATGATGGAGCTGGAGTAGGGTGGTGGGGGGGCTGGCAAAGGGGTTGGGAGGAGGTGCCGACTGGATAATATATCAAGGCTTTGCACAGTACCTCCGGCTAGCATATGCTGAGGGGTTTCGGCCATGCAGTGTAAAGAGGTAAACAATCTACCTGCATGCCACTTCACAGAGGTTTTCTTGATGACTTGCACGGGGAAGGCAAATGGTGGATTTCAAATCCAGGAAACATATGTATGAGATAAAAAAAAAAGCCAGTGAACCGAAGCAGTGTCAGCATTCCGTATGATGAGCCAATGAATGTTTGAAATTATAACAACCCCTTCACCAGGAAATATGTACGTACATCAAAGTAAGCCTCCCTTAAGTGGAGGCTAAACAGTATTACCGGCCCGCAGTCAATCAGCTTTTGCCTTGTGCGTAGATAATGCATCACTTCATATCAAAAGCCTCTGCTAATGAGAACAGGATGATGTACACAATGCTTGAACATGCATACAGATGTGTAGATGTAACGTGAAGATGGGGATGTAATGGGGTGTCAAATTAAAGCATGCAACTGCCTGCTGGAACATTTACATGGAGATACATGTTTTTTTTTAAACATGTATGTTTTTTCCGTATGAAAATTAACAGCAGCACAACACACAGGAGCCTCGTGTTTGTGTGCCAGAAACTTACTTCAAGAGATTTTTACATTTTCCTGTACTCTGCATGTGTGTTCTTGTGCATCTGCAGGAAAGTAGAGGGAATACTCCATATTCACAGGCTACAGCTCTACAATAGGCCTAATTAATACACACTCAAAGGTTGATAACACTATGGCTGAAAGTGGATCTCCTTAAGAGATACTTAATCCAGCTAAAGATTGCCCTGCTCCTCTCTCTTCCATGGCATCACAATCAAAGGTATTGGGTGGGTCTCTTGTGGACTCATTAGCTGACGGCTCAGTGGTGTGTTTCTCTGCTAAAGCGCAGCTCCCGTTCCCCCAAAAGCACCCTCACTACAAACAAACCCCTACACCGCTCAATGACCCGAGCAATCGGAGACGCTTGTGTTATTATGACATTCATTAAGCGTCACTGATTGAAATCCAACGCACTCTCATCAACAATGTGATTAATCACTACCTTATCAGCCAGACGCAAACTTCCCACTATCTCTGAGTGTGTATGTGTGTGTGTTTGAGTCTCTTCTTACGAGGGCAAAGGGTCAGATATCAGCGACAGGAGCGATCAGTAGCTACTCAATGATCATCATCCATGCTAATGAATGTTGAGGCATAATGTGTGTTGCCTCCTAAATGTTGCTGACAGTGACATTTAAGAACATAGCCAAAAGAGAAGGTAAGTTCATATTTGTATAAAGTCCTGTGCAAAATTAGTCACAATGATCAAACATTTTGTAAGCCTACACCCACAAATTTAATTTAAGTTATGGACCAACACAAGTTAGCATATGATTATACAAGGAACAAGGGAAATTAAATATTTTTTACTAATCAAACTCTGAAAAATGTGGCAAGAGTTTGTCACAGTCCTTTCAGAATAAAGGCTTTCACAGTTTTTTTTTTCAGGATTACCCTTTATTTACTTCCATTCATCTTTCCATCAATTCTGACCAGCTCCTCTGTCTCTGGTGAAGTAAAAAACATCCCGCAGCATGATGCTGCCACCACCACCATGTCTCATTGTGAGCATAGTGTTTTCAGATTGATGTTCAGTGTTGGCTTTTTTTATGTAGAACAAAAAGTTTTTGGGTCTTGACCTATGCACCTTCTTCCACAGGTTTTACTGTGGCCCTTTCATTGCTTGTGATAAACTAAATGGGATGTCTTACAGTATAGTTTGACTTTCAACAAAGGCTTTCTTTTTGCCACTCTTCCCTAAAGGAGGAGGCTTTTACCACCTGAGGTGTGGATCTCTGGAGCTCCTGAGAGTTATGAAGGACCTCTTGACAGCTTCTCTGATTAAGGCTCTCCTTGCTTGGCCTGTCAGCTGGGTGGCTGACCATGTCTTCGCAGCTTTTCAGATGTGCCATACTCTTCTTTTTTATATGATGGATTGAACAGTGATCCATGAGATTTTCAAAGCCTGAGATATTGTTTTATAAATAACCCTGCTTTAAACTTCTCCTCAACTTTATCCCTGTCTGCTGTGTTCCTTGGTCTTTTTGATTGTGTTTGTTCACTGATGTGCTCTAATAAACCTCTGAAGCCTTTTAAAACAGCTATGTTTATACTAAGACCCCATTACACAGAGTTGTTCTCTAATTAATAATTAGGTGAATTCTGAAGGCATTTGGTTACACTAGAGTTTATTAAGGGATGTCACATTAAAAGGGACTAAATTGAAATAAAATATTTGCTTATCAGATTTTTAGTTGTAAGGATTGTAACATGCATGTATCTTTTTTGTACACTTACAAATTATGCCCTACTTCCTGGTGATATTTTAAAGAAAACCCCAATAAAATGCTATGAACTTTGTGGCTGTTATGTCAGAAAATGTGAATAAAGGTGAATAAATACCTTTGGAAGGCACTGTATCATGGCTTGGTATAAAAAGCCACTTTGGACCTTTTAAGCAGAATAATCTGTATATCTACCCGTGTACCTGATCAGAATTCATAATACTGCCAGTTAGCAAGTGGAATAGGATTAAAGAGTACTGAGCCATGTTAAACCACTGCAACACATGAGCATGCATCATGTCTGCGCATTAATAAAAAGCTGAAATGCTATCATTATAAGCACCATACGTGCCCGGACTTTACTTCCTGGCCGCTCTAATAGCTAACTGGTCAAGGGTGATTTATCTGATAAACTGCTTTTGTGTTCCACCGGCCTGAGAGATGGCTTAGTTTAGCTTAGTGTCCCATAATGCGCTTTATAAATACAAAAACAAATGGTTGCCTAGGGAGGAGGAAAGATGTAGCTTGTATATTTGTGTTGGGTGGGGTGGGTGTAGGTCAAATTGTATCCTCTTGTGCCTTCAGGGGGAGACAGGAAAAGCCTGAGTTATAACTCTTCCATCACCTGCCTTCTGCCTCCAATGCATTACTCAGGATATAGCGCAAATTGCAGCCGGCATCCATTAGTTCTTTCAGGGTTAATATTGATGTAGATATCATTCCTATCTGCTGTGTCATTTATTTGAAATACTATGTGCGAGGAGTAGCTCCGGCAGTGAATCAAATCAATTGATAGAGCAGTTAGCCTTGCAGTGCTGCCTGGGAGCTGCCGAGCGACCATGAAATATTATGGAGATTGTTCTTTAAAGTGATCTCTTCATCATCATTTGTCTGCAGCCTGGGTGATCCTATACCCCCCCACACTCTGCTGAGTTCCTCTTGGGCACCAGCTGTCATAACTAAATCAGCCGGATAATGCAGTGGCTCGCACAGTTACATCGCAGGCCCTCACTGCGAACACCCAAACTCAACCCCCTCCCAAACTCGACACCCGCTGCTCCCTTTGCCCTTGCTCTGCTGAAGCCACACACGTCAAGGAGCATCCGAGGAGTCGGTCATCATTGCTACTGATGGCCCTTCTCTCTGGGGCCTGCTTGTTTGTGTCAGTTCCTATGTACAGGGCTGCTAGTTCATGTCATCCTCTGTAGCAGGGGAGGGCACGCCCGTTGTTTTACTCCATGACTGGTTGCGTGTGACGGACAGAGAGGTACCCAGCTAAGTGACTATCCTCCTGCATGTTATGACAGCAAGTTGAGTTGCCAGTCTGTATGCTTTAAGTGAATATGACGGTGGCTGTTTTTATGGTGCTCTTCACAGTCTGTTAGCATGAGGTTGGATGACTGTTTTTACTGCCCATAAATGGAGCCACATGCATATTTTCTGAGCGATTAGGAGGACTGTCAAGAGACACACTCAGGACGCGATGCATGCCACTTAGGCTGGGTCATTTGCCATTGTCAAAACCTCATCAACAAGCCTCTCAGCATGATGTAAGCTCATGCCCTGAGAACATGCCCATGTGTCGGTGAGAGACCAGATGAGAGGGTGGCTTCGATGACACGGCCTTAGAGGAAAAAGCTGCATTATTCAGCGTCGGAACACATGGATCCTGGAGTCAGACATGCCATCCGGATCATTGCTTCACAGCTTACTGACATTACAGTCAACTTAATCTAGGGACAGTGAGACAAGGAAGGCAGTTTAGTCCTTAAACCCTGCTATAAGAATATGATAGATGATATAATGCACTAGTTAATATTCTACACTTCTATTCTGACTCTAATGGCATATGTGAGTGTAGAATAAGTCAACCCTGACTTGATTAGTTCATAAATTGTATTGTTCTGTATCTAAGGTGGTTCTGATAATAAAAAGAAGGCTAAAAGTCCTCCCTATTTTCGTGTTTTCAAAATCATAAGAAAGACTTTGTGAATCTTAAACTGTTTTAAATAATCTTTGTTCACATTAAAATGATCAGGTTTGACGACCTTTAAGTATTTTAAATTATAAACTAGAGGTGCTCAGTTGAAAGCCTGATTGCTTCAAACCATTGAAATAGCCCTTTGGTTTAAAGTCCACAGCGAACTTTGAGGTAGATGACAATTTTAACATTTTTACCTGCTAATTATTAGCATATCACTGCTGTTCTTGCCTACAGATGGTTTTTATCCCGTCTATCCCCTTGGCTTCTGTAACCAAGTGTTGACAGCAAGTCCAGTGAAGTTTTTATGAGCCGATTCAGTCATGCAACAAGACAGCGCAAAAACTGATTCCTGTCTTACTTCAAAATACAAGTCTCAAATACAGAAAAAGTTTAAAGCTCTCACATTTATGTTCAGGCTTCATATTTAATAGTTTAGACTTAAAGAGCACACTTCACATTCATGAGAATAATCCTGGAGTTTTAACATTGCAAGATCTTGTCACACCTTGGCTAATAATCCTAAACAACTAACAGAGGAGTAGGTTAAGCATATTAATTTTTACTTCAGATGCTTCTCAAATGAAAAGTGCAGTGGAAAATAGAGTGGGAGGCCCTCGGACAGACACTTAAGGAGACAACAGTGAACCGAGAAAAATATGCCAGTATGTTGTTTAATTTACCTCCTAAGTTATGATTTGGAGCTACAGGACCTGTTTATACAATGCTTCCAAAAACGTTTTCCATTGTGTAAAACTGTGATTACGCAACAGCAGAATGAAAATGCTCAAGTGCAGATAATACAATAAATGGCACTGGAAATTGTATAGTGTGAATGCCAAGCCTGTAGGAGGTGACACAACTTTGTGACGACACACCACAGGTGTGCATCCCATGCTTATAAGACTGCAGAAGAAGCCAGCACAATAAGCAGACTACTTTCCTGCAATTCCCGGCATTGTCATATAAACAGGGCCCTATGAACCAGCCTTTCAGTGTTGTATTTGAAAGTTAGAAAATCAGTAGGATTTGCCAACTGTTGCAGTCAGTGACCAAAGTAATTAATATTACCAATATAAGTTAAAGACAATTTTTGCTTCTGTTCTTTTTGTTTTTAAACTATTTTAAAATGTCCTGTCATCACAATGGTACCTGTTATGAAATGTCTGAGAACCATTGATTAGGAGCATAGATATTAACTGTCAAACAGTATCAAGACGTACATTGATACAGATTTTCTAATGACAAAAAAGGCATCTATATTATGGAAACAATGATGTAATACACAAGCACACTTACATTTATATTTGCTAAACAAGTCACTCTGGGCAGCCTGGCCGAGGCGGTGACATCTGCATGACTCTTGGTCAGCGGAACAATGAGGCCTCTTAGTGCAGAACAGAACTGCTATTTGTCACAGTATGCTGATAAAATTCATACAGGGCCATTGTATGGGACTGAAAATGGATGTTAAATCCATTAATCAAAGCCAGATGGATTATGTGCTCTATGGGTTATGCCTCATTGCTTACTCTTGGAGATACAGAGGTTTAAAAGGCCACGTGTGTGGGTACATACACATGCACTTGTGCATGTCAGTTCCCAATGAGTGATGATGACCACTGGCTCACCATATTGATCAGATGAGCGTGTGGAGGGGTTTAAGATAGATAGCACCACGCCAAGAAAGACAACATGGGCTGTATCTCTGCAGTCGGGGCTAAGAAAGTTCATTTGCTCCTTGGTGTCTATTTTTTACACAATAAAACTATTAAAAGCAACAACATGTATGTTAGTGGATAGAAAAAGAGAATCATGCAGTGCAAAGAATGCCAGGCTTAATAAAAAATGATGGTTTTAGACACCGCTGAGACCACCCTTTGAAAAAAATGCACGCAATGTATTCAAGCCACTGTGAGATACAGTGGCATGTGCTACGCAGATGGAAAATTAGCAGAGAAACTGCATTTTAGCACAAACATATGTAAGAAAAAGGTAGTTTATTCAACAGAACCTGAGATTTAGGTCAGCATATTTTACTAGGTTTGTTTTATTACTTTAGAAAACAATAAAGTTAAAGACAAAAATGTTGTTAAAAAGTCTATATGTAGTTTTGACACTTAAATGAAAAAACTGGTTTATTCCTGCAAAAAAAGTATTAAAAAAGTCTCCAATTTGTAATATTACACTGTAAATAAAATTATTCTCCAATTTTAGGAAAGGTTTCTTGAAGATTTACAAAGATAGGTTTTACATTGCAAAACAGAGTGCCTTGCAAAAGTATCCATACCCCTTGAACTTTGTCACACTTTGTCATGTTACAGCAAACTTGAAACAAACAAAAAGGACTGTATAATTGTGAAGTGGAAGAAAAAGGATAGGTTGTTTTCAACATTTTACAAATGAAATCATAAAAGTGTGACATTGGTATGTACTTTTGCTTTGACTACAACTGTGAATCTTCTGGTGTGTGTTTCTAACAGTTTTGCACATCTAGAGACAGGCACTTTTCCCATGCTTCTTTGCAAAATAACACAAATTCAGTCTGAGTGAAGAGCATTTATGAGCAACTATTTTCGCACCTTGCTAGAGATTCTCAATTGAATTTAGGTCTGAACTTTGGGTCATTGTAAGTCATGAATATGCTCCCATTCCACTGTAGCTCTGTCTTTGTTTAGTACTATTGTTCCAGCGGAAGGTAAACCAACACCCTATCCTAAGGTTTTTGCAGTTACAAACAGGTTTTTCAATAGGATTATCCTATATTTAGCTCAATCAATCCTCCAATCACCTAACCAGCTTCCAATACCTGCTGAAAAAAGGCCACTGAATGATTTTGCCACTACTTTGTTGTACTGTGGGGATAATAGGAGCATTTCCACTTTCAGAGCTTCAGGTTAATTTGACCGGACTTTCCTCTATCGGGGTAAATCTGTTGGCCCACTCCTATCAGCAACCGTGTCTCCATACAAAATTTGTCCTTTAAGGAATTTCCTTACCACAATGGTAAGAGTTTAATTTGGAAAAATTGCAGATACATGTATAATTTTCCTTCAACCTCACAATTATGCAGCACTCTGTGTTTTTGATAAATTCCACTGAAATTGATTGAGGTTTGTATTTGTAGTCTGACAAACAGTGAAAAACCTGAAAAGGAATGTTTTTGTTACTGTACTTGTGGATGCATGTAACATCATAGAATAAAATAGCTTTGCAGCAAAAATGGTGCTACAAACAGGTTTGGTTTGAGACTCAAAAGCAGCTGGATGCCATCATCATGCTCCTTCTGACTGCTGATTGGACAGGTAGACGCGAAGAGCGTGTTGCCTCTCTCCACAATTTTCCACAGATTCAGCAGAAAGTGTTTTATAGTGCTTTTTCTTTGTCCCACTAATCAGTGTGTGTGAGCTCCATGCACAGAGCCATGCACATGGCACTGGTGTGACTTGGCTAACTGGAATTCTTTCTTCTTTTTTTACAGCGGTTATTAAATATAGAGATATTGTTCTGGCGCAGAGTGGGTGAGGGCTGCTAGATAGCTTTGGAGCTTCATCTAACGTCAGTTTCATTTCAGCTTTGGACTTTAATCTCAGTTTGCGTGGTCCAAGTAGAGCTCTGTTCTCTCTCTGTCTGTTGTATGACGGGGGGAGTAGCTCATATAGGACATCTTGTCATAGCTCCCTGGGGGCAGATCTGTAAAAACTACTCTACAAATTACACACTGGGTTGCTGTGCACCCTGAGCCAGTGTAAACAACAACATTGTTTCCCCTCGACTACCATCAAACTGAACTTATACGACCCATGACTGAGTCCACACCCATATTTTGTACACCCCACCAGACCTTTTTAATGACACACCTACGTAGTAGTGTTTAACCTCCAGCTTGCTTCCTTTCTCCTCCCACTCCCACTGGCTTCATTCATGAAAACTCCTCCTCCACTCGCCCCGCTGCTCTCAGTGTGTCACGCTCGGCAGCTGTTTCATTTTAGGAAGCGGGGGGACTGCAGAGGTTTGCCTCGCAGCCACCAGACTGCTCTAAGAGCCAAGTGGAAACCGCAGCCAAAACGTGTCCGAAGTGCTCTGGCAAAGTTAAATATAGAGCCCCTCTGTTGTTGTAAGAGATTTAATAAATTCCCCCTTTAAAGTTAGCATAATGCTCTCCGGTTTGAAAGACCAAAGTCCCCTTGGCTATTTGTTGATCTCTCATTGCTGGAATATAACATTTCAGTAATGGTCTGCTGCAAACCAGCTGATGTGTTTAATAAACTTTACTGTGCCTCAACCTGGAAGCCGCCTCCCACTTAGCTGCAGACACAGAGGAGAGCAGTGAAAAATTATTTATTAACACGGCTGATTCAACCAAAAAATTATAGAACTAATTATCTGCCATCTGTGAGCTGTCATGTTTTCATGCTTTTTATGAATTTGTTAAATGTAAAAGCTGTGGTCGACAAATATTCCCACAAGAACAATCTTCTTTAAAAATTGCAATACACATTAACAAAATACTGTGTTTAAAACATCACAAAAAACCTTTTTCTAACTATGTACATGACAGTGAAGGGCTCTGTCATGAATATTCAATCAAAATGAAATTAATAAATGTTAGATACTTATGTGAATCTACTCCTGGTTATGCTCATTTTATTTAGTTTTTTTACCCTTTGAGGAAATATGAGAAAAACTCAAATCTCTATTGCGAATTAAATCCCACATAAATTTTAAATAACTAATATTGCATTCTGGGTATAGTGTATTTCTTTGAGACAAAATAACAGAATCCACATGTTCAGTCTTTAATGAAGTGTTGGCGATAGGCAAAATACTTTAAATTACTTCAAAATCCTTTTACACATCTTTACATATGCACCGGTAAATGTGTACCAGTTCATTTACTGGTACCTATGGTAAAGATATGTATAAAGACTTGGAAGTAATTAAAAAATATGGAAGCTACATAATTGTCCACTGAAAAACACCCCACACCCAGTCTTGCTCACCATACATGGCTCCTCATCAACCCTTGTTAGTCATAGCTCCAATTGTTTTAAATGTATTTTTTATTTTTTGTAACTGTAGGTATGGGTAAGATCAGGCAACTATCTATTTTGTTGGAGCAATTTTCTGTCTTCAACAAAACATATCTGGCTACTTAAAAAACCGAATGTTTCCTTGTCTTTCCCATTTTAACAAGTCACATTTAACCCCAGCATGACGAGAAGTGATGGATTACTAATTAAAAGTCAAGTGTGAAATAAACCATGTTTCAGTTAAATTTATTTTATAGGAAATGGCAGGGTTGTCAGTAAAGGCAACATCAGTGTCATGGTAAAAAATCCTTATTCCTAATGTCAGATAATTTTTCCATTGCATAAAAAACACAAAAATGTAAGATTACATTTATCCACATTTTTCAACATAAAATTATGCTACTGACAATAAAACTATGAATTTATTCTAAATGTATTTACACATCTAACACTAGGTGTGTTTATAAGCCATGGATTACTAATGTAAAGTTATTTAAAATGCTAATCTTATAAAGGTAAGTGCTTCAGTTACACTTATTTTTAAGAAAATGTTAGGGTTGCCAGTAGTTGTTGCTCTGCTGATTTTCTTGAATTATTTTTAATTTTTATTTGTATTGTTCCAATACAAATACATTCTAGGCCTCATTAATAAATGTACTGAAATGCAACGTTTAACTAAATAACATTTCTCAGTGTGAGATTAAAGAGCAACAACAATTGGGCACTATTTGATTTATTTTTACATTTTTTATGTATTTAACCTTTACTTTTGATTCAGCAGCTTAAAGTTTCAATTATTTTGTTTTTTGAACTTTGTCCTTCATCTACTCTCACTTTTCTGTTGAGGCCTCAAAACCTGAAACCTGGGTGACAAATGAAGGCAACCGTACCCTCAGATATTGCTAACAGGAGACGGGCTGGCAGAGCCCTTTGCCAATATGCGTACCAGCTGCAGGCCTCAACCACGCGCCGAGGTCTGCTTCAGACAGAGGGGGCTCTGTGGTGGAGGCTGTGTGACGCTATCAGAATGTGTGGCAGCATGCTGTGGGTCCTGAGAAAAAGAGCCCAGAGCTCAGCATTATCAGCTCAGATGATAACAGCATGGAAACAGTGAAACCAACAGGAAAGACTTGCAGGGATCCTTCCCAGACCTGGTCTCTGTTCTCTTTTCAGAGCCTGGGATCCTTGACAAGGACTGTGTTAGAAAGTATGTGCTGTAAGCAAAAATACTGGTCAGTGAATACTGTGGACACTGTGGGAAAATTTAAAAGGATGATTTTATAATGGCACATGTTGGTTGTTTTTACTCTTCTTTTGTTCACACAGATGGCAACAAAAGTAAAAGAGAATTCTGATTATAAAATAAATACACTAGATAGATAGATAGATAGATAGATAGATAGATAGATAGATAGATAGATAGATAGATAGATAGATAGATAGATAGATAGATAGATAGATAGATAGATAGATAGATAGATAGATAGATAGATAGATAGATAGATAGATAGATAGATAGATAGATAGATAGATAGATAGATAGATAGATAGATAGATAGAAAGAAAACACACCATGCACACTGCAAGACATGTTTGTGGTAGCATCATGCATGGTTCATTTGCTTTGGTGGAACCAGTTTTTTTTTTCTCAAAGTGCGTCAAGTTGTGAGTTAGTTTTCAACCCACACCTTTTGCATGATGCTGAAGATGGATTTTATTTTCCAGCAGTGATTTTAAACATCCATACAAACCAACAGACAAATTGGTTCACCAGCATACAAGCTTTGGAATAGCCAAGCCAAAAATAAATCTAACAGAAAATCTGTGGGGTTACCAGAAGGGAACTGTGGACAAGAGATGTCCTCAAATCTGATTTTCAAAGGAGGAGTAGATCAATATTGTCAAGTAAAGATGTTCTTATTTGGGGGGGGGGTTCTGAAAAGATTTGCTTGTTTTACAGTTGAGTTGTACAGGATACACATCACATTGAAGTTTGGAAATGTTTTATCATGGTCTCAAATGTTTAAGTCTGAAAAACCTGGAATTTTTACCAGGGGTGTGAAAGCTACTTTATAGTAGTTAATATTTTTGTTATACTTTATGGCATTAGAATCTTGGTAATTTAATAATACATGTTCAGTCACCACGTGGAAAAATACCTCCAACCCCGTTAACCCTCTTCGTGTTACATGCACATGATGTTACTTCCAAGCATAAACACATAGTGGGAAGCGGACATGTGAACTCTGGGCTGTAATTAATACCATGTACAATTTCCCCTATCCCCTCCAAACCCCTCCCCTCCCCTTACATGTCCCCCAGCCCCACATTAACCAAGGGAGAGGAGCTGAGCAAAACGCCCCCCTCCCCTCCCCTCCCCTCCCCTCCCATCTCTTCCTCCTCAGAGGGGAAGAGTGCAGATGTGAGGAGGGTCAAATAAATAGCCAGCGATTCAGCTGCAATTCCAATTTGACATCCACTTAGCCTCAGGTTCCCTCTGCCAGCAGCCACCTGTTGCTCTTCTTTAAACACTGCATGGTGAGAAGGAAGTCCTCTCATGTGGAACTGAGCCCCTTACCTCCCCTAAATGTACTCCCAGGCGCTGTAATGGCCTAAATATAATTGTGTAGGGCCTTGGCAACATGATTGAGGTCTTTTACATGCTTCAGGATTGCAAAGGGAGGAAAAAGATGGAAACATACCGAAAAGGGTGAGGAGCGGGTGGAGTAGAAAAGATGGAGAACAATTCAGCCGTGTAGCCATATCTTAAGAATATCATGTTTGTGTGTGGACACAGGAGGACATACAAAGATATAAAGATATAAAGACAACATGAACAATCACTAGAGAACACATTAACAAATTTATTCTCAATATTGCACCAACAACTAAAGTGATCTACAAAAAAAATCTAAACAAAACATCCATATGGCACGCAATTAAGTAGATTGACATAGGAAATGTGTTACATATGTTTTTCTCTATATGTTACTCAACATATAGAGCAACAAAAACCCACAGAAAGCATAGAAAAAGAAATCTATCAATATTTAAATGGTAATCCTGCTCCTTATCATTGCCAATGCCATATCAGTTAATTTAGGTCATTTTCAAGCCTAAAGGTCGAGTAGACTCGGTTCAATTGGAGAGTAAAATTGCAACATTATTGCTTTTTATGGTGGTGCGGTTCGCGTTCACACTGCACTTTGTCAAACAAACCAAACCTTTTAAGCAACTTATTTACCTCCTCACCTGTGGTGGCACTGCATTAAGAAGCACTGAACACAGGGACACTTCCTGTGCCTTGAAATGTAGACAAACATGGAGTGGCATATAATTTTAGCGGTTTTAGGATTGCTCTGTTCTCTTTGGAAAATGTGCCTTACAAATACTTGATGGGATCAACATGAGCAGAGAATGAGGCAAAGTTGTTGTATTTACCCAGAATGCTTATAGTCCGCTTCCTGCTTTTGGAGAATGCCCAGGCTCGCTTGGCATTTACATATGCAATCGAAACGCACTGAGCCGAGACCTAGGCTTTTAGGCGGACCACAGTTTGCTTCTTTGGTCCGCATCAGAGTCCGATTGCGCGGTCACGCCGATACGAGGCGGACTTTCTGGGCTAATGAATTAGAGTTTGATTAAAGCGGACTGAAAAGGTCTAGTGTGATTGCACCCTTAGTTTTAACGGAGGGTCTATGAAAGGTTTTTTCATTATCAAGGTTTTGCACAAGAAGCATCACAAAATGGGTGAAACCAAAGAGTTCTCTGAAGACCGTTGCAACATTATTGTTGCAAAACATTCAAATTGAAGCTTCTGAATAGGCAAGGGACCACTGTTTGTACCATTATCCAAAAGTGAAAGAACATAATTTCTCCATAAACAGTCCTTAAACAGGCCCTTCTTGTAAGACTTTTGATTGGGAAAAATAATCAAAGGACTTGTCCAAGAGCCAAAGAACACTTGCAGAGAGCTTAAAAATGACATGGAATTTTCTGTAAAAAGTATTAACAGAAAAAAATAATAGGTGATTTCAGTACTTCTCTAACCCACTTTAAAGTAGCAGGATTAAAAATATCTGGTACATTTTGCAATCTTGCTGTAAGACAATAAGGTAAAAAAAATGCAGCTGTCTTAATAAAATTATGTTGGAAGAAAATACTCAGACTTTAATTACCATTAAAAATGGTTTAAGTCTTCCTTTGATCAGTCCAAGTTCACAACACATTCAATTACCAAATTGAAATTAGCAGCATTTAAATGCATCCATTTACTTGATTAAAGTTAGATGACTTGAGCGAGATAAGTCAAGACCAATACCGAAGGAGATGAAAGCAATAGGTCTGGATATTGGGTGTCAGGTGAAGCGTACACAGGCTCGGAGAGGGACTGTGACGAACAAAAAAAGGTAAATAAATGAAGAGCGATGACCGTGTCACATCCTACCGGTCGAGCTCGACTAGGTATCGTGTGAAGCTCAGAGCATTTGCTCCGGGAGTGTCGAATGCCCCTGTGCATGTGTGCTGGAGCCTCCCGTTACAATGCTGAGAAATCCAGTCTGCTCAGTCTCAGGTCTGTTACTGAGGACGGAACAAAGATTGAAGGGTAAGGGCCTACCTAAAAGTAAATGTAGAAGGGTCCAGATTTGCGAAGTTTCTCTTATGTAAAACTGAAAAATTGACAGGGTTAATTATAATGCTATTAGCAGTGTTGCTGTTGCTGTATCCTTGTGAACCTAGCAAACAGGTATTTTATTAAGTTTCTTCACGTTAAGCACTGCCTGGATAAAACAAACCCTCAGCAGGGAAAGAAAACAGTCAATACATGACTACTGTGTTACTGAGTCCACTCTGCTGTGGGTACATGTGAGGATGATGCAGAATAGTACAGCATCTGTCACCCATTAAAAATCCCAAAGCGAAGAGGAGCAGGTCCAGGGTATCATTGATGATACTCAAACAGCAGATGCCATAAAACAGTCCCTGGACATTCATCCAATCCCAACCATTTAGCAGAACAGCCCCGTCTTAGCAATTATTAGCTCACACGGACCTGTTTCTTCCTTTCTCTCCTTGCATCTCTCTTCATTCAAGCACCGATATGAATAATGAGGCAAAGGGTTAACGGCAGGTCACCCATACCTCCCTATCTGCCATGTTATTTATTCAGCAGAATGAGAAATTGATCACATTATTGTGTTAAGGGGGACCTGATTCGTTATAATCAGCCCAGTATTGGCAGGCTGGGCCCGCGGGCCCTGCTATTGCATTAGGAATGCTCAGGCAGCCATAGGTCAGCTCTGCTCGGGCCATTTTACAACTTCACATCACCTTCCTGACCTTTTGATGACCACCATCAAAGACAAAAGAAACAGAGCAATATAAGCTGTTGGCTAAACACCATGAATTTCTACTGCAAGAAGTGCAGAGCATGGAGATACAGGTGCAATTCAATAAATATATAAATATAAATGTTTATATATTTCAGTAATGCAACTTAAAACATGACTCATGTAAAATAATTACACAAAGTGATATATTTCAATCCTTCTTTCATTGTTCATTTTGATCATCACGGCTTAAAGCTAATGAAAACTAAAAGCTCAGTTTCTCAGAAAATCAGGATGTTACATTCGACAACAAAGCTTATTAATACAGAAATGTTGGCCCACTGAAAACTGGACTTTGAGCAAGTTGGATTCCGTGCCTCTGAAATCCTCCTCCATACTATTGGATATTGATTTCCCAATGAAAATTGTACTTTGAACCATTAAGCAACAATTTAGTACTTTTTCTCACCGACTCAGGTAAGATACCTCTGATGTTGTCTCTGTTTAAGAGTGACTTAATGTAAGGTACACTGTAGTCATAAAGTTTCTGTATCAAAAATGTAATATAAAAAATATTTTTATTGTTCTTATGTGATTCCAAAATTGTCTGAGAAACTGAATTTTGCATTTTTATTAGCCACTACGATCCAAATTAAAAGAAATAAACACTTTGTGTTTCATGTGCTACACAATAAAGTTTTACTTCTTGAAGTGTATTACATTTATTATGATATTCTAAAATATTGAGAGGCACCTGTTTCTCTTGCTGCAATTTAGCTTTTTTTCAGGGATCTATAAAAACAGAGAATGCATATTTGAACTCCATAAAGAACACTGCTAGGCCATGACCTATATGCTGTATTTCTGTCCGAAAGATTGACATTTATGGAAAAGGTTGTGCCAAGATCAGCAGAAAGTCAGTCATTCAGATACCCAGAAAAATGTACAGTCCTGAGAAGTGGCTGGTTTTTGAAATGGCTTCCTTGACAATTTGCTCCATTTTCCCAATGAATGAAAAACTGTGTAAACGACCAGGTGCTCTAACCTATTTCCCCCTGTGGTTACATCATGCCAGCTCATTAATCAAACAAGTCCAGTGCGCTGTTTGCATTAGGCCAGAATGCATCGGTCAGTGACTGTTGATTTAACCATAACACCTCAGCACATAAAAATGACCATGGATCCAAAGTTTAATGTTCAACAAGGCATATACAGTTGTATTCCATCTACTGCTAGAAGCATTTTTATCATGTTGTGCACTGTGATTGAGGTAACAGAGGAAAGTTCTTTATTCATACTTATGGTGGTCTGTGATGGTTTGAAAGCTCTGCTACACACTAATTATGAAAAACTATTTCAAAGGTTTTTGAGAAACATTGTTAAATACTGCCTTTTCAAAAGTAATATGTTTCTAATTGACGAATTGCTAAAAAGATTCTGTAAGTTACTGTATTTATCTTATGGCACAGCTTTAAAAACCAAATATAAATATACTTTGCAGCATAAACACCTAAAAATCATGAAAGTGTGAAAATTAAATATCTAGTCTTTCCATTTTTTCAAAGCTATTCTCTCCATTGAAAACATATTTTGCCCCAAGGTTATAAAACAGTTGGAATGTTGGGTTTAAAGGAAGAGACAACACAAATCTAATGGAAGAGGAGACAGAAATACTTAGTCATCAACCAGATCAGAGAGTTGACTGAGGGTGTTGTTTGTGAGCTTAAAGTTTTGCAAGTAGGGAAGTGTTTTTTAATTGTGTTTATATTTTTATTTGCCTTCTGTCACACAATTAAATAAAATAATAATTGCTCTCTTCACACCTCCCTCCTACATGGTTTTAGCGAACAGTCGCTACACCTGCGACATGATGTTTGCTCAAAGTGAGTCATTTCTAAGCAATTCAACTTTCCTTTTTTGTGCGAGATATGTGTCATCTGTTAGAAGTGCCATTTTAGGACTAGAAAAGCATTTAGAGAGCGCAGACCTCTGCCAGCACCACTCAACCCCCCCTCCCCCATCCCATTGTTGTTATCTAATTTTAACTTTTTGTAATTTTCCAATAAAATGTTTGTTAATGAGACACATGGCTGTGTCACTGTGTGCTCTTCCAGCAGAGAAGGGGGATAAGCGCAAGTGAGATTACTTTGCTGAGCATATGCTCTATCCTTAGCGGGGCTCCTGCGTGAGGGGAGCTGCTTGTTAGAAGTAGAGTGGAGGTTAGCACTGCTGCTCGGTGGGTGGATACGAGCTTCATGTTGGATCAACCCCAAAATTTAGCCAGTTGTTCCTGGTCCCATTGCG
This sequence comes from Valencia hispanica, assembly GCA_963556495.2. NCBI lineage: Eukaryota > Metazoa > Chordata > Actinopteri > Cyprinodontiformes > Valenciidae > Valencia > Valencia hispanica. Next base: position 46,390,226 of record OY747701.1, read on the forward strand.
AACATTTCATGAAAATGTAATCGAAATCCATCCATAACTTTTTCAGTTAGGTTGCTAACAGACAGAAAAACAAACAGACAGACGGGGATGAAAACATTACCTTCTGGCGGAGGTAACAACTGTCTGAAAACTAACTGAAGAGAAACTTAAAGTTTGAGTAACGTGACAGACGATGTCTTCAGAATATGGTTTTACGGTAGTGCAGTTAAACCGTTGTGAGCCAAACAGGAATTGATAATGAAGAGGAAAGGGAAAGAAGGTCAAGCACTGCATAGCTTGCTAACATAAAGTAAAATATTTTGGTTACACAGTTTATTGGGAGGAATTTGCTGACACATGCTGGTGCATATCAGAGTAACAGTGCTGGCTCAGAACTGAAGGAGAAACATCTATCTGAATGTTTCCTGAATGTGAGGGTTTTAAATGATGTTTTGGTCACAAGTGGTCCTTCAAAACAGTGGTGAATTACAGGCAGAGTGGGCTCACCAGAGAGAAATCTTACTTCCCTTCGTAAGGTGCTGGTTTGTTGATTCTCCTAGTTACTGCTCGTAGACAACATTTCTCCAGCTTCCTTCTCCTCCCTGGTTAAATCACCATATAAATCTTCGCTTAACTTGAATTTGATCTTAACACAAATTTGAGTAGGAGACTTTGGAATCACAAGTTTTGTCTTGGCTTGTCATTATGTTATACAAAGGATGTTTGAGTTCGACATCCACTATGTAATGTTGTCACACTTCAGTAATTCTTGGCAGCCATCGTGTCAAATATTGTCAATAATGTAAAACATGAATTTAATTTAGTTTGATCACTAACAAATTCATCTAATTTTCCATTTAATTTAGTTTGATCACTAACAAAGTCATCTAATTTTCCAAATATTAATGCTGCCTTAATTACTTTACACAATTAAAGATGAATTCGCATGCCTTGGAACTTAGTAAGTCATCCTTTCTTCCACAGTGCAGTCATGTACCATCTTTGTTTTTTGTCAGTTTCTTGCATTATTTTCTGAGAAATTAAACATCTTTGAGAGAAAAACTATTTTTATTAAAAAACACGTCTTTCCACCGCCTGCAAACCCCCCTCACCCTTTCTTGCATCGGTTTTCATTCCCCCACCAGACCACTCCGGCTGTTTACAGTGAAAAACATCTGCATTGAAATTATTCCACTTCCTGAGGCTTGAATAAAATCAAGTCTTTACAAAACAACAACAACAGGAAGAGGGCCATTTTTACAATAGCTGCGCCTAAATATGTGCAAGAATCCAGGGATGCCTGTGAGCAGATAGTCAGCAGGGAATGCTGGGAAAAACTAGCACTCTATTTACACTTTGGGTCGAAGCCACGGTAACTACCAAGTAATTTTAGTTTTTTAAAGTAGAAGCTCAAAATAGTTTTTTTCATGTAATTGGAATCTTAACAGACAAAGAAGCAAAGCAATCTTTCCAGTATTTTGTGTATTGTATTGAAAACATTAGGTTTATGTTTCCTCGTATTTCTCACTGTCTATTTAGTGATAAATTATGTTTGCTTATGTATGATTTTTTTCCTCAGTGTCTGACTTTTCCTGTGTGAAAATGGAAAACTCACAACCTGGTCAATCATTGGCCAGGAGTAGCCTCTGTCTTGCCTTGAGTGCTTAAAGACAAACATGCCATTTGCTTTTATCTGATATGTCTCAGTGAAGCAAAAACAACAAAAGAGATCAGTTTGATATTTCTTCACATATCTAAATATAAATGATGAGAATTAAACTTTTTTTCAATAGGACATCAATAACAGCATCACAAATAATAAAGTTTTAAACGTGGAAAAAACACCTTTTATTTGTTTAGCCACAGAAAAAGGTGTAAATATATTTTTTAAATGTATATTAGTTCTATATAGTTATCTTCTACTCTTGCTTTCCTCAACTCCCCCAGAATGTTTAACAGCAAAAATGAGTATGCCACGCAGAAAAAGCCTTGAATTCTCTTGTAAACAATCCTTGTCACTCTGCGTGCCGCTTGAAACTTGTTTAAAAATGTCTCAACGTCTCTCTGAAACGTTTACACAAGGAGTTGTGCAAGCAGAATTAATCTTACGGACTTACGATTAAGACATTAAGGAATTTCCCTCGACATGAGATGAGGCTGGCAGCCTCATTCTCTCCACCTAACAGTAGCCTTGAGAAAGTGTGTGTACACAAACCTCTAGTGGTTACTCGAATGTTGTAAACTGTATAACTGAAGCTTAGGCTTCATTCATAAGCTGTTTACCCTGTCGATAAATCACAGCGTCCCTCAAGCGACAAGTCGTGACAGGAGGCCAAAGAGGAGGGATGGATGTGACTAGAAAAACCTGAGCCAAAGTAAACCTAAATGGATGGAAAAGTGTGAACCCACAAAGTTTTTTTGTTTGGAGTGTATAGACCAGAAACAACAAAACATTGATACGTTAAGTCAAAGACAACAAATAGCAATTATCTGTTTAAATAACTACATGGGAAGATGTGTGCTCAGCCACATGCTGGGTGAAAGCAGGAGAAAAGGTTCAGAGAAAAAAATGTTGAAAAAAACAAATACTGTGAACATTACTTACATATCCAAATCTTGCTTCAAAAAATGTAACCAAAGCATTTTCATTTTCTTAGTTTAACACCCCTATACGTTGCTCAGAGTGTATATAAACATTTAATTAGTGATCTATGACTCCCTGTAGTATATAACATCCAAACAAATTTTTCTAAGCTAATTCTCAAGATGTAAAAGACAAGACAGTATACCACTGACTGTAGGTAAGGGAGAAGTGCTTTTTTCTTCTTCAGCCTGGAAATAACAAAAGACTAAAAGGCAAAAATGAGCTATTTTTACAGTCAGAGCCATAATTAAAAAGTTTAAAACAACAATAACTCCACAGGGACCCAAATTTATCTTCTTCATAAGCACTGTGAAGAGGATAGAAAGGCAAATATCCTAAGCTCATATTTCAACAGAACAGTCTCCAGAACAACTATTTATTTGAAGTTTTAAAAAGTTTGGAGGATATAGTTAGTTAGTTAAAGAGTCGTTTGCAGCTTTAGTGACTGCAAAGATGTTAAATTATTGAACCAGCTGTAGTAGGAAAGAACACCCTCATTCAATTCTTGGGTTTCACATTTAAATGACTTGGTCTTTACCAGGTTAGAAAATTATTTAAATCTAACCACAAGTGTCCAAGCCTCTCAGATTCCACCATGTAAATATTAATTCAACAAAAATAAAGCCAACTTTAATTTAGGTTCTTCTAAAGATCGTCATTATTTGAATTTAAGATTTATTTATGAATTAATAAAAATAACTAAAGTTGACTAACTTACTTGCATTATAAATTACATATAAGTTAAGGGGATGTAACCATCTGCGATGGACTGGCAACCTGTCCAGATTGTAGCCTGCCTCCTCTCAACCAATGACTGCTGGAGATAGACACCAGCCCCCCTCCCGCGAAACCCTCCATAGGATAGACTGCATTATAAATGGATTTATGGATAGATGGATGGGATGTAACTATCTCAACCTAAGTTGGTGTTTTTTTGACCATGCACATTTCTACAGGGATTTTACACAGTGCTTACCAAACTTTAACAACCAGTACTGATGGCGAGTTTTAACCAACTACTGACCTCCCAGTTTTTAAGTCAAGCATGTCCAGATATAAACTCTCCCAGGTTTAAAAACTGTGTTTTGGATATATTAAGAAATATTTTTATTTTAATTTCTAAACAGACAACAAAGTAGCTTCAGGGGTGGAAATCTGAGACACAACCAAAATATATTAAGATTATTTAATTTTAGACTTTTAAAATAATTTTTAAGAGCTAGCTGACGCCCTCATAAAGGTTTATGAAAAACTAAGAAAACACTTAAAAAAATGCACGAAATTCATTAAACCCTCTAGCTTAAACCTGTTGTACTTTTTTTTTACTTTGTACTGTTGTACTTTCTTTTTAGCAAAAACTGAATAAGAAAACATGTAGCAAAATGAAGTCCTATTTTATAAACATTTCTTGCATTTCTAATTCTTATTTTTAAAATAAAGTCAAAATGACCAAAGACAAGATGATCAAAGGGAGTTTTTGCATATTAACATGTGTCACCTAATTATTTGTGCATTAACTCTTTAGTATTTTATCAATGCATAAAGCAAAAACAGGCTGACTGGTCTTTAAATGGAACTTGTATCTTAATGTTTAAGTGCTTGTGAATATTATAAACATACATTTTTTGGGCAAAGTGCATTGCTGTGGCATGGTCGCATATTAAAGTAAAAATAAAGTTCCAATTATTTAGGCACAATTAAATGTTTGAATAAATGTATTATATTTAACAACACTGAAATGTGGATGTGATGAAATTGTCTCAAATACCTTATAAATAGGTTACAGCATAACTTCTGAAAGCCTGATTTTTGTTCCAGTTTGGGTTATAAACACATGAACACATGCTCAGTGATAATGTTGAATTCAATTCTAATACAGTTAAGTTGGATTTATTTACTCTGCTATTCAGATCATTTAGAACTCCCCTCTTGTTGCTCCTTGTTTCTCAGCTTGTTGCTTTTGTTTTTGCCAACACAGTGCAGTGCCAATTGTTGAATTTTATTTCCCATCACTGCTGCTTTTGGAAGGTGATATAAGGCAAACAGTGTGCAACTGAAATGACAGGTTACACGCAGATTGAGTTGTTTTTACAAGCTGCTGAAATGGCCTAACAGGTCTGTCTGAGGAGGGAACTCTTCTTGCTAAGTGAAACAACAGATTATGACTCTGGCACGTTTCTCCACACCACGGCTCCAGATTCTTCACAGCTGCAAGTTACTGTTCACTTGATACCTTCTTCAAAAGGATCACACAGAAGGCCTGTGCCACGCGTCACGCAGTGAGGGGATGAATGGACATCTGAACTGGGTGTCATATCCTCAAACAGACAGCTAAATGTGCTTAAATTCAATCTGAGCATACAGTATATCTTCTTTGTCAGGACAACAGTATGCATTACGGACTGCTGAATATGGAGGGTATGAAACTGTCAGCAACACAAATATGCCCATGTCTTACTATTGCCTCACAACAGTATCAAATCCCTGTGTATCCTTAACATTGTGGCTCAGTTACACGTCTGAGGAAAGGCACCTGCTGCGACAGAGGCCACAGGGGTCATGACACTGAATTGGTGAGCTGTAGCCAGGTCAATTCGATGTGCTGAGGGGCTTCCCCAGTCAACCACGGTGACTCCACCTCGGATCGATGATGACTTGAGTCCATGGTACGTCAGAAATGCCCTGGGAGAGAAGAGCAGAAAGAGGATTTTGCAAAAGAAAAAACTCATTATGGTACATATAGTAATGAATATGGAAATATAGGGTGTAGCACACAGACAGAGGCAAGACTAAACACTCCTCTCTGCATAATGAGTATATTTTTAATTTATGTTTACTAATGAATGTTTACCAAAAGCAGATGAAAGGACTTGCTTAGTTTAGTTTAGTTTAGCCATTTTAAAAAAGTGTCTTGAAAAAATCCGAAAACAACTGAATCATATTTTTAACCTGTAAACCTAGTAAGAAACAGATATGTAAGAAAAACTGCACCTTATACATGTGAGTTCCATCCTCGCAGAAGAAGGTAAAGTATCATTGGGTTTGTTTTTTTACCACATAAATAAAATTACATCTGATTGGACTTCAACTCCCTTTAAAATTGGAAAAGGGTTATTACATTTTCATTGTTTATAAAAACTATGATAAAAACTTTCCATCTAAAAATTAACCCTGCCCCGGTTTTTACAGCTCCAAGTCTCCAAATCTGTCTTTCTTGAAACTAATAACCTGCTTTCATTGAGTTGTCTGGCGGTGTGCATTTACAGGTGGGAGAGGGGTGTCTGCAATATTCTTTGTTCCTTATAATCAGAGACAATTCTGATCATTCTGGCACTTTCCTCCTTATCTCAATATCAATCAATCAATCAAACAAACTTTTCGCTTTTCATAGTGTTATTCAATAAAGGGACTTTCAACAGAGCAAGTGGTGTAATAGAAATCGTTTGTCTTAAAACTGTAGCTTTGCAAAAATCTCTATATTGTTGACCGGTCCTTGTCTGTGTAAAGACACTATGCTGCATTTCTGTAATTTATGTCAGTATCTAAAGCAAAACTGTAATTTTATGTAATGACACAAAATTTATTTTTGATGGGAAAAAAAATCAGATCTACAGGTAATATTTGTTTATTTAAGCTGACAGACATATCATAATGATAAAAACGTATTTTAAATACATTTGAGTGAACTATTAAAGATAAAATCAGTTGCATGTTACAAAAAAAATTCAAGCATAATAATGTAGCATGGTAGTGTGTCCATTATAAAATTTCTGTTACGTTGTTTCTAATGAGCTACAGCAATAAGTAGCATATATCAGCATTTTTCTCTTCTTTCAGTATAAATTTGAAACTTGTCATACAGACTGCAGAATTAGCAGCTGAGACCTCAGTGCTCCAGGCTTGCTGGTGTGCATCTTTTACAAAAGTAGTTATATACCTTATATCTTGTTTTCACTTGGTGAGGTCCAACTGAAGCCCACACAGAGTCTGGCAGGGCCAAGAAAAAAGATACCCTGTCCCATTTACAGGCAGGCCCTGTAAATCTGGAGTCAGGGTGGAATAAAGGAGTTTCTCAGGTCGTGAAGGCCCAGCTGAAAGTGTCGAGGCCCTGCCCCAGTCAGAGCTGCACCTCTGTAAACTAATTTCAGCCTGCTCCATTAATCTCAAAGGCTTGTGCACAACACACAACTGAAACTTTTGAGCCTTTACAACTAACAAATAGTTTTCAATAAATTTTTTTATTTTAATGCAAACAATCTGCATAGACATAAGTTCTAACAACCATCCCCCCCCCCCCACTAAATACCTGTTATTATCTAGCTCACCGTATGGGATTGTAGGAGTCACTCATGCAAAAGTGCTTACAAACACTCTTTCATTATGTATGATATCACTGAGAAAGTATGTAAGTGGAAACGACTAGTTTTACATTTTTGGTCATGGAACTCAGTGGCGGCACATGGCCCCTTTGTCAGAGCGGGATTATCAGGAGCGAGCGCTCACAAAAGGAAATGCTTGTGGAGCTACAGTAACAGAAGGATAAAATCAGCCGTGTGATGATTGGAGTGACACATTTGTTTGGCTGTAACGAAAATAAGCCTATTGATGGAGCATTCAGTCACAGGCCTGAGCCCCCTCCCCTCCCCGCTCCACATCCTGTCTCTTTATCCTTCATGCGAGTGGCAGACAGATAGAGGCTCGGGGGATATTGCAGCAGCCACTGGGTGACAGGGGCTCAGTGTGTGTGTGTGTGTGTGTGTGTGTGTGTTGTGCTAGCAGAACTGTCAGCCTGTCTCTTTACATATACTGCTGATGTGTATGACAGACCTGTTTGTGCTGTTGTGCTCAAACTGATCAGCTCATAAAAATTACATTTTAAACTTTAAAAATCATAAGTAATAAAAACAATGTTATTTTACAAGAATGTACAAGAATGCCTTGATAAATTTAGAAATCTGCCTTCTGAGATTTTTTTTCTTTATTTTCTCTCACAATTATCTTTTTTCACAACTTTAAAACCCAGAAAAGTAGGTTAAAAAGCTGCTGAGAATTAATATAATTGTTAAGCAGACATTTATGCAGTCTTATTTAAAGTAGATCTCAAATGTGCACAAATCCCTGTGAAATGAGATACATTTGTTTAATGGAGCATCTTTTCTTCAGGGCTGAGGTAAGGTGTCAGTAAGGTGGATGAAGTTATGAAGTTTGACCAAAGCCTTTAGGCCTCATAAAGCCTCATAAGGTTTAAGAGATATTTTAGTTTCATCATCATAGTGAGTTAAAAACTGTGGCTTTTCCAAAGGAAAATTACAACTTTGGAATGGGCCAGTTACAGTTCACATCTAAATCTGACAGAAAATCTGTAGGGTCACCTGAAGAGGGATGTGAAGATATATGCTCACTGTCTCAAGAATTTGGAAAGGCACAGTGGGCCGATGTTACTGAGTCCAGTTGTGGTATGACGGCAGACTCTAACCAAAGAATACCCAATGTTGAAAGTGAATCAAAATGGGCCTCTACAAAATATCAGTTAAAGGATGTGCACACTTATGCAACTAGATCAATGCAGATTATATATATATAACCAATCTGTATAATATATATATATATATATATATATATATATATATTATACAGATTGGTTTGTTATTCAGTTGAGCTGAACTCTACAGTGAAAACAAGAAATTATTCTATCACAGTGTATGGAATACTTCCATCAAAACATTTCTTCACATCAGGCAGAACTCCAAAATATAAGATGTTGCAATTGAGTTAATGTTAACATGACTCAGCAAAGTAAGGGTTTTTAGACTTCGTACCCTTATTTTCAGTGTTTTCTTATTAAAAGGCGGCAGAGGGCCCACAGTGCTGATAAAAAACATCAGGTCTGATGGTGAACCAGAGCTCATGGGAAGTGTTTGATCTCTGGATAAAGACTGTGACTCACCTTTATCTGAGTTTTTCACTCTATGGCATGTGAACACACATTTCTCTGCCTGTAACCTGCTGTCTGTGGGCTCTAAGAGTAGCCAGATGACTTCAGGATTACTGTATCTACCAGAAATCTACCCTGCCTCACCAGAGCCCGGGGATCAGACGTGCCACACACAGGACTGGGATCAGTGTCGGACTCTTAAATCTTCACACTGCCAAATGTCTCGGTAGCTCCATGCAGCTGTTGTGTTGAGCTTACTGAAGTGGCTCAAAGAAGATGATAAAGACAGCCACCCTGACTGAATGCGAATCTTGTCCAAGTCTGCTGTATATTGTATTTTAGAATAAAAAATATCAACTTCGATATTACTCAGTTAATTCAAAATGTCTGTAGTGTCTAAGTTTGATAAATTGAAATGCGAAACTGTTGCACTTTTAGTTTAAAAGTATTTTAATTTTAACTTCTTACACGTTTTTTGTTCGGTGCAATGTCATGACATAGATTTATAGATTCAATACCTTAAAGAAAATTTCTGTTAAGGTATGAGTAAAAGTCCCCTTTGAAAGATGTCATATCACAGTGCGTTTGTGAAAAAAATTGGAATCCTCAGAATTGTGGAAGACAAACAGCTAGTTAGACCAACTCTCTATTTCAGGGGATTAAAACCTTTAAAAAAAGTCAAACATAATTTTTTTTTTTTCCGTTTGATGTTTGGCTAAGAAAACCGCAATAAACCTAATATTGTATTCTTGTGAAAGTGTAGATAGTTAATATAACTTCATATAGACATTGATTCTGGCTGTATATACCAGTTAATGTAAGTGAATGCAAATAAAGACATCATGCAAAAAAATGATGATAAAAAGACAATTTGAATGACAAATTCCATTGCTTACCTTCTTTTGGTGATGAGAATGTCTAGAATGGCGTCTAGTTCTTCATTATTCTGCAACCTCTTTTCAGCATATCATATAAGTTTTATAAACTATTTTAAGCAGTTTTCTCTCACTCTGCTGTACAGGTGAATCCCACAGCCTCTATTTTCAAGCTAATTACCAGCAGGCGTGATACTTTCCCATCTGTCCATATCTATCAACTTTGTCCTCATATCTCCAAGTTATTTTGCTACGCAACCATTTGTTTTGGTTGTGTTTACCCACAATGCAATGGGTTGTAGTCCACTTCCTGCATTTGGTTTATTCTAAGCTGGCCAAGACCTACCCTTGTAGGTGGAGGAGATTTGCTTCACCAAAGTTTGGTGTGGATCAAAGCAGCTCCCAGAACAAACCAGACTCTCTGAGGAAACGAGCCAGAGTTCTAATTAACAGGGCTGGTCTGAAGCACTACTGGGCCTAATTTTCACTCTATTTTAAACTGTCATGGTTTCTTGGATTTTTTTAATGAAAAATGTGTTTTTTCTTTGGTCTTGCATTAGAGCACATCCCAGTAAAGAAACTGCTTTGATTAAAATAGCAAATAACATGCTAACTGCAGTGACGTTATCACCTTCTCAGGGCAGGTTTGGACACTATCATCCATAAAATATTACTATACAGACTTCACAATACCATCAGGATCAAGCGTGCAACTTATTTGGAGTCATACTTTTTTTTTATTTAATTGAAAAAAAATATGATTGTTTAATTAAGTTATAAAGTGTTTATTGAATCAGTTATTTTTGTATATGGAACAAAGAACTTTACTGCTATTGCTTTAGGAAGGGGTAGTTCTTAGCTGAATGTTTATTTAAACAATTCAGTGACACAAGAACAAAGCAATTGGTTCTCATTTTTTTGAAACAGAAAAAAAGGGAGAAAACAAACTGAAGAAAATTCAACCGAACAAAAAACTATTTGTTTTTTGCATTGCTAAAATATATTTTGACTCATATTGTTTGTAGCTCTGTTGAGTTGGTGGGGTTTATTTATCTCTGGAAAACTAACGAGATATAATATCTCTGGCTTTTCTGAGCTGGAGCATCTACAAACTACTGGCAGCCCCCCCCTCCTTACACATACCCACAAAAACGCTCTGACATTGTGTTGGTGGTATTAGGTGTTACACAGGGGTCTATTTCCCTCTCATTTGTCTGAGTGGAACACACCCGCTGCGGCTGGGCTGCCCCTTGGTTCCACGTGTGACAGTAATTTTACACAGCCGGGGCCCTCAGTCCCGGAGGTGGGCCATTAAAGTTCAGGTGAGGTTAATTACAGAGAATTGTTCAGGCTGCTGCTGTGCGCCAAGCCGGTGGGAGGGATATGACGCCTCCAACGCTGATTTCTGTTTGACATGGTTCCTCAGGCTCCGCGGGTGTTCAGCAGCAGATTTACACACAACACCTACAGACGCCAATCACTCAGTGAAACACCTCCAAATTAAAGCCCACAACACAGCCACATGAAAATACTACAGCTTGTTATTACAGCCGACATATAAATTACCACACACAACATGCACATAGCCCACATGAAACACACACACAAATGAAGTGTAATTTAACAGCCAGGTTTAGGAATATTATTTTACAACAAGATAGTTTCAACTAAGAGGCCACATTAATGCAGAGATGAGCAAAAAGAAGAAGTTGCAAAACAAGAGCAACTTAAAGACGCAGTCTGTTCTGTTTGAGTAAGGATGAGATTATATTGGATTAAAGGGTATTTTTGCAATGCAAATGAATGCACCTCAAATCAATAAGGCCTGTTCTACTCAATATACAAACTAATTAAGAGGTAATATAATCAAACCTGAATAAAATAGATTGTGCAGCTTCCTCAGAAAGAAATCCAATCAAACCTTTTTATGTGAAAAGATAAAATCTAAAGCGATCTTTCTTTGTACGAATAATGACCTCGGCTTTGTGTCCATTTAATAAGGAAAACTTGTCTTAAGAGGTTACGCTCAATGTGCATATTCTAATCAATATGAATTACATAGGGTTTTATCTATGTTATCTGCTCCAGACTGCTAAGCTAATTAATGTTTTATCGAGTCTTTTAACTCAATTATTTTGCAAAGTCAAAGAGGTTCAACGCAATTTTGTACGAGCAGGCTGAGCATTGTCTGTGAAGGGGGAACTCATGGGTTCTGCAGTATTTAAAGGAGAAACAACTGCAAGACTGTTTTCAAACTTAGAAAAGTGTTGTGTGCATAGTCATTTAGATATATTTTTAATGATCGCTATATCTCTAACACTGAATGTTGGATTTCCTGTGTAACATAGCCAAAGTTTAGAATCCTTCCCCCTTCCTGCGCTTCATTCCAGCTGATTGCTCATTTTCTAATGTTAATGTTGCTAGGCTGGGGCTAGAGTTTCTCCCCTGTCAGCTGGCCACTGGGGCTGTGGGACAGATCTAATGGGCTCTGACAGGAGGGAACTGATCTCATTCAAAGGGGATTTGATATGTGGCATGAATGTGGTGGCCCTCTATGGACATATTAATGACCGTTATCATTCACAGACTCTTGCCATTCATAAAGCTCCTTTTCTGCTGGGAGCACCGGTGCTGTGTCAAATGCCATGACTTATGGATGAGCTGGCCGTATATTGTTTTTCCTTGTCTTTTAGGTTGCACGTCAACAAGAGTCCAAGCTCTGTTCCGTTGACTGCTCCGATAGTTTGAACAGCAGTAAATAATAACAGTGTGGGTGTTGTTTACAATTCAATTACAAGCATAGGCTGGCAGAGAGAAAGACAAAGGTGTGCAGCCACTGGAGGCATTGGAATGAAGTCAAACTGTCAATATTTAACCTTTCCCCAACTGCTATACATGACTGAGGTGTCTCTTCATACATACAAAATTGTTGTTTGCACCTATTTCTAATTGTCACAGCATCTGTGTGGAGGTATAACAAGTAATGGTGAAAATATTTGTTTCAGTTTCTTTCTGTATGGAAGCCAAGTTAAAAATAAACAATTAAAAATAAACAATGATGGCTAGAAAATACATAATAAATCATATACATGGCCTTACACAAGTATTCATACTTCTTGAACCTTTACAACTGTTCTCATATTATATCTACATCCCTTAAACCATTTTATTGGGATTTAATGAGAAAGACCAACACAGAAAAAAAGTGGCCTTTAAAAGAATTTCACAAATACTAGTCTCTAAAGTGCGACATGTGTGGTCATCTATCTTCACTTTGGTAGCTCTAAATAAAATCAATCGCAACCAACTTTCTTCAGATTTTACTTATTAAGTAAATAGAGTTCACCTGTGTATGATCTAATCTGCACTTGTTCTCTGAAGGTTAGAGAGTATTAGTGAACAAACAACATCATGAAGACCAAAAATCACAGCAGACAGGTCAGAGATAAAGTTCTAGTGAGGTTTAAATTAGGGTTAGGTTATAAAACAATGTGCAAAGCTTTCAACAGCCCACAGATAATTGTTCAATTCATCATTCAAAAACAGGAGGCATATGGCACAACTTCAAACCTACAAAGACATAGCCATCCACATAAAATGAAAGGCCTACCAGAAACAGGCAAATGTCCGCTGATAACTCTGCAGGAGCAGAAAAAATCAACAGCTCAAGAGAAAGATTCAGTAGATGGTAAAGCTATTAGTCATACTCGCCACAAACCTGGGCTTTTTATAAAAAGTAACCCGTTTTTGAAAAAAGTCATTAGAATTCCCATTTGCAGTTTGGCATAAGCAATGAAGGGAATACAGAAATGTCAGACATTTTAGATACCTATTTATTATAAAGTTAGATATTTTTTTGGTCTGGGTGCAAAGTCCTGTGTGGCAGAATACTAACATCTTGCACCATCTCCATGGTGAAACATGGTGGTGACAGGATCATGCAAATGGGATGATTTTCTTTAACAGAGACAGGATGGTTTGTCAAAGTTAATGTCAAGATGGAGGGGGTTAAATGCAGAGCAATTGTTTAGGAAAACCTGTTAAAGACTGCTAAAAAATTTGGGCTAATGTTCACCTTCCAGCAGACCAACACCAATTAATACACAGCAAAAGTTGCAATGGAAGGGTTTACATCAAAGCATATTAATGTGTAAAAATGGCTTAGTCGAAAACTAGACCTAAATCTAATTGATAATCTGTGGCAAGAATGAAAACCTCTGTTCTCAGACACTTTATTTCTAATCTGACATGCTTGAGCTGCAGTATTTTGCAAAAAAGGGTTAAAGTCAAGTCTCTACATATAATTACTCGATAGAAACATACAACTATTTTTTTTATTAAAAAAAGTCAAAAACCATGTATCATCTTCGATTTACTTCAAAATCATACACTTCTTTGCGTCGGCCTGTGCTACATATCCTGATAAAATACATAAAATGTTGTGGTTCGAAATTTGATCAAGTTTAAGTAGTATGAATACTTTTACATGGCCCAAACATTTCAACTTCCAAAGAAAGAAGAAAAACAAAAAAGAAGTTTAAATCAATGTGTGAATGGTTTTGTATAAACAAGTCTTAAAAAGGCACAGCTCGTGTGCAAAATGGCACAGCCACAATTAAACGTCTCAGGCAGGATGTTCATCAGAGTGTGGTTTTCCCAAAAAATCACAAACAGTTCCAGTTTTTTTCTATAAAGGGAAGAAAAAGACAGGCAACGAAAGTCATATTCAGCCATTCAAGCATCCGACTAGAAGTGGAAATGACGACTCTGATATATACAAGGGCAACCACTAACAAACACATGTGGCTCAGTGGCTGCAACATGAGCTATTTTTCCTGTTACCTGGTTAAAATATCTGCGAGAAACCAATGGATCCATCAAAAGAACAACAAATTCACAATGCAAAGTTCAAACACTCATGCATCATGAATCAGTAACCAGTCAGGAAAAAAACAGTATTTTCATGTAACATGAATTTTCCTCGTGTGTATCTTTCTTTTGCAAACAAAGTTTTAGTAGTTAAAATTAGATCTAAGAGATATGCATGCTTTCTGCAAAGAATAAATTACATGACACAAATGGTTGCTATTACAAATTTATCATTAACCTCTGATTTTAAGGTTACTATGATTAATTATAAGCATATTCCGAGCATTTTCCACTCTGCCAGATTCCCTGCATGCTCTATTAGCAGAGCCGAGGTGCAGATCCGAACACAGCAGCAGCAGCAGCTTGGGAGGTGCTGAGAAGTGTTTTTCAACAGCTGTGCAGGAAGTCACATCCCTCCACATGTCGAGGTGTCAGAAGAAGTATTTTAACATTTCCAATTTTAATCTAAGATACTTGCCATGTGTCAGCTTCAAAATTAAATTCTGTTCCAGCACCTTCTTATCTCATAGTAACATTTTACCATCAAGAGAAACCTAGACGAATGTAAACCCTCATCCTGTTTCGCTGTTCTGCCATATTTGTTTTTATTGGTCTTCTTCTTGCTAATGAAGAATGGATCTGCTGGAAGCACCCTTTAGAGCAGACTGGAATGTTTAAATGAAGTTCAAAAAATGATTTAAAGCACAGGATGTAAAACCACATGGCCTGCTAAATGTAGCGTTGGATCACATGTGTTCTATTAGGAATAAATTACATATCTTAATATCTTAATAAACATCAGGTGGAAAACAGTGGTAGAAAATAAAAACATTTATTTATATAGCTAAAGCTCGGGTATTTTATCTAAGAACTTTAACTAGATTAAAAAAATGTTTATTTTGTAATTTCAATTCTAAAGTTGCTACATACCTAGTATATTCTTCAAACAAGGCTTTTTGGAATAGGACACAATACATTGTAATTAAAATATTTTTATTTTCAACCAACTGTAACATTCAATTATCAAAAACAGGTCACTTTACTTGTAGCTAATAACATTTATTTGTACTATGCAAATAAATATCTTCACTTTTGTTTTTCTATTAGTGTCATAGAAGGATGTGCAGTTTTAAGTTATAGGAATATTAAGCAACGCTAAGCTATAACACTATCCATACTTCAGTCATTTTCCGTCATGCTGACTGTAAAACAGAACATCATTTAAATAAATATTGTTATTGCTCTAATTAAAAATTTATAAAAAGTTGTTCTCTTTCACACATCTAAAGTAAGGGTTTTTTGCAAACTATGTAAGGATGACTGAATGGTTCTGATCATTGGATCACTGTGAGTACTGAGTTGCCGACACAAGATGCTTTTTACTTAGAGAACACTTTGAGCCCTAAGCCTCTTTTTTAGACATCTGCTCAAAAATGACATGCCTGTAATGAAATGAAAAGATGTCTGTAACCACAATATCTGTTTCATTACTTTTGATCAAATAAAAATATATTGTAATGAAATGTAAATTAACATGGCACATTGTAAAAAAAATGTTTTTTTTGTTTGCCTGAAAAAAATTAACTTTTTCGGATGAATATATAATGAAAAATGCAGCTGCACCCTCAAATCTCAATAAACTCATTGTTAAAAATATCAATATTATCTGTACAAAGTTTGATTGTAACAAACTGAAAAACAATAATAATAAAGACGTTTTTGTAGAGAAACTTCAGGCGAGGTTATTTGTGCCAATCTCTGCCACACTGTGCCATTTGACTTTACTCATGTAGAATACAATATGTTTAATTATCATGTGACGAAATGATTTTAAAATATTCAAATTTAATTTTTTTTATGATTTTTAAATACTTTTTTCCATACATTTCCTATTTATATAACATTGACAAAGCTGGGCTTACAGAGATGGCTGCTGTGTATATACGCACCCTTGTATCTCTATGACTGATTGGTCAATTCAGATATATGACACCTCTTTGGAATCATCAGGGCCAATGGAAGCTCACAGAAATTAGATTGACAGCACGGGTCAGCCAGCAGAGACTCGCCAAAACTACAGACTGCATTTTAGCATTCACATGACATTTGGTGTACTCTGACCTTTGGTGTATTTTCCTGTTCCAGAATGTCTGGATAATGTTTTTTTTTTTTTCTTGTTCGGATGAATTTTTAATAGTATAGTAAAAGGAGGTAAAAAAGGTTTATATGGTATTGTAGCACAGGCTTTACTGTTTATTTAGAGATACAGCTTGACAACGTTTATGTTCAAATTGAACATATTTTCTGCATATTTGTCCGTGGATTCCGTGGATTGATCCAGGATCCCCCAATTGGGGCACCCTCGGGCTGTAGGGTTAATGAAAATAACTCACTTAGAGTTAGGAAAATAAAACTAAATCTTGCAGTAACTTCACACAAAAAGAGTCTGACATAATATGGTATACAATGCAAACAAGAACATTTAACACAGCTAAAGTTCAAAAGGTTTATTAGTTCTCTCTGTGACCCAGTTCAGTAAATTTCTTCTGATGGGTTTTAAGGTTCTTTCTATGATTCTCAACTGAACTTAGCATGTCCTTCTTGGAGAGCAGGCATCACAAGGTGTCACCATGTGACGTCTGTCTGTGTGCCCTTAATTGTTCCCAGCTGTCCTAAGTTTCCCTGATTGTCTCCCTGAATACTTCCCTTGTGAATTTAAACCCCTGTGTGTTCCTTGTCCTTTGTCGGATTGCCATCGTGTCTATGTCCTGTCCTTCCCTGTGTTCTTGACAATCTTATTAAACATGCGTTTAAATAACGTAAAACGTCTCTTTGCGACTGGGTCTTTCACTGCAACCCTGACACAAGGAGCAAATAAGCCAATCAGATGTAGGCTTGGGGTAAAGTGAGAATTATGTCACACTAGACAGCCCATATCCAAAATCGACTCTACACTGTAAACCCAGATTTTGATTCAGCGTAAAAATATTGAGTTCATATTACTTAAATTTGCCAAATTTGTTAAGATTACTTGTTAATTGTGATTAAGCTGAACTTTTTCATGTCGTTTTTATTGTAATTATGTTTTTAAATCCAAACAATGGTTTGTACTGAAACAAATTGAGTTTATATTACCTAAACATCTGTCATTTCTTTACATTAATTAGGAATTCTGAGTGAACTCTACGTTTTAAATGGTCTACCTTATTGTAATTATGTGTTCGAGTTCAAACAACTAAATATCATCAAGTTTGGATTTGCATTGCAAATCTAGTTCATACCAGCTTTGACAGAGTGGCAGTGATGAACGCTGAACCGGGGGAGACAGAGCCAAGATGGAACATTGAAGAGAGCAAGCAAGTTGTCCAAACCACGTTTGAAAGTGAATGACCAGAGTCAGTCACAAAACGGTAAGTTAAAACCTACACTGGTTGCATATCGACTGACAGGTGACGTAACTAACCAATTATTAATACGTTAGCGAGGTAGTTATCTAGCTAACTTTGCCTGACACTTTCTTAGCTAGCTACATATTCACTGTTAACGTAGCCCAAGCTAGTGCCAGTAACATATTTTTTCTTCTTTTTTGCTTCCAGACCTCTAATGCTAAACTCCAAATGGAGCCCTGATCAAGCAGAAGATGGATCTGAAATTTGCTCTTTGAAGGGCAGGAGTTGGCTGACCTGATGCAACAAAGAAAGTTTGGGTGATTTCAATTCTATATTTATGTCTTAGAATTCAGTCGGCTACTTGATCGAGGTTGAAAGATCCCATGTGTTGTATAAGAATGTACCTGTAATGTGAAGTATGCTGTTTGTTGTTGATGCTTTCCTGATCTTTGAGTGGCCTATGTGTAATTGAGTTGAATTGGCTAAACTATTTTCTAAGCGAAATCACTCAACACCAATTACATACTTTACCAGGTTTTGCTAGTTGATTTGTAAAGGAGGCATGTAAATAACTATCTATAAGAATAATGTCAAACACTTGGTGTGACCTAACGTGGGTTCCAGTACATGAATGGTTGTGTTTTTTATAATGTTTGTTAAATGTGTATTATTGTTCAGGGTGACATATGGACCCTATTTTAAATATGTAATCTCCTCTCTCTTATTCCACCAGACTCCGGATATGATGGAGGTCAGATGTCCTTTCCCTAGGGGGCTTCCTGTCTTTCTCGAAGGTGATCCATACGCCTTCTTCAATGCCTGCATTGTGAGGAAGTTCGATTCTTCTTTACCCCCCTCTCACCTCTTCCCCCATTCCCTAGTTTCACCTGTTTCACCTATCTTCCCTCTTTTCACCTCGACCTCCCTTCCGCTCTCTCTACCTCGCTCTCTAGCTCCCCTCCTCTCTCCCTACCATAGATATTGTTTTATGGTTTGCTTAGGTTACAAGTTACTTTTTTACAAGTTACTGTTATTGTCATTGATTATTAAAAGGGATTTTATGAAGCGTTCACTGCCCTGGCCAGTGGGTAGATTCTGAACAACTGTGTACATAGAGCCTGTTTATAGCACTGTGTTGTCATGTCGACATGATCATGCTGTGTTCCTTTTTTCAGGACACCGATGGTGAGGAAAGTTTGTACAATGATGTTCCAGTGGGGATCCTCTGCAATGAACAGGAAAACATTTCTCCACACATGCAGTCCCTTCACCACAATGCATTCTCAATGGGAATCAGCTTGGAAGGAAAGATTGTGATGGATGTTGAGACCCTCCCCAGGCCATGTACATTGTCTTTTAAATTACCTATGCACTGCATCTCAACTACCCAAAGTACACGAAGAACACTTTTGATTTTGTTCAACGGATTCTTTGGAACTTAGGTAAGCTCAAACACCTAAACTTCAAACACTCAAGATTCAGCTTGCAATGTAAGATCCAAAACCTCATCTACCTAAGTTGCCAAATTGGAACTAAATTAAAGACCAATTGGCATTTAAAGAAAACATGATAAAAATAATTTTGAACTGCATTGTAACATTTGTTGATAATTTTTATTTGAAGTAAATGTACAAATGTGAAGAGAGAGGGAGGGTTGGGAGAGAAGGACAAACTTCAAATACTTTAAAAATAACAAATGATGGAGAAAACTTTGAGGGTGGATGTGTGAAGGTGAGGTAGAGAAAGGAGGAGGGGAGAACGTGGAGCTGGATGGATTATTATTCCGTATTGTAAAGTATATATTTCTGTTACTTTTGTTCCTGAAACAAAGACATGTTCAATAAAAAAAAAATGTTGCATGTATTTATTTTATGCCTCTATTGATTGAAATATATATTAACGTTTTTAAGAACTAATAAAGTTAAGTTTGGTCAGTTAGAATATGCACAGTAGTTTATTTGGTAATGGAGTCATGCCTACTTAACAAGATGAGTTAACTAAATGGCTGGTGAATCATTGTTTAAACTAAGTATCTTCAGTTTATTAGTACATTGAACTTAAGTCTTCAATTCAAATCCATTAGGGGCTCAAGTCCATTGAATGTACTCCACTGCACTTATTCAACTAATGATTAATTACTTAAAGAAATTACCTTAAAATTACCTTAAAAAGTTACCTTGATTTTTAAAAATTGATTCAATGAATCTGGGTTTACAGTCTATTACTCTGAACTGAGTTTCAAAAATATAAACAAGCTATCAGTTTAGACAGAATTTACGACTATGGCTTTTTTACATCACTCTTTTTCTTAAGAAAGCTCATGCTACTGAATACAAGACCTCCATCACATTCAGAGTTTAACACATTGAAAATCTATATTGAAGCAACACTAAATAATTTATAACACTTTAAGCTATTGCTTTCAAACTGGTTTGAATCTACGAACGAATCTACCCCATACTGGTGGAGTACAACACTGCTGACTTGTACTATACAAAACATTGTTGCATCAAAAGTGGCACACTTATGTTGTAGATATGACAGGACTTAATGTTCATCAAAACTTCATTTCTGTTTTGGAGCCACATAGGACATGTTTTACATATGCCAACATACATGAAAGGATAAGAAATAGTGTAACAGCAGCTTTACTTCACATGTCTTCACTGTGATGGTTCAGTATTTAAATTATTTCAATCTATATAAACCTTCCCTTCAGTCCTTTAAGGCTAGGTGTTTACTTTAGCAAGTCCAAGTCAGAGGACAAAAAAAGGCCAACCATGGTGTTTTCTTCAGTTTTCATTTACAAACCTTCACCGATTAAACATCATCAACAGATCTAACAAAACAACAAAGTAAGAAGATGTTGTTCTTCACTTTGACGCCAAGGCAGCAGGACGTTTTTGCCTGACTTCCTCCACAGCCTCTAAAATCCTTGCCACATTGCTACCATTGTCAAAGCTACTTTGCTTTCACAGTCCAAAGATCAAAACAGCAGCCATGTTTCTAAGGAACAAATGTCTTACCAGCGGGGTTGGTGTGAACACAGATATAATGCTGACAGGAAGCTGGGGCAGTCACTTGTAGAGCCAATTATGGGCAGAGACGTGGGGGCAGGTTTACAAACAGTGCTTTTCTTGCATGGCACTGCTCTGAGGTGTATGATTAACTTCCTCGCCAAAAGTACCCAGGCAACCCAGAGACTGGCCTCTTCGTAGGTGGCAAAACTGGTGAGTCATGGCATATTACAGAGAACAACGTACTACCAGGAAAAACAAAATATGGATAGGGGTTCATTTTTGTTGTTCTTATTACTGACTTTACTTTGCACATTCTTCGGCTTTTAATAGTTCGTCTTTTAGACACGTTTAGCGGTTCGGTTAAGTTTTACGGTGCTGCTGTCACTGGGAGAATGCAGGTTACAAACCTCTCCTGAAGCCACAGAGGCTTGGCGTTGTATATCAGAATCAGGAGGAATTCAAATAGGCCCATCCGATGAAAATGCCTTTGCTTTTGGAAGACTAATTATAGGTCTTTCCTATGAATGGAGGACGGAGGAGCAACGTAATTAACCAGTTTCTGTATTACCGGTTATTATTCCACCCTGCCCCCTCATAGTAATTTTTTAAAAGATTACACAACTTTGGTTAAGAGTTGTGCAAAAAGTGGGGGAAAAAAGTTAATCCTTGGTGTTCAATCTTGCTTGAATCAAAATAAGGAGCGTCCACAGTAAATGCTTCCTCCCATGTGGCATTGTCATGGCAGCAGAGGAGGGTTACCAGCAAATACCAGATTTTTTTTAAACTATCCACATCCCAGCAGCCCTCCTTCACTGCTGAATTTAAAAAGTTCCTTTCACCACATCTGCCCTATTTTTTTCACCCGACTTGCTCAAGAGATTCGCTTTATCTTAAAGGTCATTTCATTCAATCAGGCAACAAACAGACATGAATATAACTGTCCCAAATCTTTCCCTCGCAGAATTCATGCTTGACTTGCCTCAAATAAAGGAGGTCCCTGCCAGCTCAAAGAGGGAGCGCACAATCCAGGCAGCTCAATAGAAAAGACTCCCTGTATCATACAGTCCCCCTTTACAACTCTACATTTCCATTTAATGACAGCCTACATATTAACCCTGGTCACCACCCAATTATACAGAAAAAGTAAATTATCTGTGCCAAGGTGCAATTTGAAAATGTTTTTCATGAAAAACAGAGACGAGTGTGGAGCAGGAGGCCTCTTTTCTCACCCATCTTATGTTCATTAATTAAAGAGCAAGCTTGGGAGTTATTTTGAATCCATTAAATCTAAACGCAGGTGATTCCCAGCTCCATTTTATTTAAGACCACCAAGATTCCATGTCATGGAGTGGCAGATGGGTGTAAGATGTCACCAACAGGACCAACTGGTTAAGCTTTTCTTCCCAGGCCAGCGTTCAGCAAAACAAGCAACCAACAGCTCTGCATTCATATTTAATTCAAGCTGGCTACATCACTGCTGGATAACATTACACCCAACACAAATAGAGACAAGAACTCATATTAAATTCAATAAAACTGTGAGGAGGATACCGAGATAAAAAGGCACTTATTCTGAACTGTCGAGAGAATGTTTGATCTTTTTCATCAAAATCCTTAAGCATCCAACTCACATCTTCCATTTAAAGGCATGTAAATAACACCAGGTGGTGAATATTAAGTACCAAACCTAGCACACATCTCTGTAGGTGTAAAGTCACTGCTGGCCTCTCAGGCGACAAGCTTGTTTGTATATGTGTGCTTTGTGTGTGTCAGTGGATGGAGTGGGGAGGGGTTGGGCAGAGATGACCAGAGAGAGGCGGTTAGGTCCAGCCAAGCCATGTCAGTTTGCTCTGCCTAGCCCCTATGACTCACCACTGAGCTGTAGATACACATCAGCAGCCAAGTCTGTATCTCGAGAGCGAGGGTAGTCTGTCACAAGATAGTTGCTCCTATTGATGCATTTTGACAACATTTAATAATATACTTTTCTGCACAGTTCTCATTTGCAAAGCAAAGTTTATGCTGTCCTCCTTTTTTCAAATGCAGATAAAATCATCCAACAAAATATGAGGTTTCATCATCTTGACCACAGCACTTTGAATTAATGTTTATCAGTGACAGTGAGTTTATCACGGTGACAAAATATTAAACCTATGCTTTTATTTTCCTAGAAAACCTGTTAAACCAACCTTGCTTATGTTCCAGTCTTTTCAACATGTACATTTGGACCTGTAATTAATTAATCATTTAAATATTCTGTTGATGTACAGTCCTCTCATGACTTGTGGGAAATATCGTGCAAGGCAACAGTCCACGTTATCCTTTTTATTCACTACATTCTTTGTCCGGTCAAGGTTTCTTTTCATTTGAGGTGAGTCTAGACATGTGTAATAGCCACTCCTAATTATCCTGCTTGCAAACTATTGGCACATAACAGACTACAGAGACGCTGGGTAGACCATTGTGGATGTGTCTATGCATTAATCCATATACTTTCTTCTGCTTATCTGAGATCCAGTTGCAGAGGAAAACCCAGGCATTGCTCTTTGCAGGGACACTCTTAAGCTCATTCTACTAGATCCCAAGGCATTTCCAGGCCTGAAGAGATATGTAGTCCCTCCAGTGTGTTTGGGGTCATCTCCTGAGTCACCTCCTTTATGGACTTGCCCAGAAAACCTCCAGAGAGAGAGAAACCCAGGATCCTGATCAGATGTCTGAACAACCTCCACTGAATTCTTTCAAAGTGGAAAAACAGCAGCTCTACTTCAAGCCTTCATCTTGCATCCCTCTGAACAAGAAACTAAGTTGCTTGAACTCCTCTGCCTGCGGTAGAGCCTGCCTCTTGAACCCCAGGAAGCAATCCACATTTTTCACATTGAGAACCATGGTCTCAGACTTAGAGGAATAGCCTTTTCTTCCAGCCGTTGCTGTGAATTGCTCCATTCCACACTGAGAGTCATAGCTTGAAAACAGTTCAACAAAAATGATCACAATACACAACTCTTAAGTAAAAAAACATTGATGGATGGGGGGTTTTGAATGAAAAAACTCAGCATTTCAACCAAATGTTGCCTTCATGTAGTGCTGGGTCTCAGTATTATTGCTTGAAGATGGGCCCTGGTACAATCTACATGACAAATTGTTCTCAGAGGAGAGGTCAATGAGGAGCATTCCATTCCATTAAAGTTTTAACACCCTAACCTGTATCCGGAGCACTATAAAGACGTCCACCTCATCACTTAATAGCTTGCAGATGCATCAACACAATTACCCTGGTATTCATGCTCCTCCATTTGTGGAGAAAAGACAGTCATTAGGAGCTTTCACCATGGAAACAAAACACTGGAGACTTTCACATAGATCAGCCTTCATGGTATAGACACTGTAGAAGGGGGTTTATTTGTTGGAGAGAACTATGACATGGGTGAGCAAAGAAATTCATGAGAGGTATAGACACAATCCCAGAGCGTTATGGTCTCTTGGCATGCTGGCGCCTGTCACTCAGCAAGGTCCTGGAATATGCACCGGGGCCATCGACAGGCGTCTGTGTCAATGCCTGACAAACCTCAAGGCACCAGGCTGTAATTGGAACGACTGGCCTAATCCTTAGATCAAGACAGACTCATTGACAATCTAAGCGGGCATCAATCCCAACAGCAACCTATTAGGGCAGCTGGGCTCTTTGCTGGGAGTATGCCGCGTCATCAATGACTTCTTCAGAGGCTTTCTTTGCCACGCAATACATTTTTATAAATAATGCTCAGTTATGGAAGCTTCACCTGGATACACATAATTTCTATTGGCTTTATTCAGCGTAAACTAAGGCAGAAACTTTGCAAAACATATATGGAGTGTTAAAACCTCCCTTATCTCTCTATATTATTAGAGTTTTCAGATGGCCATCCCTTTGTTCAGCTATACAGACAGTAACTAGACAATCTTTTTTATAGGAAGTGATTGCCACCGAAGGCTTTAACTACTATTTTATTTTAAATAAATATGGTGACAAATAAATGAATATACCCTACAAAAATTTGCTTCACTAAAGGGGAGTCATTTGCAAAGTTTGTATTCCAATCTGTGTAGTTTCAGAGCTTGCGTAATGTTTTTGTACACTCAGGGAAAAGCATTGATTTAGTTTTTTAAGAAATCTGCTTTACTCACAGCAGCTTGAAAAAAATATTTAAATCCCTTTAATTTTATTCACATAATAACAAAAAAACTTTTACCTATTTCAATGGAATTTTTGTTACTAAAGCAACACAAAGTAGTGCATAGGTTCTTGGCAGAAGAAAGGTGATAGATAGGGTCATTTTTTCATAAATAAACAATTGAAAAATGCAGCATGCATTTGTATTCAGCCCACTTTACCTTGATACCCCTTAATAAAATCTAGTGCAACCATTGGCCTTCAGAATTCATCTATTTAATAATTTAATTTCAGTTTAAATAAAGATTTTCTGTGAAGGCTTCAGAAATTTGTTAGAAAACATTAGCAAACACACCAGACAGTTTAGGGGTACATTTGTGGCCAAGTTCAAAGCAGGATTTTGTTGGGGAAAAAAACCATTGGAAACTGCCTGGCACTTTCCATTTAAATAATTTGGAAAGAGTATGCCACAGCTGTAAACCATCTAAGACCTAGAGATACACCTAGACTGATAAAAGGAAGACTCCAGTAACAGTTGAAGTGCTAAGAAACAGCTTGTTTAGTTGACCAACATGCTTTGGCTTGTGGCCCTTATCAGGGTCATGGGTTAATGGGTTGAATGACCCTGATGAAGGCCACAAGCCAAAAGACTAAATCTTTGACCTGCTCCATGCATCTTGGGAGTCAGTGAACCTGTGCCAGAAATGTTTTGTTTCACCTAAACTAGGAGCCTTGATAAGAAGAGTATCAATAGGGGAAGCAGCCAATGGGCCCATGGTAATTTAGGCGGAGCTAGAGAGATCCACAACTCAGGTGGAGTCAATGTTGAAAGAATGTTGAGAAACCGTGTTTGCAGTTTATCTACAAGCCATGTAGAGGACACAGTTCACATATGGAAAATGGTACTTTGTTCAGATGTGACCAAAACTTGACCTTGAACTTAAGTGCGCTGTGTGGAGTAAAACCAAAATTGCACATCACCCCAAACACAATATTTCTACAATGAAACATGGTGGTAGTAGAATCATGCATTGAAAGTGCTTTTCTTTAGAGCTATGATAAAATGGTTTAGATCAAAGCCTATTAATGTGTTAGAATAATCTTATCAAAGTTTAGACCTAAATCCAATTAGGAATCTTTGGTAAGGGTTGAAAGTTCTGGTTCTGTTAGATCTCAGTGCTGCTTTTGACACATCATAATAAAATCATAATAAAATCCTGATTAATCCAGCCAGTTAGGTAGATTACAGGCATGTATGGAAGACACAAAAAACTGGATGATGCTAAATTTCTTTCTCTTAAATTCTGACAAGACATAAGTTGCCGACTTTGGACTAGAAGCTCCTAAAAATGAAACCGCTGAGTCAATCACTTCATCTGGAAGGTATTAAATGGGTCTCCAATAATAACGTAAGAACCTCAGTATTATTTTTGACCAAGACATGACATTCAAATCCCATGTTAAACAGGTTTCTAGGATTTCCTTCTTTCACCTCTGGAATATTGCTAAAATTAGAAACATCCTGTCCAGGAGTGATGCTGAGAAACTAGTCCATGCATCTATTACCTCAAGGCTTGACTACTGTAATTCTTTACTATCAGGAAGTCCACAAAATGTAATTAAAAGCTTTCAGTTGATCCAAAATGCGGCGTCAAGAGTTCTGATGAATATTAAAAAGAGAGATCACATTTCTCCTGTTTTAGCCTAGCTTCATTGGCTCCCTGTTGAATCCAGAATAGAATTTAAGATCCTCCTTCTTACATATAAAGTCCTTAATAATCAATACCATAATATGTCAGAGATCTGATTGTTCCATATGTTCCTAACAGAGCCCTTGCTCTTAGACTGCAGGTTTACTTGTGGTTCCTAGGATTTCTCAAAGTAGAATGGGAGGTGGATCTTTTAGTTTTCAGGCTCCTCTCCTGTGGAACCAGGTCCCAGTTTTAGTCCGTGAGGCAGATACTCTGTCTAGTTTTAGGGCCAGGCTTAAAATTTTCCTTTTTGATCAAGCTTATAGTTAGATTGGCTTAGGTCATCTTGATGTGTCTCTGTAGTTATGCTGCTATAGGCTTAGACTGCTGGAGGACAGACTGACCATTTTTCTTCACTCTGCTACTTTTCTCTTCTACTACTCTCCAATTGTATTATTTGCTTCTATTTCAACTGTTAACTTTGTTTATCTCAGTGTTTTTCTCTCCATAGAAGCTACATCTGCTCTGGTATCCTGCTTAGCTGCAATGCCCTGTCGGGGTCATCCCAGTAACTGAGCATCCCCATGTCCTGTTATCAACTTTATACTTTCTTTAATATAGAAAGTACTCTTACATCAGTTCTTCTGTTCTTTATGTGTTTCTGCTCTGTCTTTTCGAACCCCCAGACGGTCGTGGCAGATGGCCGCTCGTACTGAGCCAGATTCTGCTGGAGGTTTCTTCCTGTTAAAGGGGAGTTTTTCTTCTCCACTGTCGCTACATGCTTGCTCAGTATGAGGGATTGCTGAAGGATTGCTGTGCTTGGAGTCTGCATCAACAGGGGACAACTGCCAGTCAATGACTTGATGCAATCTGCTGGGATTCCTTAAATATAAAACTAGCAAAAACTTTAAACTGATTGGAATGTTTGCATTGAAATGACTTTTCTTGTAAAGTGCCTTGAGATCACGTCTGTTGTGAATCGGCACTATATAAATAAATTGAATTGAACTGAAAGTTGGTGTTCACAGATGCTCTTTACACACTATGACTGAGCTTTAGCTATTTTGCAAAAAAGAATGAGCAAAAATGACAGTCCCTTGATGTGTAAAGCTGATGGAGACATACCCTGATAAACCTACAGATGTATTTCCAGGAGAATAGGGTTCGAGAAATGCATCAATATCAACCTAGAATTGTATCAATGCCACACGTTTAAGAATTTTATTGTAAAATAAAAGATTTTTAATGTTTTGAAAGCTATGTATCCTTTTCCTTCCACTACACAAGAAGACAATACTTTGTGTTGGTCTACAACATAAAATCCTGATAACATTTGTTAAAGTCCATGTTTGTTGTTGTAATTTGTAAAAATGAGAAAAAAGTTCAAGTTGTATAAACACTTTTGCAAGCAAAGTAGAGATAAAAAAAAAACCTAAATATTTTGTGACACCTCAGTTAAATATTCAGCCACGACAGACTGAGACTTACTCACCCAGACAAGCCTCCTGACTGCCAACAAAGCAGTATCTGCAAGGAATAACCCACACTTAACACATTGCATCAGTTGTGCCAGACAGCCAAGAGATAGGTTTCTGCGCTTCTTGAGTTCACAGTCGCAAAAAGGCCAGCACGTTTGTAGAATTGCCCTGTATTCCTCCCTCTATCTCACCTTCTACTCAAGTGATCTGCTCTCTGATGGAAGGGGGCATGTGGCGGAGGTCAGCTCTGGCACCTTCTTGGCTGAGTCGCAGACCCTGGCCTCCAGCTCTCATCTCAGAATCATTGATGCTCAAATCACTGCTCATTTTTGATGTTGCTTTTAAGTACCTGGAAAAGTCTGTCAGTAACATGAGCAGACACATTACGAACATTTAAAGTGCAACATCTTTTTGTGGTTGAGTATCTTGAGATAAGTGTTAAAGATTCTTGAGCACAGCTCCAACTGACCAGTGGAGGGAAAAGCAAGTGGAATGCACATCTAAGGATTATTTACCTTCATACAACTATTCAGTTTCAAATGATAACATGCTTTCAAGCATCAAATGGCCATATGATATTGTAATTAGTCACTACAGCTCATTTCAAAGAATGAATAGTGTCCTTTTCTTTTAGAGTGATAAGTAGTGCTTGGCAAAACTTAAGAGCCATCAGCTTCATGCAGTGCATGACACGAATGTTTCTGTGCATGTGTGTGTCTGTGTGTTTATAGTTCCTGGCTTTTGTAACGGCACCGGGAAGCTTGAGCCGTCTTCCCAGGCATGCCTGTGCAGTGTAACCAAGGCTGACTGGCTGACCTCAGACTGTGTGGGCCCTTTAGTACAAGATGAAGGAGCTTTTTCATTGACACAGGAACAGGAGGTATCGCCTTCCCTTTGCAGCAGCACTCATTCATACCAGACACAATGCGTTATTATTGGTTTTGAATTGAAATGTTAATTTTGTGGAGCTGGGCAACTGGGTTTGGGAGTTTGCCCCTGCTCATTTCTCATTTTTCACTTGGCTGAGGTGGTTTGTTTCATCTGGTGAAGTTAACCCTCAACTCTCCTTGTGTTACAGCACTTTAAGGTAAAGACATGCAAGAGTTTTCAGCTTTTCCTCTCAGGGTGGATGTGGAACAGTACCCTTCATAAATGAGTTAAAAGGTGGATGTTCAGAGGTGAAACCTGCAAGACATGGCCCATACCCACCGAGCAGCCACTATTGATCCTGAAGCCATAGAAGGGGAAAAGGCATCTCTCTTTCAGGCCTGATCGTGTGAGGCAGGCAGGTCAGCATTCTGCTGTACAGCCCTCTTAGAAATGAGTGCATCAGCAGGCCCGGCAGATCTATATGACAGGAATTAAACAGTATAATCAAATTGTTTGCGCAACCATTTAGCATCTCATTCCCTCGCTGCCCTGGGCCAAACTGACCACTGGAGACCGGCCATCCACAGCAGTAACAAAGTAGGGCAATAACTAACAGCGATTAAAGGAATATTGATGGCCTGTGACACAGAGCATCCTGAAAAAATGCTATTTGGTCAAATAGCTGCAATAATTAAGTATATGAGGGTCAGTCAATTTTATCTGGTGCTTTTATTTGGATCGATTCCTTCGTAAACTAGCCAAGCTTCAGAGAGCATTATTGCTGAGTGGGGTGTTGATTTCATAGTGCAGGTGCTTTGTCCCAATAACACAGCAGCAGCTCCCAGGGAAGAGCACAAACAAAATATCCCTAACACAAGCACGGATGGCAAATGCAACAATAAATAGTTTAAAATACTACTGAAATAGTTGGAATTAAAATGTATACATATTGACTGTTTTGTGATTTATTTTCATCTCAGAAAAACCACATCCTTGATATCAGCCTTGTTATTCAACTTTTCCTCAGCATGGCAGATAAGCTTGTTAAAAATTCCCACCACGGATTGATAAACGTTAGCCGAAAGCAAAAATAATTAGATTTGGCTGCGTAAGACCTTGGTGCTGTTAATGCGATGCATGCGATGGTTAAAAATAAACCAGCCCATTTAGAAGCTTTTCTCCTAGTTGATTGATTAAACATTAACCTGCTGGATCTGGGATATTTCTTATTAATCACAGGTGGCACA
Organism: Valencia hispanica; assembly: GCA_963556495.2. Classification (NCBI taxonomy): domain Eukaryota; kingdom Metazoa; phylum Chordata; class Actinopteri; order Cyprinodontiformes; family Valenciidae; genus Valencia; species Valencia hispanica. The sequence continues at coordinate 46,420,373 of OY747701.1, forward strand.
AACTTAACTGAGCATGAGGACAGCGTATACTCGGGAAGAAAGTCCACCCAGGATGCTGCAAATACAAATTCAAATGAAATCATCTAAATGTAAAATTAGTCATTCAACGGATACTAAAGTGATGCTTTCTTATCACAAAAGGAACAAGTGGGAGTCAATGTCCAACTCTGGTGTGCAGCCGAGATATAAACCCACCTACACACACATGCAGAGGCACACATCACTGTATCAAGCAGAACATTGTGGGAATAACCATGACCTAATGCATCGCTTATCTTAGCTTTGATTATACAATTCACAGAGGAAAGCACTTTCCTCATGTCTGCAACACTGTGTCCAATGAAAAAACTAAGACTAACAAAGTTTTTCAAAGCGCAGATCTATTACCATCTTCCACGAGATACACTATACAGAAGCCAACAATGCCAACTGTGGCAGTAAAATAAAGGAACTTTGTATCCGAGTGAATGAACCATAATATTCCGTCATTGCTTTTGGCCTTTATTTTGATGAGGGTGGTCGGCATACACAACATTACAACAGCCTTCAATTTGAGTCCTACGTGCAAATTGGCATGTGTTGGCAAGAAATTAACTCTGCAAACCACCATGAATACACAATACTCACCATGAAACATTGTGGTGGTAGTACAGTATCATGCTGTGGGCTTGCTTTTTTCAGAAGGGAGAGGGAAGATTGCAAGAACTGATAGAGTTACAACAAACCAATACTGCAAGAAAACATTTTAACGGCTGCGTAACAATTTTCTAGTGGGAAGATTACCCTAGCAATACAACCATAATCATTAATAAATGGATTGGAACAAATAATATTATTGTCTTAGAATGGTCCTATCAAAGTTCAGATTTACAGGGCTGTGACTCTTACAAATTTCTTCTATTTTTATTTTGGTTTCTTACATGTTTCAGACCATCAAGAATATGTTTATATCAGAAAAAGATAATCTGAGTAAATACCAAAAACAAATTTCAAAATCTAATTGCATTCATCAAGGGTAAAACAAGCTATCAAAACCAGACAGGCTCCTTGTGAAAGAGTGATTGCTTCCCTTGTTGAATTAAATGCCAGGAAAACTTAATTCAATTTTACTCTAACAGTCTGGAACAGGTTTCAAAGCATACATGCTATTCGTACTTTAAAAACTCCTTTGTGCAATAAATAAAAGCAATATGTAAGGAAGAGTAAACCAAATTTCCTTTCTGATTATGTAAAAAGTAATTCTGTAAGTTTACATATACACCAAAATCGAGCATGTGGCAAATATCGAGCGAATAACTTCATTATTCCAGTTTACATGTCACTCAGAAAATTGAATTATTGAATGAAGTGCATTTGATGCTGAAACGCTAGGTGTCGACATGCTCCCTTTCGCATTCTTCCGGTTGGCCTAGTGCGTCGCACAAGTAGTAAACAAATTCTGGCAGCAGTGAGGCAGATGGCGTAAAAGCAGGATATATTGCATATACAATATGCAAAGTAATGGACGACAACAACGCTGCAGCGCAGTACATTTTGTAAGTACTGTACTATTTGATTGTATTAAACTTGTTGCTGCTCGTTCCAGTATTGTTTTTCCCACTTCCTCGATCTTGTCACTTCCCGAAGGGGGAGTGCCCAGGTTGCTAATAGCTCGGCTAAGCTCTGTTGGTGTTTACATGCAGAGCAGTTAGGTTTTCTAACCACATTATCTGGGTGCATTAGCTTGATTAGGAGAGGACCAATTCGGTTCGACTTCAGACGGACTAAGGTGTATACATGTATTTCGAAAGTCCGAATTCAGTTGGACTAAGGCAATAATTTGGTTTTCTCTTACTGCATGTAAATCCACTGATTGACAGTGTATTACAAATCCTTGATGGTAGTTGTAATGGCCAACATTTTTCAAACTAACCAGAAGGCAATTACTTTTTTACACAGGGCCTGGTTGCTTTTGGATAGTTGTTTGCCTTTAATCTGCCTTTGTTTATCTTAATCTGATATTAAAACCTACTTGATGATCTGAAACATGCAAGTATGACATTTGTTCAATTGAAAAGAAAACAAAATGGAAATTTGCATTGGATTTTGAGGTCCAACAAAAAAACTTTGACTACAAAAGTTTAAAAATGGCCAGTTTGCATATGTTTGATCAAAAATAAAATAAAGCACATTTTCATTGTGGAAGATCCCGAATATTCAGCCACTGTTTAAAGCTTTAACTTTGATCTGGGTGGTCAGTACCCACAACACCAACAGTCTTCAATTCTAGCCTGGCAGGGCCCTGAGCATATTTTAAAATAGCTGCGTTTTTGATTTTTTGTTGTTGCTGTAACCAAGGATCACTGATACCCCTCCTTTTTTGTGCCCAATGAGCCTTTTTATGAGAAAATTGACAAAGTAAATATCCTTTCAGCTGTTTCCCCTTATGAATAATGTACACTGGAGAGTGATAGGCGACTTTCAAAAGAATAAAAAAAATCAACTGCTTCAGGCTTGTCCATGCACATCAGTTGTCAACGTTAATGTGGGTGGCGGCTGCATCGCGGGCTCTTACGGCAGCGCACAGGTGCCCCTTTCACTCCCAGGCCGAAAATGACAAATTCAATAAAATCAAGACAGATCTCCAGTTCACCTATGGAATCAAACGCACCTGACAACCAGCTGAAGGGCTTCTCCAAGCCATCCTGCCATCTCATCTTGACATCCCAATATCAATACCTCATTCTGCAGCCGAGGAATATATCTCTGTCTGACTAGAACGCTTTGACACTGTGAGAAAGAATATGTGTCAGAGGTTGTGGGACTCGAGGTAAGATTGTGATTAGGAAACTGAATCTCTGAGATGACATTAACAGAGAGTGTCCCCAACTGTGTGTGTGTTTAAGCCCCAGAGCAGACGGGCAGGTCTAGAGTTACGAGGCGTAATTCTGATGGTGAAAGCGCCACAATCAGCCTACTTAATCTTGAAGCTGTTCTTTAAAACCAGAGAAAGACGATCTGTCTCCATTCTACTGTACAAAACAAGGAAACATGTGATTCATCTTAAAATGGAAGTGCACATTAAATTAAATTTGCCTTTTGGGGCAAGGAGGACAACCCGTGACACCAGGTTTGTCTGTGATAACAAAAAAGGTGCTTGTACTCCGTCAAAAAGGCCCAGTCTCATAAACTTCTCCTGACCTGAAAGAAACAAACTCTGGACCTCAAATTTTAAAGAATTAGCATCACAATGGCTTAAATGTTTGCCTTGCAGTAAGAGCCCAGTAAAATGGCCTTGCAATTTCAGTGGTGATGATAAACTGGGAGATACAGATAGCAGGAGCTCTGTGTTTGAGACAATTCTCCAGTGTGTGCTCATTAGCATCCCAGAATGTTCCCATCCAAAGACGGACGAAACTGAGAACTGAGGCTGCAAGCATGGGTGCCTTATTAAAGAATGAGCCAAGGATCCCGGACTTTGGTGAGTCTGGTCCATGAAGAGCTCACATTAGGGCTCCCACCTGTTTGTCTGGGTACTCCCTTGACACAATAGGTCAGGAAACGCAATATGGGCATGTTCCACTCTTTCTCACCACACAAAAGCCAAGGAGCAGATGAACTGCAAGATAAATGAGCCTGACAGTTGGATGGTCTCCACCTGGCTGGCCCATAAAAATAAACCAAGCAAAGAAAAACTCCAAATCTTGAGAACTCGTAAGCAGAGCTAGGTTGGTTGATGAAGACTGGCGAAGATAACAAGCTAAGCAGATGAAAGCATTAAAAAGTGCAACATTTTTGGTAGATTGATAGTTTGATTGCTGATCTGATAATTGATGCATATATGTGTGTTCTATTTTAGTATATTTACGGAAAGTTGGGGCTGCATGGACAAACAGTTGGTAGCCCTGTTGTCCTTTGCCTGGGTTCGAATCCTGGCCAATGGTCTTTCTAGGAGAAAAGGTGAACCAGGAATGAGCCACATCTAATAAGATGAACCTTAAAGGAGGAGCATACTGCTTCAGCAAAACTGCTGTGTGGTTTGCTTTCCTCTGTTTCAAACCCTTTTATGTTAGTCTTGTCAAATGTTAGTCTTTGACTCAATGGAATTACACTGCCTCTTGCCCAATGAGTGCTGGAGATAGTCACCAGCCCTCCACTTGACCCTGTAAGAATAAGCGGGTTTAGATGATGGATGGATGGATGGATGGATGGATGGATGGATGGATGGATGGATGGATGGATGGATGGAAGAACTCTACTAATTTGTAAAAAAATATATATATCTTTTTTATTTATGTTGCATTTGATCTTTCTGTGGATACCACACTGTTTCCTGTTTGGAACATAAGGCATCCTTTATGTCAGGAAAAATATATATAACGTACATCTCAATAGATCAGATTCAGCAATTCAGTAAATAAAGTGAAACTCATATATTACATACAGTATAATGGATTTTTTTACACACACAGGGATACATTTTTGGCCTATATTGTAGTAGTTATTTTATGAGTGTGGCTAAACAGCTAACGAAAACCTAAAATTCACTTTCTCCTAGAATTAAATTAATCAATACGACAATTAATTACTATGGCATTGAATTAATAAAAACGGATTTCTAATACAGAAATATCCTTGTGGTGAACAACAGACCTTTAAAGCTCTGACTCTGGCAACGCATTAGGGATCTTCCTCAAAATCGTGAATGGGCTTTGGCTCCCAACGGCCCCTTTTTCTGCCACTCTTTTACCCTCCATTCAACTTTCTATATGCTTGGCACTGTGTGAACAAGCACCTTCTTTGGCAATGATCGTTTGAACCTTACACTACTGTCTGGTGGAAAATTGTGAATAACTTTGCTATATCATTAATCCTTTTTAATGGTTTTATGTAATATTTTAATTTTCTAGGAAACAGAATCTTTGGTTTTCATGAGCAGAAAGGCATAGTAATAAAATTAACAAAAATGCTTGAAAAAGACCCCTCTGTTTATAATGAATCCAATGTATGCGTTAGACTTTATTTGAAATTAAACATTTTTGATTTTGTACCTATGTTTTGTAGAAACAGAACTAATGTGTGTGGCTTCCACAGAAACAATAATAAATAAAAAAACAATATAAAGTGAAAAAAGTCAATTTGGACTTTTACAATTTCAGACAATCCTAATGGGGCTTTTTTTTAAAGAGAATCAAAGACCTAAAGATGACAGCAATAACAGATAAAAGTGTCTGAGACAGCAGAGAACAAAACCAAGAAATGATAAAATCCCACACAGGTGTACTGTTAAAGTGGTACACTCCTATAACATCCATCACCTGAGTGTGACTGACAGCATGGGCAGGTGTGTGTGGAAACTGCCCGGTGCCTGGTTCACCATTGTTCCCAGTGGGTCTTTGATCTCCCAGTGTTAGGCCAGAACCCCTCAGTGGGGAGCCCCGGCTGGGCCCCAGGCTACGGTTTGTATCGACTCGGGAGGCCTGACAGCACAAGGCATAGTGTGTGAGAGGGGGGTGGTGGGGCTTCAGCTTCCAAAGATCACCTCCATGCAGCTTCATCTCACCCTGACCTGCACAGTGACAGATGGAACAGATAATGAAACAGATTCAACTAAAGCCTGAGTCAAGAAGGAGCTATTTATTGCTTTCATTCTTGCCTTCTTCCCCCCTGTCTTTTTCTTCTGTCAGAATGAATTTAACACACAGACACATCACAAGATCCACTGATACTTGCTGCCCAGACCAAACGTACTATCTGTCATTATTTAATAACATAACTAAACATTTTAAATTGTTTTTAACTTCTGATCTGCCTATACATTTAAAGAAATATGAGCTGATATGAGTTCCGGAACACTTGATAAAGGGATTTCTGGCACAAGCTGACTTCCACTGAAGAAGAATGATTTGATTTTTGCAATGCAGCAGCTGCACACACAGCTCTTGCTAAAGGCCAATCCTTTAATGAATCTTCGAGTGTACAGTAAGTGCACAGGAGTGGCTTACAGCTAAAGAGAGTAATGTTTCTGAGCTGATGGTTCCCATCCTCTTCAGCCACTGAAGGCCAAGCCATTTGGCTCCAATGAGGAAAAATAAAACTAAAGACAAGAGGCTGAAAGGAAATGCTGCTTTGTAGATGCATGTGTTACTGTGGGTGACTCTGATATGACAGTTTCACAGACTCCCAGCAGCATCAGAATAAACTGTGAGACGACAGACTGGGGCAGCGCCCCCACTTCTTAGTGAGCAGCGATTGTGTTTCAGTCTGTTCGCCTAGCTCTTCCTGTGGTGCTGCGTGTTGTAGAGCAAAAAGCCACTGCTGGGGAGCCACAGTGGAAGAGATCAATCGTACACATTCCTGCCACCTGAGATTCAAGTGTTTCTGTAATACTGCACAGCTCAATCAATATCTAAGCAAGGAACTGGGAGGGGAGAGAGTCCAATCCATGCTTGGTGCTGGTAGGGCTTACACAGAGGTAAAGATGGCAGGTTCTACTGAATGTTTTGGGCATTTATCGATATTCATATTTTTATTCATATTTTTGTGATAATTATTTGAAAGTAAAACATACTGGATTATTTATTTATTGATTAGCAATTTAATTAGTTTGTTCATGATAGTTAATAATAATAACAATAATAATAATTATCATCATTGTCACTTTTATGTAGCTTTACTTCAAATATGAACTTTAAGAAATTAAATAAAGCTCATAGAGAAGAAGCATTTGTCTTAATTAGGCGAAAATGTGGATCAGTTTGGCCTTCCTGTCTTTGAAGGAATCTCTCAGGAAGCCGAAGTGCTGCGCCAACACACACAGCTCAGGAGAACACGTGACAAAGAGAGCGGGCGCTATGGGCACGGATCATTTAGCTTCAAGTTCTTGAAATTTAAAACGTAAATATCAAGGATTTTTTTTGGGGGGGGGGGGGGGGGGGGGGGTCACGAAGAGGAAAGAAGCGGAGTGGAGAGAGTGTGGATACTGGACTGGGGAGAGAAACAAGCGGATCCTGCGCAGGATGTGCAGCGATGTGTTAAATTAAATGCAGCTGGAGGATTCTTTTTTTTTTTTTTTTTTTTTTTTTTTTAAGGAACACAACAAAATAGAAAAATCGGAAATTTGGCAGCATAGTGTAGAGCTCATTGCGCGGATTTTTGTGGAATTAAAAAATAAATAAAACAATTAGTTTCAGACCCGGATTACAAGTAATAACCTCTTTAGGTAGCCTAATCAGTAATTTATTAATGCTTAGACTAAACAAACTGCCTTGCTCCACTGCAGCTTTCTTATTTTTGATTTTTGAAATTTAAATTAGCCTACGACTTTAATTTTAAGCCTTTCAATATAAAATAAGGGGGGGGACTTTAATCTCACATTTAAAAAAGATTTAAACGTGATTATTTGAAAATATGGAGTCCAAAAGAGATTTAAAGTTTATATTAAAAAATCGAATTAGATGTGTAAAAATTGTGTTCATTAAAACGAAAATGTTAGAAACCATTTATTTCTTACTTAGAGAGAAGGAATAAAAAGCACACAAACACACACAAGAAGTTTCTTTTGGAAAACGGATGTATTTGATTATTAGAGTAAAGAATTACAGTATCTTAGTTGTTAGTAGGTATTAAAGTGTAGAGAAACTGGACCCATAAAGATCCTCCAACTTTCCAAGAAAGTGCATGTAACAGTCCGAAGGTTGTCATACCCAATATATGTTTATATTTATAAAAACGCTCTCCCCCCCCCCCCCCCCCCCCCACCCCCCCTTTCTGGCCGTGATGGACTTCTCATGTGATCGTATGTACATTATCCCACAAAGGAGGTTGCATTTCCAAATATGAACGTATTTACAGAAACTTCAACACATGACTTTACACTTGATGACATAGGGAGGATGCTTGGACATAGCAGCAATGTGGAAATCCAGCTGAGAAACTAAAGGAGAGTCCGTCTCGACTGATTGGCTGCCACGGCTCCAAATAAAATAAACCCAACAGAACATTCCCCCTCTGTGTAAACGTCTTGCTCTCCTCAAGACAAGAGCAACAAAAAGAGAAAAAGAGAAGGAAAATGTAAGTAAACAGAAAATGAAAAGTAAATTAGCCAGGGACTTTAACAACAAAACAAGTTAACTCTAAAGAAACTCTTGAAATGTAGCAAAATGTAATATTTTGTCTTCCTTAAATAAGATAAAGGTAAATAACAACTAGAAAATAGGAACTACCACATCATTTTGTCCCTTGTTTGAATGTCATTGTTTTGTCTCAACAAGGGAAATGGGAAACACACAGATGTTAAACCATCTATATGAGATCAGTGTACATTATTTACAGCACGTTTGTTTTGTTTATTACAGGGCTAATGTATCACATGAACACAGACAGCTCGGTTATAGCTACTACAAACAGAAAATAACTTAATGCCAAGGTTAGGTTATCCAACCAGATTCTCTAAGTCTCAAGCACATATTTAAAGCACCCATACATACCCATTCTGGTTTTAAAAATAAACAAACCCTAACTGTTAATGTTTCCACTTGTTGTCAAGCAAGGTTATAATCACTAATAAATAAGCTCCGTAAAACTATAACATGTACATTGTACAAAAAAAGCAACTTGTCTTCACACGAGTGTTCGTAAAGATTCAATGGCGAGCAAAGCAGTTCACTTAATATTTATCCTCGTCTTGTTCTCTTCCTGTCTCTTCTTCTCCGTGTGAGCACATACTCACGGTGCCTGGAGGCACCTTTGAGTGTCTGTGCCCAACATGGAAGCATGCAGTCTAATTGGTCACAATCTCTTTATTGTCCTCCATGAAGCGTGTGAACCGAAAGTGGGACCCGTTCTCTGTGTTGGCCATTTTCTCGAGGCCGGCGAGAGCGGCATTGGGCTCCGCACTGTGCAGCTTGTCCAGGCTGCCTGTGAGGCCCCCTATGGGAGAGCTGCCACCATTTCCCACGCCACCTGACAGAGGTGGGATGCCTCCATTCTGAATGACTGAGATTTCATTTGTCTTCATTGCCAGCCCATTGGAGAAGGCTGCTGCGTACTGGTTCCAGAAGCTGGCCGGATCTCCGTTGCTTGCCCTTGATGCCATATCTTTCTGAAAGATTTCAGGGAACTTGACTGGGTTTGTGCCCAAGAAGGCCATTGGTCCGTCCACAGAGAGCCTGCGGCCACGTCTGGCAGGAGCACTGTTCCACATGTGTGTGCCCATGTGGACCTATGCAGGTGGAGAAGGAGAGGGGAATAAAGAGTACAGAAGGAGGGGAGGACAGACACAGAGAGGGATGAAAATTAGTGTTGTTTACAAACTTGGCCACAGGAGCTGCACATGAGATGATGCAATGGAAAAAATAATCATAATGCTTGATGGTATTTAAATGGCTTCACACCCTGGGCGCAGCAGCCTGGTTAGCTGCCTATGCTGCGTGAGGTGCCAAAAGGCTGTAAACATCTTATTTTGGCAAGACTGATCCATGGTGTTTAATCTGAACTTTAATTTGCTCATCTCACGGAGACCCACAGGGATTGTGTCAAAATTACACTGTCCAGTTTTAAAGACCCACTCCAATGAAAATTGTGTTTCTTTGTGTTGTGAACATGCTCTTGAGGCATTTTTCTGATGCCAGAGGGCATATCTTTTCTGGAGTATTTCTGCTTTCAAGTCGCTGTGAATCAGTAGCAGACGCTAAAAGGCCGTCTAAAACAGACTGGGTTTGTGACGTAGCAACTGCACTGGGCGGGCTACAAGCTCCTGCTCCGCTCTGCCCCGCCTGCTCAGGTTCTGAGGAGTAGAGAAGACGATGGCGGATAAACACCTGTGTGCTGTAGAGGGTTGCAATGCTAAGAAGAATGATATTATTACCTTTCATACTTTACCAAAACCATCTGCAGTGATAGAGAAATGGATTAAGTTTCTTGGGTCACAGCAAGAATAAAAACCGCAGTGCCTTCCATCAAGACACCATCAAGTGGACAGCCTGTATCTTTACCTGTATCTGTCGGGAGCTAATTCAACCATCTGCTTGTTTGCTAGCATTACGTCAGGTATTTATGGGTCAACACCCAGTGCTGCATGCTGCTGTGTTAAGGCAATGTAGATTATAATATAAAGTAATGCGTTTTACAGGGTCATTTTTTTTAGCTTTTTATTTTTATTTAATTTTATACAAAAGCAGGGTCAGATGCACACACAGAAGCCGTTGTTGTGGGGGGAGAGGGAGAGGGAGGGGTCCTCCGCGCCAACGGTTCCGCCCACAACACAGAGGCAAATTGCAAATGAGCTACTGCCGCTCTTCTGAAGCTATATCCTAGAAAACGGCACAGGTTGTGTGATTTTGGCTAAAAACGGCATAATTATAATTTAAAGACCACTGAGAACACTTTAAAATAGCTCAAAAAAGGATCGGAGTGGGTCTTTAATGCTTTAGAGAACATTAAATGTGACTTTTTGCATACGCTAATACCATGTTGTTACTAAAACTTCTTCTTCCTCTTCTTCATTACTTTTAAATGCAACTTAAAAACCTTGTTTAAAAGTATATGATTTACAACTTCTGAAGTTTAAGATTAATATATATTGAGACAAGTTAACTTTCTTAAAAATTAGAATCTTAAAAGCTAACCTGGAATTGGATTGCTTTTTGGGACCACAATTTGGCACTGAAATATTTTTTATGTTCAGTGCACTCTAGTTACAAGTTTCTGTAGATAATTGAACAGATGCTTTTCAGACTGATGGAAGCTTGTGACTTTTCCTGTGGAAAAATACAGTCTGACCTAGATCACTGTTATAACTAACTCCTTGCACTGATCTTATGTTTAGTTTATCACAATCAACTTCAACTTGAATGACGAGTGGTGTACAACTAACCAGAAGGCCTAGCACTGTATTTCTTATTATTCTCTCTTTCATTTACCTTGAGGTTTCCTTTGGTGGTGAATGCCCGACCACATATGCTGCAGGCAAATGGTTTTTCCCCTGTGTGGGTTCTCTCGTGGATCTGTAGAGCACTGGATGAGGAGAAACACTTTCCACAGGTGTTGCAGAAATGTTGTTTGGGAGTCCTGCGTGGCGGAGCGGCAGAGAGCACAGGGGAGGTGGATGCAGATGATGTGACTAAGCCTGGGGTGATGTCCTTGTTCTCTTGGTGGAGGCCATGGAGAAAGCCATTGACCTCAGGTTTGCTGAGAGACCCAACAGAGAGGAGAGATGGGGTTGGGCTGGAGGACAGGCTGGTGTTTGACGGCTCAAAGAGCTGTGAGGGCAGGTCTCTCATTTGATGAGTTAACATGTGCTGCTTGAGGTTACCCTTGGTGGAAAAACCTCTGTTACAACCCGTGCAAATAAATGGTCGCTCTTTGGTATGGCTTCGATAGTGAATGTCCAAGGCACTCTGACAAGCAAAGGTTTTTCCACAGATATCACAGGATGTGTTTTTGATGGTGCTACGCTCACGGAAGGGAAATATCATGCCCAGAGGGTCTTTAGAAGGATTGACAGATGTCAGGTCCAGGGCTCCAATGTTGGAGGGGTGAGAGTGCAGAAGGCTTGCACTGGTGTGGTCCATAGATAAGGCCCTATGGTGCCTTTCTTCAAGGCTGGGAGATTTGCGTGCTTGTGACTGCATGCTAGTGGGGGATGGCGCCTGCATGGAGGAGGTAGATTCTGACACAGCTGGACTCCCGGCACTTTGGCTTTCAACATCCCCTCCCAGAGATGAGGAGTCATTGGTGAGGCAATCCCCCTCAACAAAGCCATTTGCACTAAGCTTCAACTGGTTGGTTGGAACCTCCTCCATTTCATTACTCTGGTTATTTACTTGACCATTTTTCTCCAGCCCCTCCTGGTTTGCCATTTCATGGGAAGTTGGTGAGTTACATAGACTGTCTTGGGAAGCATCGACTGACCTGGGTGTGTCTGGCACACTGCTATCTGGGCCTTCTTCCATCCCCTCTATATTGTCATCAGAGAAATTATCAAGATCATCAAAGTTTCTCTCCTCAAAAGAGCCCGTATCAGATGCCATGGACTCTGGATAACTCTCTGGCAGAGGCGTGTTGGGGATCTGCCCACCCATGTGCATACGGATATGTTGCTGAAGAACCACAGCATTTGTGAACTTCTTCTGACAAATAGGGCAGGAGTGTTGAACTCTTAGAGGAGGCATGGCCCTGTGAACGCTGTAGTGGGTCTTTAGATTTCCCTTGGTGGTGAATGCTCTGCCACAGATTTTACACTTAAAGGGCCTCTCCCCTGTGTGAGTGCGGTAGTGCATTTTGAGAGCACTCTGGCAGCTCAGTACCCTGTGGCAGATGACACATTCGTTTGGGTCTGTCACCTTTCTGTCAATGTTTTCCACAAGTTGCTGTAGTTTGGAGGTCTCTGACCCCTGGAGAGGATCCAGGATACCCCCAAAAGGGAACTTAGCCTTGAACTGATCAGTCAGAAGAGGCATAAGTGGGTTGGTCATCATGGGTGGGCTGTTAGAAGTTGTATATTCTGCAGTATTTTCTGATGCAGTGCTTACATTTTTCATTAGGACTGATGAGTGGCTTCTTTCTTCAGTTTTTCCATTTGAGGTAGGCAAAGTTGCACCTTCACCCTCGTCCGACACGCCGTCATTACTTTTAGCTGAAAGCTCAGTAGCACCTGAGTCATTCTTTGCAGTAACAGAAGGGCTAGCTATGGCTATAGACTGATCTTCCTTTTTGATGAAATGGGACAAGCTTGGCATAGTTGGTGGAAGAAGCATACCAACCGAGGTGGTCAGAGTGGGTAAAACTGGCTTGCTATCCAGCCAGCTGGTGACGGGTTTCTCAGGTGGCATAGACATGCCATATGGTATACCAGTACTTGTTGGTATGTTGTCTAGATGCTCAGGAACAGGATACGGGTTCATCTGGATATGAGGGTATTTTTCTTTATGACGCTGGAAATGCACCTTCAGGTTACCTCGAGTGGAAAAGCGATTACCACAGATGTTACACTTGTATGGTCTCTCACCAGTGTGAGAGCGAAGATGGATTTGCAAGGCACTATCACTTCCAAATACCTTGCCACAAAACCTGCATTTATGTTTAAAGAAAGCCTCATCAGTGGTAGTTTTGTGTTCAAATGAAGATACATTTGGTGGCTTGCCTTTCCTCTGTTGGGCCAGAACAGCTAGAGAGTTTAGGTCCTCAACGGTGGTGCCAACACTGGGCAGAGAGCTTGTGAACATGGGGTTTCCAGGTGGGGGCTGAGGTAGAAGGGGATTCACTGCAGAACTTAACAAGTTACCTATTCCAAATGCTGGCGTTGATGATTTAGGAAGCGAGGAGTTACTTAGCTGAGAGTGGAGGCTACCCATAACACTAGGCCTCTTGTCAGAGGACTGAGGATTGACTGTTGATGGTCCCAGTGTCGTAACACTCTGAGATGTCTCACTGCTGCTTGGGTTTGGCTGAGGTAGCTGCGCTGCTGCAGCCAGCTGTTTTAGGCTACTAATGCTGGCTGACTGACTTGCCAGGTTCTGTGCGAGGCCTGCGGCTGCAGCCAGCTGTTGAGAGAGATGTGAGCTCAGTGTGGTCAGTGGGCTGGCAGCAGGCCCCATTGTGCCTGGAGCAGAAGTTGGGGGTACCTGTATTTCTGGGGATTGAGAAGCTAATAGTAGTATCTGATGACGAATTTGCTCTATGAGCTGCAGCTGGTGGATCTGCTGCTGTTGCAGGGCTAAAAGCTGCTCCATTAGGGCTGGCACAGCCACCCTGGGGCCCCCAGTGGACCGTGTCTCTTGAGAGAATTGAGCTACGGCAACTTTAGTGCTCTGCAGATTTTCAATTATGACATTGCTGTTGATCATGGAAAAGTTTCCCAGTTCAGTAAGGTTACTGAGCTGAGGTAGTGAGGCAGAGATAGCTGAAGTACCTACTGCAGGGCCAGAGGTGCCCCTCCCTGCATGGCCACTGACTGTATCAATAGAGCTCCCACTCTCTGTTTGACCGCCTTCCTCTTCGTGGCCACTGCTCATTCCAGAAACATCCACGTCCATGGATTCGTCTTTTTCAAGGATGTTCGGCTCCAAAAGGTCACTGCACTCTGTTTGATCAGTGTTATTAGCTGTGTCATTCATCTGGTCATCGGGATTATGGGAAGGAGACCCGGGCGAGAAACTTCCAGCAGGGGAGGCAGGATTTTCTTTCACTATCAAAACTAACTGATTCTTAGTGCAATTTTTCTGGTGTTCCTCAAGATCTGAAAGTTCAAAGAACTCTGCGCAGCATCTGCTGCAGACATGGGCATCTGACTCCTTGCAAGGGGGGTCCTCGGAGCAAAGTTCTGTGTCCCCTGAAAAATAGGAAACAGAGGATTAGTGATTAGAGATGTTTTGCAGCTGAAAAAGAAGCTTTATCTTCTCAAATTCCATTGTTGTTAATCTTAAGTTAATCAGTTTTACACTTATCCTTTTGAAGTGCTCACAGATGATTTTATAATGATTTTAAGGCAACATAAGCCAACAAAATTAGAAAAGGCTTTATTTAACACAGTGGCCTCAGAAACATGATAAGATTAGATATAAAATCAATGGAAACTATGTAAATATTGTTTAAAAGTGATCTTTGAAGATCCGTGTCTGAGTTTCATCAGCCAAACAAAAGTAATCATTTTCTTCAGCTAATCCATCAAAAATAAAACAGAGTGAAGTGAGGACATTGGTTCTTAATGAAATTTCATAGAAAAGCATTGATTTCCTATAACTCATGCCCTTCAAAGTCTTGTTGTCCATTCAGTGAAAGAAAAAAGCATTTGAGGGACTTATTAGACTTTCAATTTGCTGTCAGCTTTGCTCATTTTCAGCAAACTATGGGCATCTTGGACAGGTTATCTATGTCACTAAACTAATTTGTCTCCACTATCCCCGCAATCACAATGAGGCAAAAACAACACAGCTTGTGGTACCCAGGTGTGTACCAACTAAATTAACACAAAGTATTTAAAACTATAAAAGGCTGACATAAAACCCTGACTGAATTTTCAGAAAAAAAGTCTAAATAGTTAGCTGTAGGAAAAAACTACAATTTACTAAAACTGGAAAACCAAAATACCTTGAAGTATGTTAAGTAAGATTTTTTCCCGCATTATTTTAAAAACATATAAGGGTGGCACTGTACAGTCGAGTACGGTATATGCATCACAAACTTGCCAAATCTGACAAACTGGACACACCAGCTCGTGGAACAATCAGTGAAGACAGAAACTTCTGCTTTTACTCAGACAATGATATAAAAGCAATGACCTGAACTGACATGCACACAGAAACAGTTTTTTTAAATGTTCCTTTTTAATAAAACGGGACAAGTCAGATAGTGAAAAGGCAAGACAACACCCTGCCCCCAGAGTAACCGCTGCACCCCAGACTTTCCTCATTCACTTCGTTCTTTGTCACACTAAAATCTTGCTATTTAACATACAAGTTGATTTACAAATTGCATTTCTCTATGAATCCCTTTCATTGTGGCTCTAGCCCCTCAAAACACTTTCATCAGTGCCAAGAATTCATTTGCAAATGAAACCCAGAGGAGTGCAGCCCTGCCCCACAGAGAGACAGGATGCCTTCCCATTGTTCGCGCAGCATGGGAGCGGCGGGGATCGTCGGCGCAGCCTGGCCCTCTGCTCATCCCAGTCGACTCAAAGCAGATCCTGTTTAATTCAGGGATTATCTCCCTCAATGTTTCTCCGCTCAGAGACACTGGATAACGCAAAGTTGCCATGACAGTAAACCCCGGCCCTCACACCACCAAACCATGCAAACACGGAAGATTCAACTTTAATGATAACTTTTCATGTTAAATCCCCCCTTCCACCCACCCGTCAACCTTCAATTGGAGTGTTTAATTTGAAAAAAAATATATAACTGTGTGTGTGTGTAGGTGTGTGTGTGCGTGTGTGTGTTTGCGCGTCTATAAAGAATATAGAAAATATATAGATATTTTTACCCTCCGCTTTAAATAAATCAAGTGTGGCAACAACAAAAAAAAAAAAAAAGAAAAAAAACCCCAGAAAATTGGGATATACAGAAAAACTAAATATTAATTAATAAATTAATTAAATAATTATGATTTCATTTTTGAGAAATGCAAGGTTAATTTTAAATAAAATGTGTGTTCTTGTGTTTACGTGTGTGGATGTCTAAAGAAAAATACTAGCAAAAAATACTACAAGAATACCTTGTAAAAAACATGGATTATCTGAAATGAAACTTTCACTTTATAATCCAAAAGCATGCAATAAATGTAACTTTACCTAATTAATTAAAAAATATAATAAAACGTTTACGTGGAAATTCAATAAAACTTTTGCTGTAAGATTAGGTAGAAAAAAAAGCAAAAAATAAAATTGGCCATGTATTGTGTTTCTAATTAAGCAACTATTACACACATTACTCATATTTGTGTAACACCGCATTGGTAGGTGTCATCTTGCCTTGTTCAATGTTAAGTTACAACAACGTCAGAAAAAACAAATAAATATGTTTTTACAAGCTGAAAGAATATTGTTTACATCATTAAACCATGACTGCAAATTTGATCTTCTCTCTGCTATACTTTACTTGATAACTAAAGAAGGATCAAATCTGAGTCAATTCATCACCACAAATCCACTGACCACATAAGACAAGTATAACCAACAACGCAGATGCTAGCATTAGGCTTAAATCCCAGAATAGCAAGGATTAACTTCGAATTAAAATTAAGATAAAGTCAAGTAGCTATGAAGGATTGTGTAAAATGTCTATAGTCTGTGTATAAAGAAAGAGTGTAACACTAAAAGGTGCTAGAAAAGACAAAGTTGGAGGACAGATTTTGAAAAGCAAGGATTAGTGGAATAAGTTAAAGGCGAGCTTCGAGAGATCCTACGTTATTTTTTCACAGGGGCCTCTGTGAGCTTCCTGACACTTGTAACTTCAGAGGGGTTTCTGTTCACGTCGTCTCCAGCCCACCGAAAACTAGATGGGGTTCCACTAAAAGCTTCCGAAGGTCCAGGAAGAGACTCACATCTCAGAAGCTCTGCCCTGGTGACACGAATAAAGCTTAAGGGGAGGGAAAGACACAAAGCAAGTCCTGCATGCTACACCTAGACTCACACCACATAAACACTGGCAGGTTGACAAGCAACTGCACTCTGTCTTTGAAGGGAACAACAGTGTAAAAAAAGAGGTAGGAGGTGGTGTGGGGTGGGGGTGGGGGGTGCACAGCCAGTCTTCTCTTCCAGGGGGGCCCACTCTGATAGGGGGCAAGGGGATGGACACAACATTGATAAGTCCCCAAAGTCACACCACACACACTTCAATAAAAAACCGAGGCCTTGCTGGGCCGCCCGCAGCTCCGATCAGCACGCTCAATGACAAGGCTGAGAGGAACACACTGGGCCCTGAATTCTGATCACCTCCGCACAGAGGGGCCACTGGCAAAGGTTAAAACATCTCGACATCCCACCCTCCGCGGCTCTCACAACCGACCTCCCAGGCAATTGCAGCGCCCTCAGCATCACAACTTTCTGTTTCACTTCCGCATCGCACAACTCTCACAAAACTCTCTCAATAACACTGGCACTGTCTCAGCCAAAGATTTCTAAACTGACACAGACAACATCTCCCAGCTTCAATAATTACACATACAAAAGACACTTGTATTTACTTCAACATGCAAAATAGCACAGGATATACTTTAGTTAAAAAAAGCAACTCACTTGTTCCTTTTAAGTTAATTGAAATTGTAGAGAAATCCTGGAAAAATATATACCACTCAGAGATTTACCTGTAAGTATTGCATGAACCACCATGCCCCCTCCCAGAAAAAAAATACATGAACTGGGCTGCAAAAGTCCTTCCATGTTACATTCTCAATAAATAATTAAGCACTGTTTTGTTGCATTTTTGAAGAATATTTACACTGCATGTATTAAATTTAAAGGCCTTATATAAAACATGAATAAGATAATATGTTTAATTTTTATTTTTCTGTCATATTTTTTTTTCCTGTATAGCATTGCAAACTCATGGCAAAAAAGAGTGAAAATGTTTTAGACAAACATTCGATTAAAATATTACTTTTTCCAACAAGTAAAACTAAATAATTGTTCTTTTCTTTGTAGTGAGCGCTCTGTATCAAGTGTGGCTAAACAAAACACGAGTCAAGTAAGTTATCAAACGTTCTTATCAAGCCATTGTTCCATTGATTTATTTATTGTCCTCTGAATAGTTTTTAATCAAACCTGTACAGAAATGTAATCAACTCCAGCTTTTATGCCCCCATCTTACCTTCGAAGACACTGACAGCCTCAATTCTCATGCAATTGCACTTTCGAATGCCACTTTGTGCAAATTCGTCCCACATTTTAGGTGCAGAAACTAAACAGGAAACATTCACCCCACATGCAAGCATATATATATCTATATATAGAGATCTCTCTCTCTCTCTCTCTCTCTCTCTCTCTCTCTCTCTCTATATATATATATATATATATATATATATATATATATATATATATATATAATATATATATATATAAATCCCAATTTATGTTAAGAAATATTTAAAAAAACAAAAAATAGGATTGCACTTTTGAGTGTGCGCGCCTCATCCTGTGTGAGGCTGAACTTTTAGTTTTTGCGCAAAACATCTAAGGATGAGTCAGTCCTTTTGGAAGGTAAAAAACAAACTTAAAAAGATTCATCTTCTCTGATTTTTTTAACTGCTATGTGTCTTTCTTTCCGTCTAACTCCTGTAAATAAAGCGAAGAGGTGTAAAAAAATAATAATCAAGGTGCAACTTGCTTTAGTGACTTTCCTTAAAAAAGCGGAAACACTGAGAGCGCTTCGCCTTTACAGCGCAGGACTGAGGCCGGAGAACCTGACGTCCCGGCCGGAGCGACAGGGTGGTCCATGTCGGCGCATGGAAGGAAGACCACCGAATACTGCACCAGGTGTGACTCTTTCTAAAAAATGTTATTTTATTTTTACTAGGATAACGATAGTAATTAAAATGTTTTTAAACTGTTCGAGAACGCGAACGTGAATAGATATGTAAATTCTGTTTTCTTTCCTAATTAAGTTTATTTAGTGCTGATAAGTGATAATAAAAGCGAATAAAATCTTCTTTGAGATTAAAATAAGGAAATCTCCAAGTTCTGTTAGAAGTTAAAAACTGCTCCAAACTTTTGGGATCAGCTGATGTAAAACACAAACCTTGTTTTACATCAGTTTCTGTAAAACACGGTGAAAAAGTGGCCGCACTCGTACAGAAGCAGGGGGGAGACTTACCATTGTGCTCCGGCAAAGGCAGATGAGGGTCGGACTGGAAGTGTTGCGGCTTCGCTTGTTTCCTCCGCGACATGCTGGCTGGCACATCAGCAGGCAAAGAATAAAAAAATGACTACAAAACCTCCTCAAAAATTACGTAAATCGAGCCCGTCCACCGCGCATGTGCCCCGTTATGATTATCAATAATGCCGTGCGATTAATAATACGGAGGTGGTGGAGGGTTGGAGGGGGGGCTTCTTTGAAAGGCGATTGGCACCTCGCCAGCCCCCCTCCTATTCAAATGAAGTCTCTTTAATCAATTAGCTCCTGATTTGCTGGGGACTCTTGTCTCTCTCTTAGCTCCCACCCAATGAGTTGATCCGTACGGGAAAGAAAGGCTGGCTTTTCCAAACTCCCTTTGGATACGGTTTAACCCCTTCTGTGAGCCAAGCCAGGGGCTTATCTGGACTACTTCAGGGGAATGTCAGCTTCTCGAGTCCATTCCTGCGGCCGGATGTTTTAGTCTTTCACACAGATTCAGCAGCGATCAGTTTGGATAGATGCGCACCGCAGCCTCCGCCGTTCTCTCAGCAAACTTTCTTCTCTCTCTCTCTCTCTCACTTCGCTGCGTTCTGACATTAAGATGGTCGGGATTCGGGCTCTTGTTACGTTGAACACCAAACTGCCTGGAGAGTTTAATGCGCCAAAAAAGCAGAACAAACAAAAAAAAAGAGCATAAACGTTCCACACGAAAAAATACGCTTTCCTTTAAAAGTCCGCGCTGCTAATTCGGGGCACCCCAAAAAACAAAGCAGCGTTGTATTAGATTATTATTAGCAGAAAGGTAGTTACTTAACTAACACGTTTTCATCACTCACAGCGCTCTGCAAATAAACAAACTTTGAGGGCCCGTGAAGCGGCAGCGGGAGGAACGCGGAGCCCGGCCCACCGAGGATGTGATTGGTCACCGGGCTATTCAGTCACTCCACCACTCACCTCCATCTCCTTCTAACATCCCCTCCTTTCTCTCTCTCTCTCTCTCTCTCTCTCTCTCTCTCTCTCTCTCTCTCTCTCTCTCTCTCTCTCTCTCTCTCTCTCTCTCCCTCTCTCTCTCTCTCCCTCTCTCTCTCTCTCTCTCTCTCTCTCTCTCTCTCTGATTTCGCGCAGCGGATCCAAATGTGCAGTGTGCGCCGGGGTGTTGAGAGGTAGTGCAGAGAGCTACTTTTCATCTGAATTGGGAGAAATAAAGCTTATAGCTGGGTATTTTTTTCGCACCTAAGACATGTGCAATTCAGTTACCGAAATATTAACTAAAAACGTTGCTGTTTGTTTAAAATAATGAGTTATGACTGCTTTTTCTTTGGAAAAGTTTGAAGTTTTTTTAATTGCTGAGATAATAAAATAACATAGCAAGTAAAATTATTGTTATTATTATTATTATTATTATTATTATTATTATTATTATTATTATTATTATTATTATTATTATTATTATTATTATTATTATTATTATTATTATTATTATTATTATTATTATTAGGATGTTTTAAGTGGCCAATAGGTCCCAGAGGGGACGCTGAGCCGAGCAGATTTATTACCTGAAAAAGATAAACGAAGCTCTCAGTTGCGGGCTGATCTTGAGAAATGAAGATAATAATGTTACTATAGGTGATGCCTCGGATGCCATTATTTTTCCCTGAATATTTAAAGAGCAGCTGCAGGCTATAGATGGATCTGGTCCACTCTTGTGTCAGCTATCTTTTAGTTTCGACTAGCCTCACTATTTACTTATTCATGGGAGTAAAAATGGAGAGAGAGGAAGAGGGGGAAATCAGATACTTCTGATGGCCCTAAGAGATCTTCTTTTTCTTTTGCTTCATCCCAAATAATTAAAAATAATTTAAGCCTCTCTCTCTCTCTTAGACTTACATTGTGACTGCTGATTGGTGGCAGCTAAAACGAATTTTAAGCTGTGTCCATCTGAATCAAAAAAGGCGCACATTAATGGGCGCGCCGCAATTATGAGCTGCGAAACTTCAAAATGTTGCAGGGGAAAAGGAGAAAAAAAGAGAGAGGGGGGTATCTGCAATATTGTAATGTCCCGGGCGGGAAAATCAATGGCCAGTTAATTGATGTGAGTGTTGGTGTGAGATTGTAAACAGGGGGATTTGCAGTCTAGGCGAGCGGCAGACATTTTAAAAGGGGATTCACTCAGGACGCAGACAATACAGTGTTAACAGCCACAGGGGGGCTGGATGGCACAGGTTGGAGGACCAGCCTGGAGAAAAGTTTCAAAGGATTGACTAAATAATAATAAAAATATTTAATATTTTATTGTTTTTGTTATATTTCTTATAATATTACAATTAAAATCCACCGCACAACAAACTCAAGATCAGAAGACGTGTGCTTCTGCAATCGAAAAAATAGAATATTTGTATTTCAAATATTAATAAAGCTGATAAAAGAAATAAATATAAGTCAACATATTTTTACAACACAAATATGTATTTATTAAAGTGTTCGATTTTATTCTCCCATGTTTAATTCCACCAGTTTCCGCTCATAAAAAAAAAAAAAAATCTTACACTGACGCCTCAAAGCTTGCGCATTTGTCTGTCACGCGCAATCAATAGTGCGCGCACCATATCAGAGCGGGTCTGGGCCCGCGCGCCATCATTCACCATTATCGCTGACACGTCATGATTGATCATATATGGCTCTGGAACAGCGGCGCGTTTGAGCGCATAATGCGGTAGTTAAAGCTGTGGATTCTCCCAAACCAGGGCTGTTAGTGATCCTCACATGGTGTATTTCTAACCAGAAAGAGCCCCCCTCGGTTTTTCTCTCTGTCTGACACCGTATTCAACACGTGGTTGGGTTTCTATTCACCGGCCCTGCTCCGCTGCTCCATGCAAGACGCTGAGGGAATTACAACGAGCTGGATCGGGCCTTCATCTGGGTCAGCTGCACGTCAAGTGTCCCTTTGCGTGTGTGTTGTTTGTGTGTGCGTGAGATCACAGGAGCTAGAGTGGCGAGAAAACTTCTTGGTTTCAGGTTTACGAGGAGACAAATTCTCAAACCTGTAGGCTGAGAACTATCAAAGCTGCACATTAATTGCAGGTTTACTTTACAAGACAGGAGCTGCATACAAAATATAAGACAAAAAAAATCATCAAGGTATAGTTTAAGAATAACATCAGTTTATTCCCGTCTAAAATAAAAATAGTTTTATGATAGATTTAAAAACATCCATTCCTATTTTTGATTTAGATCAAACTCTGAAGCCCCTGACCTTTATCATTCCTAACACACATATGAAGTAGTGCGCAGCCTTATTAATGGCACGCTGACGTCTTTTCAAAAGGATTAGGAGCTTGATTAAAGGGATTGTTGAAAGCTGGCCTCATGCTCAAAGAAATAGAGAAATAAGACCACATTTTCCATCCATCAAGTTGCACATGCTGTCACTGTAAATCCTGTAAAAACCCGGCATGTATTCAAGGTGTTCGCATGAAACCTCACTGAAAACTGTAGTAAGTAGTTTTATTTATTGATATTTTTT
This sequence comes from Valencia hispanica, assembly GCA_963556495.2. Taxonomy (NCBI): domain Eukaryota; kingdom Metazoa; phylum Chordata; class Actinopteri; order Cyprinodontiformes; family Valenciidae; genus Valencia; species Valencia hispanica. The sequence continues at coordinate 46,443,203 of OY747701.1, forward strand.
TCAATTTAATATCTTTGCTGTATATTTTAGGCCTTATTAAGGGCAGAGGGAAAATGTATCTGAAGTATGAGAGAAAATTAGAGCTCCACTTGTGACCAAGGAAGCCTCAATAATTAAAATTCACTACCTGCAGCAGCACAGCCAACCTCCATTAATTAAGAGATCAAACTCTCTCCATTGTCCTCCAGCAGTCCTGCCACCACTTGTCCGCACATATTGCCCCCCTCTGCATTGTCCCCCCTCTGCTACAACTTCCTGGAGCATCCCAATATCAATGGGCTGTTTGTTTTTACATTATCAGCTGCAGTTTCAGACACAATTCCCTCCTTCCAGTGTGGTCCTGTTTAGGGGTGAAAAAAACAAACAGGCAAACATTTCGAGGGTGTCAGTGAAGTGCAGGAGGTCGATGGGGCTTCACTCAGTGTGTGTGTTTGAGAGAGAGAGAGAGAGAGAGAGAGAGAGAGAGAGAGAGAGAGAGAGAGAGAGAGAGAGAGAGAGAGAGAGAGAGAGAGAGAGAGAGAGAGAGAGAGAGAGGGAGTCTGTAAATGTGGGTCAGCTTTGACCAGAGGTGTGGAGGCTACATCCCATGAATTGCTTTCAAGTCACACAATTGATGACTTTGGACTCGACTTGATTAAATCACAAAAGACCTCGGACTTGACTTACACTTTAACACCAATGACTCGCGACTTCACTTGAATTTGGCCAGGGATGTTAAAAATCCTGGATATTTTATAAATTACTTGAATCAAGTAACGTTTACATTACTAATTTCCACCCAGAATCCCTAATTGGGGGAGAAAAATAAATAAAAACAAAAAACCTACGGACAGCGAGGCAGCAGCAACCTGCTCCCTCTAACATTTGAACAATAAATCAAAGTTATTGATTAATGTAGAATTTTAGTATAATTTAGTAAAGTCATTTAGTATAAATGAATAAAAGTGCTGCATGTTCCTCTTTTTTGTTTCATAAAAAAAATTAATCCCAGGACAAAAGTGAGAAATTCACTTGTCTTGTTTAACAAGAAACCTGAACCTCAAAAGTATTTAAAATAGAAAAAAAAATCTATATATTGAAAAGCATCACATTTTTCATTTGTGGTGCTTAAACTATTACATTTAAAAAATAAATCAAAGTTAGATGCAAATACCAGATCATTTTCTAGGTGAGCAACTCTAGAACTATTTTCCATAATGCATCAATTGTTTGTGTTATAAGATTTTTCTTACCGGTTTTTCTTAGACCTATACCACTTTAGCAAAGCTAGTACCTTCCTTAGAAAGCCTGATATATCTAAAAACAAGCTACTAAGTGTGTTTTACACATTCTTAATGAAAATGCAAAATGGATGGAAAACGTTTACCTTTTCGGTTATAATTGCATTTGTTGTATCATTAAGGTCAAAAAAAGAAAGAAAAACAATCAATGTTTAAAAAATAATTTATGTACTTTGGTAAAAAAACAAAAAAAAACATCCAATTAATAGCTTAACTTCAAAAATCTAACTAACAATTATTTTTTGCATAAGGCATAAGCAGATTTAAATAAAACACACAGCTACGCACAGTGTCAATTTAAAATAAGGATTCAAATTCTTTGTGAGAGAGTAAAAAAAGGATGGGAACATATAAATTCTAATGTTGGCTTCTTTTGAAGTTCATTTCAACTTTATGCTTATTCTACCAAATATATACATATGTGGCGTTCATACTTGCATTCATACTTGGACACTGCTATGATTATGTAATCAAACTATGTAATTGGCGAAATAGCTTTCTCAAGACTTGAAGTTCACTGTTTATCTCTTAGGACCTGACTTGTGACTTACGTGACTTGTACAATTTGACTTTGGACTCAGTCTGGGGCTTACTGACTGGGGACTTAAAACTTAGGTGGGAAGACTTGAGACTTACTTGAGACTTGTAAAATAATGACTTGGTCCTACCTCTGGCTGTGATCCACTGGATAGCTATGTCAGTGTATCAACTGCTGAAGTACAAGTGTTAAAGAGATATGTGCGGATGGATAGCTGACAAGAAACCTCCAACTTCCTGTTATCAGTGAGAGAAGAGAGGGCAGTGACAGTCATCGAGGCTGGTTGAACTGGAAACCAGATACCACAGACAGAGATTACTCAACCAGAAACCAGTATCCACATATTTTTGTGTGCTTTGCAAACAATGGCTTTCAGATGGTACACCTGAAATTAGATACATTTATTCAGAAAATTCTTAATTTTCATAAACCTCCCATGTCTAAATAATGTGCACAGACACATTTATTCTTTAATCCTATTAACCAAATGTCTGTTTCTCATTATTGTGCACTTGACTTTTTTCCACCCCACATAGATTTTCTCAGTCACTGAAATGCAATCATTAAATCCTTCAATTGTTATGAACCAAATTCTCTTGATTGTATCTGATTAAACATGCTCGCTTGAGTTGCAGTAATGAGAAACACCATGGCACTGGACGACCACCAAGAGTCCCAATTTTAGCTCCTTCGGATTCTTGACAAACACATTTCTCTTTCATATGACATTGACGGATGATATTTGGATGAAGTGAGATGCTTAGATGGTTAGACGTTTCGCAGGGTTTGAGGTGGATTGCGCCGACGCACACAACACCCACTTATAGGGCTGGAGGTTGGAGGGGACTTGCACCCTTCAAAAACATCTTGAAGAGATTACAGACATAACCCCCAAACGCCAAGTGTTTATGTATTTTTAAGAACCTGGAAGCAAAAACTAAAAATTACACATTGAATTATTCCTGCATTACTTCACATGCTCGTAAACACAGAAAGTACAGTACACACACATGTGTTGTCTGTGTCACAGCCACAGAGCAAGCCGGGCGAGCAGTTGAAGCACACAACAAAGCAGCGTGCAGGTAACCACTGAGCCAGCAGACACGCCACGTAAAGCAAAAAAAAAGAAAAAAAAGACCGACAAAAAAACCAAAAAAACACTCGCATTCTTACAGTAAATACACCCACAGAGTTGAAACATATCAAGTGGGTTTATTCGCTGCAACTCTGGGCACAAGATGTTTATCAACTGCTGCCAGACAGTTGTGTTGGTCTGCCAGCAGTTAACTGTGGCTCAGACAGCCCCTTATTGCTATTGATGGTTAGCATCAGTGTCCCGGCTGAGGAATGGCACGGCTACAGGCAGGCACAAGCTATTGATCTCCAGTTCGTTCCTGACCAGCCTGCAGCCAAAGAGGGAGAGGAATGGGTTTGGAGCCTCCTTGGAGCTCCCCGAACCTCTGTCTGGACCCTGAAGGAGCTACTGGCGGTGTTTGTCGGTGTGGGTTTTAAGTCCTGGTTTGCTTTGATTTAAAATTAACAGACTGCATTCTTGAACAAAACAGGAGCTCATAAAACTAAAACAGAATCAGCTTTTATGGTGTAAACATAGAGTTTTGAAAAACTGTTCCTCTTTAGGTTCTTCTTTTATTTCTTCTTGCTTTTCCCTCTTTATTTCAGGATGTACTGATCGACTAGTTTTCACAATGCCAACTAAGTCGGTCAGCTGCTCATAATTCAACAAAATTCTCCAGATGGTCCCATGCACTACTTGACATGTCCCAACACAGAAAAAAGCACTAAATATGATGCCTCACAATCCATAATTGCTATTTAAAACAAGCATGAACGCATATTAGAAAGAACTGAGGTTTCAGTGGTTAGAAATCAGCAATGTGTTGTTGGAAAGAACAGTGTTACAAACTCTATGTGAGGTCCTCCTATTTCTCCCTGCAACCACACAAGAGCTCTACATGTAAGTTTGCGTGAGCTCGCGTCAGAGAGGAAGTCTGTGTTGACAACCGCATCATAAAACATGAAGGGCAAATTCTTGGTCTTAAACTCTGCAAAAAATATGACACATCTTTCAACAAGCAAAGCTGAAGTGAAATTAGACGTCATCTCCACGTTTTGTTATATTGGAGCATGTTGACAAAGGTAGAGGTGGAGCTGCAGAGAAAACCTGCCTGGAGGTGAAGGGGGAAGGGCTTGTCATTCTTTATTTACCCCACTTGTGGAAGTCTAGTCGGACATGGGACATCAGAAGAGTCCCTGATGAGTGAAGAAAACACTACCTTCAGGGGTAAACCAAGCCAAGTTGCTGCAGTGCCACCACTTCCTGAATTTGCTGCTTTTGTGCCATATCTTGTTCCTTCCTCTGTTTCTTGATTTTTCTTTTTTCCCCTTTCTTTGCACCTTTTATGTGATTTTGCTTTTCAATTGCTGTGCAACAATAATTAAAAACAACAACTCTAAAACAATATGAATGGATTTTACAAAAGTACCAAACACTAAAACTTTTTTCTGCATGGTGAACATCTGGGTCACTAGAGGTTGGGAGGACTGACAGTAGACGGCGGAAGTAATGAACATGTGTAATCGACAACAAGATGAGTTTTGAGGTGATTACTTGACTTCAGTAAACACAATTCTGGACAGCAATTTGAACAGATTTCAATGTGGTATCTGAAGCATTTTCTTCTAGCAGGATGGACTTTTCCCCTGAGGATTTAATCTCTGATAGATAAGTTCCTCCCTCAAGGGGTTTACGTTTGGATGTTTGAGGCTGGCTTTCAAGGTGGGTTACTTGTGGAGTACCACAAGGTTCTGTGGTTGGACCAATTGTTTTTACTATATATATATGCTTCCAATTGTTAAAATTAGACATCAGAATCAGAATCAGAATCAGCTTTAATGGCCAAGTATGACACATACAAGGAATTTGACTCCGGCAACTTTTCTCTCCAGTACAGAACTTAAATAAGTGAAATAAAGAAATAAATACAAATAATAAAGGATAATATATACACCAAACCGGGGTTATTTTACAGTGAGTATGTACAGCAGTGCAGAGTTATAGTTTATTGTTATGTGAATGGACTCACACTCTGTGACTACACAGAGTTCATCAGAGCGACAGCCTGGGGGAAATGTATCATGGGATACATTTCCACAGTTATGCCAATGATGCACAGTTATATTTACCCATAAATCCTGATGAATCCAGTCAGTTAGGTAGATTACAGGGATGTCTGGAAGACATAAAAACATGGATGACTCAAAACTTTTTGCTCTTAAATTCTGACAAGACAGAAGTTGCCATCTTTGGACCAGAAGCTGCTAAGAAACTGCTTAGTTAATCACTTCATCTAGAGGGCATTATTTTGTAAAGAACCTCTACGTTATTTTTGATGAAGACATGACATTCAAATTCCATATTGAACAGGTTTCTAGGATTTCCTTCTTTCACCTCAGGAATATTGCTAAAATTAGAAACATCCTGTCCAGGAGTGATGCTGAGAAACTAGTCCATGCATTTGTTACCTCAAGGCTGGACTACTGTAATTCTTTACTATCAGGTAGTCCACAAAATGCCATTAAAAGCCTTCAGTTGATCCAAAATCCTCCCTGTTAAATCCAGAATAGAATTTAAGATCCTCCCTCTTACATATAAAGCCCTTAATAATCAGCTCCATCATACATCAGAGATCTGATTGTTCTATATATTTCTAACAGAGCACTTCGCTCTCAGACTGCATGTTTACTTGTGGTTCCTAGGATTTCTGAAAGTAGAATGGGAGGCAGATATTTTAGTTTTCAGGCTCCTCTCCTGTGGAACCAGCTCCCAGTTTTAGTCTGAGAGGCAGACACTCTGTTTACTTTTAAGGCCAGGCTTAAAACTTTCCTTTGTGATAAAACTTGCAGTTAGACTGGCTTAGGTCATCCTGAGCTATCTCTGTAGTTATGCTGCCATAGGCTTAGACTGCTGGAGGACAGACTGACCACTTTTCTTTACTCTGCTACTTTTCTCTTCTACTACTCTCCAGTTGCATTATTTGCTATTAGTTAGACTGTTAACTTTGTTTTTCTGTGTTTTTATCTCCATAGAAGCTACACCTGGTCCGGTATCCTGCTTATCTGCAATGCCCTGGGGGGCATCCCAGTAACTGAGTATCCCCCCTGTCCTGTTATCAACTTTTTACTTTGTTTCTGTTCTGTCTTCTCGAACCCTCAGACGGTTGTGGCAGATGGTCGCTCGTACTGGGCCAGGTTCTGCTGGAGGTTTCTTCCTGTTAAAGGGGAGTTTTTCCTCTCCACTCTTACTACATGCTTGATCAGTATGAGGGATCGCTGCATCAACGGGGCACAACCTCAAGTCAATGACTCGATGCAATCTGCTGGGATTCCTTAAATAGAAAACTAGCTAAAACTTTAAACTGATTGGAATGTCTGTATTGAAATGACTTTCTTGTAAAGTGCCTTGAGATTACATCTGTTGTGAATCGGCGGTATATAAATAAACTGAACTCAATTGAATTGAATATGGCTGACAAAGCACAGGCCAGGAAGCAATAGGTGATGGGGATGATAGTTGTCTCTGGATTAACTGGTAAAAATCTGTTTATTCCTGTATGTCCCTATAACAAATCAAGTTAAATCCAAATACATTAAACACCTGGAGGAGTTAACTGTGAACTGCATAACTGAAGCGGGAGTTGTGATCTAAATCTTTTCTTTTCATTTGTTGCAGTGCATCTCGATCTTTATGTTGGAATCAATACCATACCTTCATGATCATGTTAAGTGCCCTGACAAATAAGGATTGTTCTCTTACTTCTTTCCAATGCTGTTAGCTGAAATAATGGTGATGGTATAAGCTTTACTGCAGATGGAGGGATGATGAGGCTGACTGGTTCCACTGAACGCTTTGTAAGTCCGTCTGTTTGCCGATCATTTGTGGCAGTCGATGTGGATGATGCGGTTATTTTGCAGGTCCCAGCAGGATATATAGTTGGTGCTTGAAAATCCAATCTGGCCATTCTGGTATGCCATGGCCTTCTTTATGAGCTGTTTGCTTGCAGTTTTTTGTTGCCAAGTTAACTGAAAATCTTAGCAGTGTTGTTAATTACATCTCAAAACCATCTCATGAGTCCTGTCTCAAATAGACGTACTTCTGCAAAATCACTTCTGTGATGTTTTAGAGCAACACAGATAAAATGTAGTAGTTTTTTTTTGTAAATCCATAATTTACCCAATTAAAAAATATTTACATTTAAATATCAAAACAAGTTGGAAAACGGATATTATGTTTAATAGAGGGCAAATTATATATTAAATGTGTTTGACCTGTAAAGTTGAGTTCAACCGTTTTCTTCTGTTCCGTCTCTACATTTCTCTTTATTGGAAAAATTTCAGACAGCACTTGCTCTTAACCTATTTTTGCCTTTAAAATACAAACTCGTTAAAAGCTATATAATTCTACTCTCCACACTTGCATATGTGTGCTTAAACAAGAGTGTTACATTCCTCAATTTACAGCAGTTTGAAGCCTTCATCTTATTAATTTGTCTTTTACTCAGGTGCTCTTTATTCTTTATTTCGTACCTTTGCAGTTTTGGTTGTTTCAATTCCAATTTGTTATGGGGTATGAAAAATGCAGTTTTCTGCTGGGTGTTATATACCAACCTTCTGTCAATTTTACTTGGCTTGGGGATATTTCATACCTGCCATGACAACCAATGATTTAAGGTAAAAAAAAATCTTTGGTGTGGGGATTCAGGTGTTTATAGATACATTCTTGAGCTTAGGTTACCATGACTAAATCTTGTAATAATCCGTACCATGAGCTTTTCAGTGACGCTGTTATTGTATTAATTTATCTATTTGTGGGTTGTGGTTGTGTAGCTCTCAATTTGCATTGTTTGATTTGGTTTGTCGTCGTTTTTTTCCCTTCTCCCTGCCGTCCTGCGGGTGTGGAGGGAGACTGCGATGTTTTCTTGTGTTTTCTTTGTTCCCCTTCCTTTCTTGTATCTTCAGCTTACCCTCTCCCTCTTAACCTTTTTTTCCTTCCTCTCTTCATATACTTTATATACCCTTTATTTTCTGTCTTTGGTTATATGATTATGATCAGGGGTTAATATATCTTATATTTTATAGTCAATGGGCCCAAACAGGAATCAGAATGAAGATAAATGGGAAGTGATGTATGAAGTTTTAATATAAGATTTTACAATTTATTTCAACATTAAATGTAAGATTTGAGTGTTTTTATGACAATTTATCTCCATAATTTGCAAAAACTATTCGCTACAAATAAAAAAAACCTGATACAGCATGGTTAAGGTGGTTAAGATGGTTTATTGAATGGGTTGAAATGAGAATAAGAAGGAATGATCGGGCAGCCTGTAACAGTGTTTAACTTAGAGCTACAAATCGCAGAAGGGAATAACTGACACAGACCATTTTTATTCTTCTTTTATTCTACCTTTCTGATTCTCTTGTTTGTTGAGTTTTCTCTTTTACCCCCACCCCCACATTTAAAATTTCTGGTGAGGAAAAAAAGCACTTATGTGCTTACCTTTTCATCAGACCCTCCGAGTTCCACCCGCTAGCTTTGATGATGTTCACAGTCTTTCTGTGCCTTATGAATCTATTAGAAAATAGGTTTTTTGTGTCATTTCTAAAAATAAGAAAACAGGTAAGCTATGAGGTCTCATCACTCAGATAGAAAGCTGCACACAAACCATTCACAAACATGCTCTGGAGTTTACACACACACAAACACACGGAGGACTCTTTTCAAAGAAGTTTGCTTTTTTATTACTTCCTTTCCCATTCAGCGGCCTCCCCACTTTTCCAGAGTGCCCTGGGTGTGCAGTGAAAGAGCCATGCCTATTATGTGCTTTGGGTCCTCCAAAACCAGCTTTGTTTTGTCCAGATATCTCTCTCTCCCTCTCTCTTTAATATTCACAGTAAGAGACTTGGCTCTCACAAGATGCCTTTTTTCCCAGTTTTCTTCCCCACTAACAGCCAAGTGCGGGCCCCTGTGAGTGTAAACATGCAGAAGGGAGGGATATCAACTGACAAACATCTCCATGGATGTGCCACCCTGCCCTGTGTCATTCATTCTCTACCTGGCACTGAAGCTAAACTGTTAACACAGACGTGTGAGCGCCCAGAGCCTACAGGGCTGCCAGCGGCTGCACATGCTCATTCTGCCGAAACTCACACCACAATCACATCTGCTTGTCACAGAAAGCGGCAAGAATTGTGTGTGTAATCAAATGCCCGACTTTCCCTAGAAAAGATAGTGGTAGGCAACATTGTGTTCTATGTCATAATTTGTGATTGTCACGAATTAGGACCAAATGGCAAACGTTTTTATTGAATATAGTACATCTTACATACTTTGTACTGGACTTCTACGTCGCCTCCTCTGCCAGTCTATTCTGTTAACAGCAGAGAAAGGAAGTAAAAGCCCTATCATGACAAATCCTTCCACATTAATTGCATTTGGCACTAACACCAATTCTCACTTGTAATGATTGCTTGCCTGGTGGTCCTCTGTTTATCCAGGTGGCTAAAACAAGACCCCAAACTTATCGAGTAAAAAATCTTGAGAAACTTGCCGCTTTTGGATAAAGGTGTAATTTTCTTGAAAGTCAGTATCTGCCTGAGATGTTACCTTTTTTCCAAATCAAGTCTCAAGACTCTAATCAGTGAAATTAGCAATCTCACAACAGATCATTCGCATTTAGTCTGCCTAAATCACAGTATTAGTGTTGGTTAAGAAGTTAAATAACCATCCTTAAGCAATTTAACACATGGACATTAGATGTAATTGCTTTTACCTGTTTTTGAATATTCAATGCCACATTTTTAAAGAATTGTATTTTAATATTATTTTGAAGGGTAACATTAAATTTACCTCACAAGAAATATACAGGGTTCCTACAGTACAAAGTCTTGAAAAGCATAGAAAAATCTTGAATTTAGTGTTTAGCAACCTTCAGGTTCGTTTTAGTATGGAAAAAAAAAACAGATTCTCAAAGAAAAAATCATTTGCATTGGCAGAACCAAATTTCAAAGGTTTTCTTGAAAAACATTAACTGTAACAGCCCAAGTAAAGTTAGATTGAACAGAAATTGAGACCGTTCTGCAAATTTTTTTTATTGCAGCTCTGTTGTTCTTGTGGTTTTGTGATGGAAACATTAGTTAGTAGTAAGGAAACAGAGTTTGAAAAAAATCGGTGTGTTTTGTATACCGAGAGTGGTGGCAATCAGCCCACCTCTGTTAGTGCTCTCTAACAGATGTAGACAGATCTTTGAAATTTTTTAAAAGAGTAATGGAACTTTTGTGTATATAGGAAATGTTTCAGATCTTTGAGTTCAGCTCATCAGAAATAGGAGCAAAACCAAGTGTTGGGTTTTTATATATATATATATATATAAACTTTTTCAGTACTGTGCAAAACTTTTAGGCAGGTGTGAAAAAATGAGAATGCCTTCAAAAATGGAAGTGTTAAGTATTTTTTTTATCAAGCAACAAAATGTAGTGCATGAACAATATGAGGATCAGCTCAACGTGAATGAAAAACAGATTGTAAACTTGAAAAATAGACATTGTAAATTTGACACAAGAAATGTAAGTTTGAACACTAGTTTAAACTTGAAAAATAGACATTGTAAATTTGAAAAAAATTCTACATTTGAAACAAAAAGAATACGGTAAATTCAAAACTAGTATTGAAAACTTGAACCAAAAAGCCTATGCTAAGCTGTACTTAGGTAATCATTTTTCCTGTTTATTGGTTTAAACTGTTGTTTCGTACTTTCAAAATGTTTGACAGTTTTTATGTTTCTCTTCACCTTCACTTTCAGTCCTCTGCTTACAGTTTCAATTCAGACTTTCGTTTTCGAAATTGAACCTAAGTTGACATCGGGCTTAGAGCCCATTGACTACCGGGGATGTGATTGGCATTGGGTGACAGAGGTTAAGTTGACATCATTTCCGCCCTAGAACAGCTTCTGTTGTTGGCACTGCCATCTTACCAATCCTATCACCCTGCCTCTGATCTGACATACCAAATGTTGGGATTGGGAATAGTCGGTCATCTGTGGTAGGTTTAGTTATGTGTTTGTATCGTTTTTGCAAGTTATGTTTTTGTTTCAGTTTTTCAGTGTGATTAAACAGAAGTTGCTTCGTGTTAGTGGCTAACATCAGCCAGTTAGTCAAAGCAACAACCCCAGAACCGTTGTAAAATGATTAACGTTTAACGGTTCCTTTAAATAAAGATTTCACACTACCACTTATATAAAGGCTTTTGTGTAAATGTTTATGTTCATAAAGGTGATGGTTTCCACAGGGGCTGTTATGGTCCACAAGTGTTAATAAGAAACTGAACAGAAGGATCTGCTTATGATTGTTTTAATCACATTCATTCATTATATTGCAGTAATTAATGAAGGGAGAACCAAGAAGCTGGGGATGGATATCCAGAGGCGCAGACCACAATGACCACCGCTATAAATACCTCAGAGTTCACCTTGAGAGCAGACTGGACTGGAGACTCAACAGTGAACCCGTCTACAAGAGGGGACAGAGCAGACTGGACTTTCTGAGGAAGCTTAGGTCCTTCAAGGTTTGCAGCAAGATGCCACAGATCTTCTACAAGTCTTTTATGGAGAGTGTAATCTCTTTGGTCATCATCTGTTGGTTGTAGCAGCATTAGAGCCAGGGACTTAAAAAGGCTAAAAAACCCGATAAAGAAGGCTGGTTCTTTTCTGGGGACGACTGTGGAACTGAGGAACAGAAACAATTTCACTTCATTTTTACACTCATAACCATATGCATGTGACAATAAAATTTCACGGGATCCTTGTATAAATCTATACATTGTAGGGACTAGCAGTTGTCTTGCTTATCCAAAGCTCTAAAGTCATTGGCTCCCTGTAGCTCAGAATAGAAATAACAATTATTTTATTAGTTTATCAATCAATCAAAGGCTTCGTGCCAATCTGTTGTTATTGTATCAACCTTCCAGCTCACTCAAGTTTTCTTGTTCAAGTTTACTCTACATCCCCAGAATCAGCACTGAACATGGAGAAGCAGCATTCAGTTTTATTGCTCCTCTAATCTGGAACAAAATTCAAGAGAACTGCAAAGCTGCTGAAACACTGAGTTCCTTTAAATCAAGGCTAAAACCCATGTATTTAGAGCTGCCTTTAATTAATAATCACTGGAACATCTTTAATTCTAGTCTTGATTACAGTTTCCATTACTTCACTTTAATTTTTCATTGTAGCCTAATATCTTTTTTTTTGTTCATGTATTGCGTTGTTTTTATCAAGGAAAGCACTTTGAACTGTCTTGTTGCCGAAATGTGCTACACAAATAAACTTGACTTAAATCCACGAATGTAGCTTTGAATGGAATTATTATGAAAGGGACAGATTCACACCAAGATAAAGAAAATAAACTAAATTAAGAATATTATACGGTACAGTAAGGCAAATTACAACTCTAAAAATACGGTGAAGTTATTAAAAATAGCATACGCTGGTTCAAGAAATATGCAGCTGAGCAGGATAATTTTTAAATACTTTCAAAATGTGCATGTTTATTTGTGAATAAATCAACAGACTTTTTTCAAAACAAGAAAAGTTTTGCAAACAGAGATGTGCAATAACAGTAGAAATGTAAACACTTGTTGAGTTTTGAAATCAGTGATGGTTATACAGTCTAACAGCTGCCAAAACCGTCTTAATGACTTTGGCTGAATGTTTGGGGTCGTCGTCCTGCTGCAGAATAAATTTGGGGCCAACCATACGTCTCCCTGATGGTATTGCATGATGGTAAGTAAGTATCCACCTGTATTTCTCACCATTGAGAACACCATTAATCCTGACCAAATCTCCAACTCCATTTGAAGAAATGCAGCCCCAAACGTCCAAGGAACCTCCACCATGCTTCACTGTTGCCTACAGACATGCAGTATTGTACCACTCTCCAGCTCTTCGACAAACAAACTGCCTTCTGCAACAGCCAACTATTTTACATTTTGACTCATCAGTCCAGAGCACCGGCTGGTATTTTTCTGCACCCTCGTTCTAATGCTTTTGTGCATACTTGAGTCGCTTGACCTTGTTTCCATGTCGGAGGTATGGCTTAGTTTGAAAGTGGTCTTGGTGGTTGGTAGGGTGACAACAGGTCTTTAACATATTTTGGTGCTAAGCCATTTAATGATTTATAAATTAGTAGGAGTATTTTGAAATCTATTCTCTGAGCTACAGGGAGCCAGTGTAAGGACAGTAGAACTGAGGTGATGTGCTCTACTTTCCTGGTTCTATTGAGGACGCGAGCAGCAGCATTCTGGATCAGCTGCAGCTGTCAGATTGACTTTTTAGGCAGACCTGTGAGGTTGCTGTTGCAGGAATCAATCTGACTAAAGATAAACGCTATCTGCCTCTCTTTTGTTGTGCTGTAAAGAAAATAATAAACTCAGGAAGTGATCGAGTACACTAACATCTGTAATTTCCAGCATAAATTACCTGACCCTGAATGTATCCTGCACCACAGCACTGTGCTCAATAGAGGGGGAGGGGGATGAAATGCCGGTGCGGGTCTCAGAACAGTTTGCAAATAGAGTTGACAGAGGTAAACAATATGATATCATGAAAATCGGGGGCGGCTGTCAGAAAAGATTGGTCATGACCGTTCTCATGTGTACTGCATGCGGGGGCGCCAAACAACAATCTCACCTAGGGCGCCAAAACACTACGGCAAGCTCTGCAAGTGACACAGTCACAGCCCAGTATCAGCTGACTTGTATAAAGGCGAGCTGGCTTTCCAGGTTGACGTAGCCATGGATTAATAACGTATGGTTTATGCTGCCAGCCATGCCACAGAATTTAAAAGTATTTAAGAGCCCAGAGGCAGCTCGTCATTGTGGGTTTATGATGAAAATGTTTAATTCAATTCAGTTTATTAAGCGCTGATTCACAACAGATGTCACCTGAATGTGCCTTATAAGAAAAGTTATTTCAATGCAATCATAAAAAAACATTCCAATAAGTTTAAAGTTTTAATTAGTTTCCTATTTAAGGAATCCCAGCAGATTGCATCGAGTTATTGACTGGCAGTTGCGCCCTGTTGATGTAGACTTCAACCACAGCAATCTCTCAGCAGTCCCTCATACTGAGCAAGCATGTACTTTTAGATATCATAGGAGAGTGAAGTGCTCTGTTAGAAATATATGGAACAATCAGATGTTTGATGTATGATGGAGCTTGATTATTAAGGGCCCTTTATGTAAGAAGGATCTAAAATTTGATTCTGTATTTAACAGGAACCCAATGAAGGGAAGCTAAAGCAGGAGAAAAGTGAGCTCTCTTTTTCAAATTCATCAGAACTCTTGCTGCTGCATTTTGGATCAACTGAAGGCTTTTAATTGCATTTTGTGGACTTCCTGATAGTACAAATTTACAATAGTCCAGCCTTGAGGTATCAAATGCATAGACTACTTTCTCAGCCTAACTCCTGGACAGGATGTTTCTAATTTTAGCAATGTGCTGGAGGTGAAAGAAGAAAATCCTAGAAACATCTGACATCCCTGTAATTTACCTGACTGGATTCATTAGGATTTATGGATAAATATAGTTGTGTATCATTATCATAGCTGTGGAAATTTATTCCATGCTGTCTAATGATTTGACCAATCAGAATGATATATAGAGTAAAAATAATTGGTCCAAGCACAGAACCATGTGGTACTCCACATGTAATCCTCGAGTGTGAAGAAGATTTATCATTCACATGAACAAACTGGAATCTGTTGGAAAAATATGTTTAAACCAGCCTAGTGCTGTTCCTTTTATCCCTGCAACATGTTCATGTGAGGTTCTGTGTTTGTGTGTCTGCTGTGAGTCATCTGTCGCAGGGAGGATCTGTGGTGAAGAGCTGCTGCACGGGCTGATTACACTCACCTGTTTTCAATCAGGCCTTTTGTGTCCCTGGGCTTCTTAAGGAGCTGGCTGACAAACATTCAACGCCTGATGGTTGCCCTACCGGTACCTCCAAGCCTCTGATCTCCAGGTGTTTCTTCCGAGATTGTTCCCAGTGATCTCCAGTGATCCCCTGCGCTCTTTGTGTTTCCCAGGTTCTTACTGAGGAGTCTCTTGATCCAGCCAGTCTCCATTTTTTCCACCTGCCTGCCCGCTCTCAGCCACGCCGCCTCCTCCTTGTCACCTTCCACCGGACCTCAGCAGCCTCTGACTCCGCTCAGCAGATCTCACTTATCTCCCCTGGAATTGGAAATCGCCTCAGATCTGTGAGTACCAACGCTCTCAAGAATTCAGTTAATTCCCATCCGTCAACGACCTTCTCTAACCTCATCTCTCCATATCCAGATGCCCAGCAGTCCCCGCTGTTTCCAGCTGATCATTTTCGTTTCTTTAATAAAAACATCTTAACTTTGTTCTGTGGTCCGAGTGGTTCTGCATGTGGGTCCGGAGGTTAGACAGGAACATGACAGTTCAAGCCTTTATAAGAGAATATTCTGATAGACTTTGTAAAAGCAGCACTGTGAACTAACAAGACCAGAACAGTCACAAGTCCATTATCTGAGGTCATGAGAATATCATTAGGAACCTTCCCCAGTGCTGTTTCAGTGCTATGTTCAGCTCTAAAACCTGACTGAACTCTTCAAACAGGTCATTACTGTTTAGATGCTCACATACTTGGCACCTATGTTCTCAAGGATTTCGGATAAGGAAGGAACGTTAGATATAGGTCAGTAATTAACTAAATCATCTTGATCTAGAGAAGGTTTAATTACAGCAACTTTAAATTCCTGCGGTATGTATCCATTTACTAAGGATAGATTCATCAAATCTAAAATAGGTCCAGGAACCAAAGGAAACACTTCATTAAATATAGAGGTTGGGATTGGGTCTAATATACAAGTTGAAGGTTTAGATTAGGCTAATATTTTTGATTATTCTGAAAGCTCGACTGAATCAAAACAGTCCAAACACAAATGAGGTTCTACAGTTCTTTGATGCTGCCTCGCTTACTGAGAGAGAAGTAATCATGTTTGGGAGGATGCCAATTATTTAATTTTTTATGGAATTTTATTTATGAAGAATCCCACATTTATTACAGTTACCAATATCACTAAAGGAGGCAGGGAAGTAACTAAACATCTGACACAGAGAGCAAGAGAGAGGAGAAGATTTAGGCCGAGATTGAGAGATAGGAGAGAGAAGAGGAGTGGCCATAGCCACAATAAAGCTAAGCTAACTAAGTTAGAGAGACTTTACCATGCCAATAAAAACCACGTGAAACACAAGGAGTTCCCAAAACATAAAGTACACCAACAGAAAACATGTATTTTTAGTGAGCCTGTGTGTTAAAATAACTTAGACAAGTCTCAGCACAGAGAAAACTAGATCAATTCAAGAGAGTCTGAACACCAAATCGCTCCACGGAGTGCAACAACGTCAACAGGAAATGACACAATATGGCTTACCCAATCAGGCTTACCAGTCCAAGACAGCTGGAAGTTGTAACAATGCAGGATCAATTATTACTTTTTCATTACTCAATCATTACTTTAGTGAAGGGCACTTAGGGGAAGTCTGAAATCTTAGTTTTTGTAAATTAAGTGCCCCCGAGTCCCCATCTTTGCTATCTACTAATTACAGAACAACACCAGTAAATACCATTAGTTAGATACAGAGCATTTATTCAAACTCAAAATAATTCAAAATATGAATAAGGCTGTACTCTGCATGGCAGTCAGACCCCTGGTGGTGTTAACAACACTTTTATAATCGCAGGTGTGATTGCCTACCAGTCCACAACCACATTTACATCTTAATTACCAGCCTAGTCAATGTGGCTGCACTTGAACTTTGTGACATTCATTAAATACATAAAAATAGTTAACTTAGGGCTGAGAAAATCACTAATTTTAAACAAGGATACAACAGGACAGACTCTGAGAGGCAGAATCACACTACCTCCAAAGGTTGACAGAGGATGACTCCCAAAATGACAAAGTAAATTGGAGAGATGTGCAACATATGACAGAAAGCGGATGGCTTGCTGGACTTGAGAGGGATGATTTAAATAGCAAGTGATTGTACAACAAATTCACATTAAGACCTTATTGATGAGTTCAGTCTTTCGTTCAGGATCAATAAGACAACCGGTAGAGACTGAAGCCGATGCATCCAGCTAAGAGACATTGCAGGATAGAGAGATGAGAACATATTGAATGTCCTACTTCATCCCAGAAAAGACAAATGTGGATATTTATCAAAACAAGGAAAACATAAGCTATGAAGCTACTTCATGTGAGTAACAAGTCTTTGTTAAGCAGCTTGAATGTTTGATGAAATTTGAAATCACTTTAACATAAAAGTGAACATCTGTTTTTTAAGGGATTATTGATCAAAAGAGAACTGAATGAGAATCAGCATCTGTTTCTGTCCGTTTTTTCAAATACAGGAAAACATTTCTAGATTCAAACTAAAAAGCACTCAGAGCGCAGACCTCAGCCTCACATGGGGGTGTGTGCTATCAAACTCTAAACTTTCGGTACTTTTCCAATAAAATGTCGGTAAATGAGACACATGGCTGTGTTCTTGCTGTCACTGTGCTCTTCCAGCAGAGAGGGGAGATTTGCACACGCATGATCGATTGACTGTGCATATGCTCTAACCATGGCAGGGGTGCTACATGATGTCAGCCGTCTGTGAGCTCTCTGAGACGGGACAGGAGTCTACGATAACACCACTGCTTGGTGGGTGGATACACGCTTCATGTCGGATCAACCCTCAAATTTAATCAGTTGTTGTTGGTCACATTGCAGACATTTCCTGAATATTTCATTGAAATTTGTCCATAAATTTTTGAGTTATGTTGCCAACAGACAGACAAACAAACAAACACATAGACAGACAGGCACAAAATCATTAGCAAAAAAAAAGAAAATGCTCATTCAGCTGTTTTCATCACCTTGTTTGGATGCAATGAACTGAATAGACTGTATTTCCCAGCATTCCTAGTTGTGACCCAGCACATTCCCAGTGGCCGTGGGCAACGATGACATCACGAAGTTTATAAAAAGGACGGCCATCTTGTCATTCCGGCATTGGTTGGCAATGGAAGGATATGCGCTATTCATCGATAAATCCCTTTGACTTTTTTTTTTTTCTTACGTGTCCTGTTTGGCAGTGTGGAGCTCAGAATTGGTGTCTGAGTACCAAGTAGAAGCCCAACAGATTTACTTTCACAAGCGTAGCAGTACAGCTTTTGCTATAGTCCTCCACTTGATATATGTGTGAAAAATCTTTATTATGAATTGTTGGGGTTTTTATTTCCTGATGTTATGGACACGGAGATGGAAAATTAAGGAGAAGAAAAAAGGAAGATGAAGAAGAGAGGTAGGAAACAAAAAGTCAAGAGAGAGGGTGAGTTGAAAATACAAGAGAGGAAGGGGAACAAAGAAAACACAGGAAGACATTGAAGTCTGCCTCCATATCCACAGGACGGCAGAGAGAGGGGGAAAAACAAAACAAAACACGAAAAAGGAACATCGACAAAACAAACCAAACATTGTGAACTAAGAATTACACAACCACATCACACAAAAATAGATGTAAAAATAAAACAACAATGTCACAGAAAAACTCATGCTACCGATTAATCAAGCTCTAGTAATGATAACCTCAGCCCAAGAATATATCCTTAAACACCAGAGACCCCACATCTATGTGTGTGTTTTAGCATGCTGGTGCATATAAGGTTTCTCCATAAGAGTGTTCGAAAGTTGGTGTGAGCAGGCATCAATCCGTCTCCCAGGAATCGATGCAGACATGAAGGAGATCGGAGAAAAGACGTCCAAAGGACCCCCAGAGCCCCAGGCGGACCCGGCGGGGCCGACCCCATCCCCCAAGAGTGGAGCAAAGGAGAACCCCAGGGGAACGTCCAGCGGGCTACTATGCAGGGGCCAGGGGGGCAGCAGAGATGAGCCCACGGGCCCCGCGGGCAACCAGCCGCGACAGGGCGGACCGGTCGATGGACTGGGAGAGCCGGGGCCCAGGGGCACCCCACCCCCCAGCAGGGACCCGACAAGGGACCGGCCGACGAGGGGCCCCCGTCACTGCAGGGGCCACGGCCTGCCGCCGGCCGCCACGCGCCGCCACGCGCCGCCACGCGCTGCCACCACCCTAGGCCAATCCCCACCGCCAACATCCCAGCGCCTCACCCCCGCCCTTCGTTGGGGCGCCCCACCCATAGCCGCAGGGGACGGACAGCATCCCAAGGCCGGGGACAGTCAGCATCTGGACACCAAGTTGTATCAGCTCCGGGGTCCTGATCCCGCGCAACGCGGAGCGCCGAGACCAGGCATCCAACGAGGGCCAGGGCCGGTCCAACCCGCCAATGAACCGACCACGCACGGTGCGCACAGAACAGGTGATCAAACGAGCAGAGACGTCGGATCCGCATCCCGCCGAGCCACCGAGCAGGCACCACCCAACAATCCCAAACCTGGCACCCCTAAAAGAGGTGCCCCAACCAACCAAAGGAAAATATCGACCCAGCGCATCGGCCGACCGACACAGCGGCCCCCCCAGGTCCGGCCAGGCACGCACCAGGTCCGAACCGGATTGACCACCGATGCACCGGCAGGCAGGGGCCCCCTTCACCAGCGGGGAGTGACGGAGGGGAAATAGGCCCCCCATTAAGTGTAAGGCCTGAGGTGCGCCAGGCAAGGGGGCAGACCAAGATTCAACCTGACAGGTAGACAAAGACATACAGACACAGTCATAGGTTCCCTCCCTCTTAAACCCATACATTCTCACTGACTCACCAAGACACCCAAAAAAATGACGCTGTACCCTTACTCACACACCCCATACACACTTTATGCTCCCAGGTCCAGGTACCGATGCCCCAGTAGAGCCACCAGCCCCCGGACCCGGGAGATGGACCCCGTACCTTCTAGGACGGAGACAAGCAGACCGCCAAGGGCCCCACAGTGGCAAAGCAGCCCAACAGCCCAGGACCCCGACCAGACCGTCTGTTCCTCCTCTGGACCCCAACCCCTGATGGCCCATAGCGAACAGGGGTGTGAAAAGACCCCTAGCCTCCATCCTCCCGCTCGAGTATGGTGTTGATGCGTGTTGTTATAATGTGCATTTAAAACAGAGGGGTGGGATGTGGGGAAGGCAGCCAAACACATCCCCCAACCCCCACCCCGAGCCCTCAGTGTCTATATGTGGTTTAACAGTAGACACCGGCACCAGAGGTGAAGCTGATTGAACCGCTCCCCCCCTGGATGCCGAAAAGTGTGCCCACCCCAAAGTCCCTACATGTGTGTCGCATGAAAATGTTATAAGTGGGAGTGTCTAAGTTGTATATTAAAATTGGGACCCAGGACGCCACGGGATAGCGAGGAGGGAAACCCCCTCGCACCCCAGTGATGTGCTAATGCCCCAAGACCCTATGTGAGTGGTAAAGGGATGGAGCGGGTGGACAGATGTGTCCAGGGATGAGGAGGGAAGGACTGGGAGACAAAATGTCTTCCCAGGGAGCCAGCTCCCCCACTGACCCCAATAGGCACCGCTGTTCACCGGGATCCACCAGGGGAGGGAGGCCATGGCCCAGGGCCACAGCACCACAAAGCCCCATGGACCCCAAGGCAGTCTCCCCAGCCCCATCCCAGAATGGGAACTAAACCCACCCTGACATTCGCTCGACTCTCAAAACACAAAAGAGACTAGAAACCCAGGTTGAGTTCGCCAACGTCCAAGTGCCCTCGTAGGGGGAGAGCACCTGTCGCTACACAGCAACAGCCTCTCCGCCAGCAAAGGAGGCCCCCAGCGCCACCCGCACACCGGAGGCCCCCGTAGCCCGAACCACGGCGACTTACCTGCCCAGACCAGGAGGAAACCGATGAGCCGGGCGGCCGACCCATCAGGCCGACATCCACCAGCCCCATTCCTTGTGGAGCGACCACTGCTGCTCAACGGCCCGGCAGGAGACCAAACCAAGCGCCCCTCCCACCTGCCCTGCACGCCCACCACCCGGCCAGTCCAGCCGCAAGTCCGACCGAACCCGGCCAAATGCCCGACCCCAGCGCCCCGCACAAAGACCAAGACCCAGGAGCCAAGTCCAGTGCGAAAAAGGACTCATCCGGCCCAGAAATGTCACCCAGCCGCCGCGACCAGCAGCCAGGCACCCCAACCAGCAAACAAGGCGAGACGCCATACAGGGACTGGCGATGACAATCAGCCCAGAGAAAAAGAGAGAGGCGGCTGCACAGGCCCCGACAGGCAACAGAGACCCCACGCCGGCCGACCCCCAGCCAGGACCACAGCTAGGGGACGCAGCGCCCCAGAGCCCTGAATCCCCAGGCCCACCCCAGACCCTACCCAGGCGCAGCACGGCCACCAGGCCAGTAACCCATGTCCACCAGTGCAACCCCCCTAAGGTACCGCATGCAGCCATCAGGAGTTACCACCCAAAGCCCAACCCCAGGCCGGCCACGAAGTCCAGCGCACGACGTCCAGCTCCCCATCCGCCCAGTGATCCCACCTCCAGGGATCCCCCCCAGACGCCTCCAACCCCAAAACCCCCACATCAGCAACAGTATCCCAAACGACAAAACCAAGTGCCCCCCACCCCTACTAGGTGATGGAGCCGATCAAAGGAGCCTAGAGAGATTGATCAGATATGGAGCCAGAGGCCGTCTCAAGACCAATATGGTCCAACAAGAGATTTCCTTTACTGATTAATATTAAGAGCTTTTTTATTTTTTGCAGTTCAGGAGGATAATTTTCTTAGCGATGCATAAGGCAATGTGAACCATTAGAACTGACTTTGTGTCCATGGTGACATCATTTAAATTTCCTAACAGGCAAACTGAGGGAGATGGTGGGATGTTACATTTCAGACACTTTGATGAGTCCTCACATATCTGGCACCAAAATTTCTTAACAGGTGGACAGAACCAAAGCGCATGAACATAAGTATCTGGTATATTGCTTGTGCATTGTAAGCAGGTATTAGACGATGTAAAACCCATCCTAAACATTCGTTGACCTGTATAGTGTACTCTATGAAGGATTTTGTATTGTATTAATTGCAAATGAGGATTTTTTGTTATTTTAAAGGTTCTTAAACATATCTGAGACCAGACGTTTTGGTCAAAGCTGACTGATAAATCCACCTCCCATTTTGAAATAGGGATGGCTATTGATTCATCTAATGTAGATAAAGTTTTGTATATTTTAGACAGCAATTTGGGGGGGTTGAGATTAAGAAAATCTAAAACTCTTGCTGGAATTTTTAATTCATCTGTATTGAGCCAAAGTTTACCTTTAATAATAGATTTAATTTGTTGATATTCTAAGAATTAGCTTTTATCAATTCCATATTGTGTAATTAATGTATTAAATGGGATAAAGTCTGTTCCTTCAAATATATGTTCCAGGTATTCAATTCCATTGCACCTCCAGACTGGAAAATTTATAATAATTTTTTTTTTTTGCAAGATGTCGGGATTATTCCAGATGGGTGTACGTCTGCATGGGATTATTGTGGACTCTGTCATTTTTAGAAACTCCCACCATGCTGTCAGAGAGGAGCTGATATTTATGCTTTTAAAGCATTCATATTGTTTTATATTTGAGCTAATAAATGGTAGCTCTGAAAGTTTTATCTTATTACATAGTGTCTGTTCTACGTCTATCCCGGAATCCCTTTGACTTCTAAACCTGCTGGGGGGGAAAGAAACCACTTTTAAAACCTTTGAAGTACCACCATCTACTCTGCGTCTAAGTCTGCATATCCAGCCCGGGGTCACATCAGAATTGTTCCAAGAAAGCTCTTTACGACGTCGATTAGCAGCCGTCAGGCCTGCGAGCGGGACTGAGTTCCCAAAGAACCCTATGCAAGGTTCTGTTTCTCACTTGTGAAACTATGGACACATTTTGCTCCCCACTTTGTGGACTGGACCTCCCTCAACGCAAAGTAGGACTTCATTTATTCTAATTTTGTGTCTGGACAGATAAATAGGGAAAATATAGGTCAGAACGAGTTAGACCTCGTTCATTGGTGGTTGAAGTTTCTTTAAGCGCTGAACATGTTGGCTCATTGGCTGGTGTTGATCTGTTTATTTGCTGTGTGTTTGAAGCTGACTTTTATCATAAACGGGATTCCCTGTTTATTTCTTCTTCTCTACCCTTTTGTTCTCCCCACACTCTCCCACATTCGATTGTATACTTCGCACAGCACAGAGTTCGATACGGCACTCCAAACTTACAGCTGGACCGCATGGCTCCCATTGTTAGCCAATGCTAATTTTATGGTCCTTTGTTCTCCACACCCTTTGCCCCATGCAGTCCGTGGTTAGCGCCTTAGCTTTGCAGTGATCGCGCCCAGCTATTAATGACCTGTGTCTCCCCTCGCTCAGCAACACACACACACACACACACAAACCCCCCTCCTTTCTTTGATGAGAAATGATGTTTTGAATTATTCTATGAAGCTGATTATTGTTCTTTCCATTACCATATTATCCATTTTTCCAAAGTCAGTAGTAGTAGTTGCATGCTTTAGAATAGATGGGAATTATTGGCTAAATGTTTTCGGCTATAGGGTTAAAATATTTTCTTAATGAATTCCTCTTAGCTTAAAGAGAAGTTTTCTGTGATTACTTGGTGTGTGCGTACAATTATGCTTCAAGGCGTTTGAACTTCAGAGCTTCAGAAGAGCCTGGGTGTTTGGTATAATTGCTTTTCGAAGCTGGTGCCCCGAACTTTAAGAGATTAAACTTGAACTTCATCAATAATAATAATATTAGATTATTGATCATAATTATTGATAGTTATGTAAACCAGACAAAATTCGCTCACTCTGTGTCACAACAGCAGTATAATGTAACTTACCCATTGTTCAACATGATTGACTGATGTCTTGACAGAGTCTTTGGACTCCCATTATTAAATAAATCAATGATGATAATTAAAATGAATCACAAGTTCTTTTTTCTTATTGTCTGAGCCAAATAAAGAAGAAAATATTAGAGATATAAGATATATAACATATGATATAAGATGATGTATGAAAACTAAGTGTAGATGCAAACGTTTGAGTGGAAACATGGAAAATTGTTTTTTGAATAATATTTTTAGTTTTAAATTGTTGACCATTCACCTCTTTGTAGCAAGCACAGTTTACCTTTAATTCACCAGAGTGCTTGGGTAGGGTGCTGGTTTAGGTCACGAAGCTACTGCTCTACGACAAGATCAGACCTGACTTCATCCTTCTCACTGGAAAAATCGACATATAAAAGTTCACTTTTAAGGAATAGAATGTAAAGAAAATATTAAACTCAGAAAGTGATCAAATACAATAACATCTGTAATTTCCGGCTTCATTTACCGGACCCTGAACGTGTCCTGCACCACAGCACTGTGCTCAATAGAGGGGGAGGGGGATAAAATAGTGGTGCACATAAACAATATGATATCATGAAAATCTGGGGAGGCTTTCAGAAAAGATTGGTCATCACTGTTCTCGTGTGTACTGCATGCGGGCTTGCCAAACAACAATCTTGCCTAGGGCGCCAAAAACATTATGGCAGGCTCTGCAAATGACACAGTCACAGCTCAGTATCCACTGACTTGTATAGAGGTGAGCTGACTTTCCAGGTTGCGGTAGCCATGGATTGATGACATATGGTCTATGCTGCCAGCCATGCCACAGAACACAAAAGTGTTTAAAAGCCCAGAGGCAGCTCGTCATTGTGGGTTTATGTTGAAAATGTTTAATTCAATTCAATTCAGTTTATTTAGCGCCGATTAACAACAGATGTCATCTGAAGGCACTCTACAAGAAAAGTAATTTCAATGCAATCATACAAACATTCCACGCAGTTTAAAGTTTTAGTTAGTTTCCTATTTAAGGAATCCCAGCAGATTTCATTGAGTCATTGACAAGCAGTTGTGCCCTGTTGATGGAGACTCCAACAACAGCATTCCTTTGCAATCCTTCTTACTGAGCAAGCATGTAACGACAGTGGAGAGGAAAAACTGCCCTTTAACAGGAAGAAACCTCCAGCAGAACCTGGCTCAGTACGAGCGGCCATCTGCCACGACTGTCTCGGGGTTCGAGAAGATACAGAAAGCCACAGAAAGAACAAAGGAACAAAAAGAACTGATGTAAGAGTACTTTCTATATTAAGGAAAGTAGAAGGTTATTAAAAGGGAAAGGAGGACAACCAGTAACTGGGAGCTTCATCGTGGTAGATGCCCCATGTCCAACAAGGCATTGTAGCTAAGCAGGATGCCAGATCAGGTGTAGCTTCTATGTAGTGAAAAAAAACTGAGAAAAAACAAAGCTAACAGTCGAAATAACAGCAAATAATGCAATTGAAGAGAAAAGTAGCAGAGTGAAGTAGCAGAGTGAAGAAAAGTGGTCAATCTGTCCTCCAACAGTCTAAGCCTGTAGCATAACTACAGAGATAGCTTAGGATGACCTAACTATAAGCTTTATCAAAATGGAAAGTTTTAAGTCTGGTACTAAAAGTAGACAGACTGTCTGCCTAAAACTGGGAGCTGGTTCCACAGGAGAGGAACTGGTAACTAAAAGCTCTGCCTCCCATTCTACTTTTAGAAATTCTAAGGACCACCAGTAAAGAGAGAGAGCAAAGTGATCTGTTGGGAAGAGATGGTAAATGGCCTGTACTTGTATAGCGCTTGATTTAGTCCTTTGAGGACCCCAAAGCGGTTCACACTACATTCACTCACCCATTCACACACTGGTGATGGCAAGCTACATCGTAGCCAAAGCTCCCCTGGGGCACACTGACAGAAGCGAGGCTGCTAAACACTGGTGCCACCAGGCCCTCTGTCCACCAGTAGGCAGAAGGGTGAAGTGTCTTGCCAAGGACACAATGACTGAGACGGGCAGAGCTGGGGCTCGAACTGGCAACCCTCCGGTTACAATACGAATTCCCACAGTCGGCCCATGGAACAATCAGATCTCTGATGTATAAATAAAATTTTATTTGCAGAGCACTTTTCAGGATAAAATTAGCACAAAGTGCTTTACATGATAAAAACTGAAAAATAAACAAAGAAAACACTTTTAAATCAAAATCGATCATACACAACCAGTTAAACTCTCAGCACACACAAGAAACATAAACACCTTGTCCCCCGCCCCTTCACTGCAAAATCAATGCTAGAATGATACCACTGTGAGAAAACAATATTTGGGAGGTCCATCCACACAGGAAGCCACCCCACAGCCACAGAAGGGTAACCACAGGGACCGCCATCGGGCAGGCAGGTGTCCACAGCACAGTCATAAAGCTGCAGTGCGGAGCCCCACCCACCTTGACAAAAGCAGTCCCAATAGCAGCGACCTCCATGGCTAAATTGGCAGAGCTCCCACTGAGAAGGATCCCCATGAAGGAAACACTCGAGTTAGTCTGGATGAAACAATTCATAAAAATACATCAGTAATACATAATAATAATAATAATAATAATAATAATAATATAATAATAATAATAATAATAATAATAATAACAATAATAATAATAATAATAATAATAATAATAATAGCAATACAAATATTAAAATAAATAGATTAATACAAATGATAATAATAATAATTGAAAATAAATTAATAAATAAAATACAGAATAAGATAAGAAATAAAAATTTGATAAATTAAATAACTCAATTAAAAGCCCAGCAAAAAGGGTAGATCTTAAGATTCTTTTTAAAAAACATCAGCAGTTTCTGCGGCCCTGAGGTTCTCCGGCAGACTGTTCCACAGACGAGGGCCGAAGTGGTAGAACGAGGCTTCGCCATATAGTCCTCAGGGACTGTGAGGGCTCATACTTTAAAAGAAGGTTGAATAAATAAGATGGACCAAGATCATTAAGACATTTATAAACTAATAAAATAACCTTAAAATCAACCTTAAAATTTACAGAGAGCCAATGCAACGACTTTAAAACTGGTGTAATGTGTTCCCGTCCTCTGTTCCACGTCAGCACAAGTGCAGCTGAGTTCTGGATTAATTGTAAACTTGAAATGCTCTTTCTGGGGAACACCAGAGAGTGGCGGATTACAATAATCTAATGTACTAAAAATAAAAGCATGCATCAACACCTCTGTGCTGGCGTTAGAGAAATGGGCGCACTCTGGGAATTTTTAAAAGATGATAGAGTCCTATTTTAGTTTTATTTTTGATATGAGGAATACAATTGAGCTAAAAGTCAAATACGACACCAAAGATTTCTTACAGAACGAGAAGATTTAACATTTTGCAGTTCTGGTAAAAATACTCTCTCTCTTGTCTTCAGGACCAATGATTAAAACTTCCGTTTTGTCTTGGTTGACCTGTAAGACATTCTCTGCCATCCATGACTTGATATCTAAAATACAATTCAAAAGTACATTTACTGGCTCAACATTATCAGGAGACACTGTAATGTAAAGCTGTTTATCATCAGCATAGCTGTGAAAGTCAATGCTCGGCCTCCTGATGGCATCCCAAGTAACAGCATGTAGAGATGTTAAAGTATTAGGCCTAAAATTGAACCTTGGGGAACCCCACACTGAATGTCATGGGTTCCTGAGGAGTGAGTATCCATACTTACAAAATTTCTTTGATCTATGAGATAGGAGTAAAACCATTGTAAAACAGTACCTGAGAGATGATGGAGCTTGATTATTAAGGGCTTTATATGTCAGAAGGAGAATCTTAAATTACATTCTGGATTTAACAGGGAGCCAATGAAGGGAAGCTAAAACAGGAGAAATGGGATCTTTCTTCTTAATATTCATCAGAACTCTTGCTGCCGCATTTTGGATCAACTGAAGGCTTTTAATTACATTTTGTGGACTTCCTGATAGTAAAAAATTACAGTAGTCCAGCTTTGAAGTAACAAATGCATGGACTAGTTTCTCAGCATCACACTTGGACAGAATGTTTCTAATTTTAGCAATATTTCGGATGTGAAAGGAGGAAATCCTAAAAACTTGTTTAATATGGGATTTGAATGTCATGTCTTGGTCAAAAATAACACAGAGGTTCTTTACATTATTACTGGAGGCCAATTTAATACCATCCAGTTGAAGTGATTGTCTAAGGGGCTGTTTACATGACAAAGTTTTTCAGCAAAACTGAGTTTTTTCTCTCCGATTTGGCCTCTCATTCACACGACAACAGAAAAATGAGCGGGGGGCGAAAACGCAACTTTTTGAAAACGGCTATATATATGTTTCAGTTTAAGCGTTGTTTTCAATAAATGGCATGCTAAAAAAAGGTTTTGTCTCACTCCCAATTCTTCTTGTTACATATTAAAACTCTACTTGAAACCTTGTTAAGATCCAACCAAGCAAAATATGATTTTTATATTTTTCAAGTGGTCTTAAACTTTTGATCAGGATTGTAAAATTTTCCTTAATTCCACAAGTATGCAGTACTTTGTGTTGGTCTATCATTAAATTATAATAAAATACTCTGATCTCTGATATTTTATCATCTTAAAATTACAAACAGTTTGAAGGGTATGCACTGTATTCAGACAAACTGTGTTGGTACATCTTTGGTAAATCATTGATGTAAAACTAAGTAATGCATTTTTCACATTTAGTTATTATCAAAATTGTGAAGGCTCAGCTTCAATGTTTTCCTTATAGTATGTTGATCAAAACCTGCGATGGACTGGCGACCTGTCCAGGGTATACCCCCCTCTCGCCCCTTGACCACTGGAGATAGGCACCAGCCCCCCCGCAACCCTGCATTAGGATGGACGGGTACAGAAAATGGATGGGTGGATGAATGGATGTTGATCAAAACACACAACAGCTCAATCAATAAAATGCCTGCTACATGGTGCTTTGTTACTGGTGAAGAAAAGACCAAAAACATATTATCATCTTTGTTAATCCAAGTGCAGTCCATCTGTATGGGAAAAAGTCCCAGAGTCGGAGAACTCTAGCAGATCACAGCTGTGTCATTGCTCTCCTCCCACAGCGTGACAGATGATGCTAACAATGAACATTTCATTTTGAGTCACAGCACAAGCTCTCATACGACAGAGATGAAGTACATTGGCAGTGATGAATTACAGGACAGTGATTTATCACGACAGGCCAATAGGATAAATACAAATGAACAATTAGCAGACGTAGCCCTAATTAACCGCTCAGAGACAAAAGATGAGCTTGTTCAGCATGCGTGAGCATGTTTAAAAACAGTCAAAGCACTAGACTAATCTTCATGCAGTTTATAGAATATTACTGTGTTAATTAGGGTTAATTGAATAATTTGCTTCAGTGCATACCTATTATGGATGTCAAACACAGAAGGGCAGTCGTGATTAAACAGGAGGTTGATTTATAGCAAATGAACCGCAATGGGATTCCTATACACATTTAACTGGAATTGAATTATTTAAAAATCATGAATAAGATATATAGATTTTTTATTTTACATAAATGGTCAGTTTTTATGTTCAGCAACAGATATATAACCTTAGACCATACTCATGTCCCAAGTATTTAGGTTTTTATTTAGAAGTTAACTTGGGAAAACTTTGTTTCCCACACCGTCTCCTCACGAGTCCTAATGTAATTCAACGAACATTGCGGAATATCTTGTGAGACCTCAATGCACGCAACCTTCGTCTCATTGCTTCCTCGCACAACACTTAACAAGATCTGTGTTATAAAGATGCACAAACATTACTGACATCTGTGCACACTCGCACAAATATGCAACAAAAAAAAATTAGGCTATATCTCATAATTCAATGTCACCAAATCCAATTGCAATCAGGAAGACTCAATTTCTACCAACTCCTAAAAATTCTCTTGAGTTTAAGCCATTAGGAATGATGTGAGAAGTTCTAAAAATAATAAATGTAGGTAAACAAACCGTTGTCTTAATAAGAGGGACTAGGAATGAATTAGTCTGCTCACCTGAGCTAAAGTTCTCTATCTACACAAATTGGTGATTTACAGGAATAGGTGGATTATTAGAGTTTAATGCGTAATTTCTGGTCACAAATAGATCAACTATATAATATTAAGGTAGGATAAACATTGAAAGAATTGGTCTTCCTGAGTAAGTGTAAAATATTTTTCTACAATGGGTTTGTGTACATGCGTTCATGTGCCCTTGTATATGTGTGTGTGTGTTTGCCAAAGAGAAATTGGATGATGCCATCATCCAGGGACTTGGCAGCAAATATCTAGCTAACAAATGATGATGTGAATACATGGGCTCATAAGCCTATAAATCAGACTTCCCCCTTACAAATTAATAGAGTTCACAGTTGACAGCAGTGGAGGAAAATCATAAATTATGTCTGGCACATGAAAATGGCACAACAAGAGGAAAGACTGTAAAAGAAAATAGGAGCCTTATTTAACTGTTGTACTACTAAAAACCCTCTTTA
This sequence comes from Valencia hispanica, assembly GCA_963556495.2. Classification (NCBI taxonomy): domain Eukaryota; kingdom Metazoa; phylum Chordata; class Actinopteri; order Cyprinodontiformes; family Valenciidae; genus Valencia; species Valencia hispanica. Next base: position 46,473,519 of record OY747701.1, read on the forward strand.
AAATGAAAGAAATCATACTATAGAAAAACAGAACAAATGACCCATTTCACACATTTAAACACATTTGGGTGCTTTCAGATAGACAGGTTGCTTAGTCTTTTTAATATAATGCAACACCAAATTATTTTCATAAAAAATTCAAGCACTTAATCTTTGCTGCATTGAACTGTTACTTTCTCTTTTTTGTTTGTGGTTCATTCTTCTGCATAAATATCTGTGATAGAAGCAAAGGCATATGCTTAAAGAGCAACAGGATGAAAAAGGAAACAAAGGATAAAAAGTTGCCACAAACAGCAGAAAAAACTATAGAAAAAAAGAAAGATAGTGGGAACGATGGGAGGAGGGCTAAGTGCCAGGGAGTGTCAATGTGGGGGGCTAATGGTGAAGGTACCAAGGTTGCAAGCAATTTCTCTTTGTTATCAAGTGAAATGACTCTGCAAATATGACAATAAATCACAGCGGAAATCAATCTGAGAGGAGGCGACTGCGAGCCACTGATAATGCATCAATCAATATTTAATGTTTAGACTTTAATTAATCCACAGGCACCAAGCATTCTTTAAGTGACAAAGGGTGGGAGGGTGGTGGGTGAAAATGAGCGAGGAGTGCTTTTGCATAGAAAAGCTCTTATATCAAACAGAGACACCGAGCTGAGAGCCCTCATCAGTCGATTTCCAACAGCTTTCCGGCTTTAATTTCCTTTCCTTATGTACAAAAGCTAGAAACTGGAGAGGCTAAAACCAAGCAGTAGATAACACACATAGTTTTTTGCTAAAATTTTCACAGCACTTGAACTTTTCAGATTTTCTTATATTGCCCATTATAACCATAAACTTCCATGTGTTTTAGTTGAGTTTTATGTGAGATATCAACACAAAGAATCAAATCCACTGATGGAAAGCAATAAAAAAAAGAATTCTGACAGGAAAATTTCAAACAATTTGTCATGACTTTATACTAGGTTAGGTATGCACTGATACATAAAATTTGGGCCGATATCAATATCCAATATTCATATTGCTGTTATGGCCAATAACCGATACTTATGATATTATATGTATTATATGTATTTTCGCTACCCACTCGACACTGTGGAAAAAATGACCACAGGGCTGATGTTTTGTGTGTGCTTATTGCTTTGTTGCTGTTTTTACTTTATATGCTTTGTCTGTGTTTTACAGCTTTTTTTTATTTTACCCCCTAATCATGTAAAGCACCTTGAATTACCTTGTTGTTGAAAGTGTGCTATACAAATAAAATTACCTTGCCTTGCCTTAACAGGTGAACCTAAAGTCTCCTCTTCACATTCTTTCATTAACTGCCCCACTGTACAGTTACTTTAAAACTTGCAAAAAGTCATATTTTTTTTCAGTAATTGTGGGAATACAACTCACAAAGCTGTGAGAACTCTAAGACCCCCTTCAGTACACCAGCTGGCCAGGCCTCTTTCCCCACATGCTGCTGACACCTCTGCAACGTCTGATTCAGGGGCTGCATCGAACAAAAATCCTTCTACGAACAAGGCAACCACAGAGTTGTTATGAAGGACTGCTTGAGTGTGGAGCTGTGCTTAGCCCTCGCCCTCTGATCACTCTGACACATCCCACAGGTACTAATTACCGAATCTACTCCTCAGAGGAGTTGCAAGTGAAATAACATGGAAGTCGCTTGACATTTGGACACCTGCTGGAAGATTCACAGGGATAATTGGGACACAGCTGAGAGGGAGGTCCACCAAGTCTGCATTGGCTGATAAAATGGATTTAGCTAACCGTCAGCATAAGGCACATCACCAAAAACATGGCCTTAGGGGATCCCTGAGAGGGTCAACACAGGAGGAGGGAAAGGGCACTAGTGTTTCAAGTTTAACAACTAGTCTGTGGACAATCATTTGAGAAGTTTCTTGAGATGTGGATAAAAGGCTTACCCGTAACAAGTTCTGATATTCTTGACTGCACATATTGTATTTGATCCATTGTGCCACTGTCTTCAGATTTACGGGGCTTTCATCTTCAAAGAGAACTTACCTGGAGCTAGGAGGAATGCTCTCCTTACAAAGCACACCAAAGTACACCTTGAACTACTTTCTGTTGAAAACCAGACTTGTGGATATTAGTTAAGCTATATCAGAAAAAAAAGTTTATTTTTTTACATTAAATGATACACTACACACTTTCTGCTTACACTAACTTGATGTTTGAGGCACAACATTTCAACAGTATGTGCTGAAAAAAAGCATGCTTTTTGTTGCAAAATATACTGTATCGATTGGAAATAGAGGGTTGGAGATGGAGGGAGAGCAGTATTTAACTGACTTTTATGACAGTTGTTAAGTCATTTCCTGCAGCAGTGGTTTATGACTTTGCAATAACCTCCATGAATGATGTAATGAGAGATTATGTTACTTCATCCCTCTTTTATTATCTGCACTTCTTAATACTAACAAGCCTGGGTGCACTCAAGGAGGTTAAACTGGTATCGGTTCTGTCTAACTTTATTAGACAGGCCAGCTTGATATTATTTAGTTTGATCTGGTTCAGAGAACACAAATTAGTGGGCACAGTCTATGAAGCATCAGATTTATGTAAAGACAGATTCACTTCCTTTTAAATTAAACATTACATTAAGTAAAAATATATATGTAACAGAGGGGAAATGCCATCACATTCTTCAAGTCAGAACAGCTAAAATCCTGTGATTTAGCAAGAATTCAGGTCACAATAGTGGAGTGTCCATTGTTGTAAGCAGAAAACGGGTTGTGTCCTTGGCAAGAAAAGAACTCTCTGATGGGAACATGTTGAATTTATGTGTGTCTAATCATTGGGAAAACAGACAACGTAGAAGTGAACGCACACTGCTATGCAGGAAATGGGCTTTGTGAACATGAACTGCTCAAGAGGATGGAGTTTCCTTCACCCACCAAAAGCATCCTCTGTGTAAGAAATACTTTTTGACCCTGGATTAAGAAACAATTGTGGCATCTGAAGACTGAGCGATTAGGACAAAATGTTCAGCTAAGAAAAGGCAATGTTTTACTGTATTTTCTCATTTTTATGTCTTCATTACCTGTGCAATACTTCTGCTGTCATCCACAAATTGCTATCTTCTATGTAAAAAGTGTATGGGATAAGGACACTGTAAAAATAAAAGCATATTCACAGGTTAAAATGTGTGCATATTACATGTGCATATCACACAGTACCGGTCCACACTCCAGGTGGCGGATACTGTGTTCATTGAATTATCAAGGCTCCAATAATGAACCATTGATCATGTGACCATGTTCCTGGTTGTAAATTAGTATTCTCACTAAAGAAATGTGTATTCTCACACCTTGCTCCGCGTATTCATTCTGAGGAAACCACAACTGTAAATGTGCAATTTGTATTTGTGACTGAACTTTTTTCTGCCTGTGACGGGGTAATCGTATTGTGTCATTTCCTGTTGTTGCTGTTGCACTCCCTCTAAGCTGTTCGGTGTTCAGACTCTCTTGAATTGATCTTATTTTCTCTGTGCTGAGGCCTTTCCAAGTTATTTTAACACACAAGCACACTAAAACACACGTTTTGTGGTGGTGTACTTTACGTTTTGGGAACTCCTTGTGTTTCACACAGCTTTTCTTGGGGTGATAAGGTCTCGCTAGCTCAGTTAGCTTAGCTTCATTGCGGCTATGGCTACTGTTCTTTCTCCTGTCTCTAACTCTTCTCTTCTCTCTTGCTCTCTCTGTCAGATGTTTAGTTACTTCCCTGCCTCCTTTAGTGATAATGGTAACTGTAATAAATGTAATATTTTTGTAGCTTTGGAGACGAGGGTATCAGAATTAGAAGCACGGCTCCACGCTGTTGAAAAACCAGCAGATAGCCGAAGCCCATTAGCCAGCGCAGAGCCAACATGGATAGAATCCCCTAGCTGTCCTCCGGTAGAACCCGCGCAGCCGGGACCTTAGGCCGGCTGGGTGACTGTACGTAGGAAGCATAGTTCTAGGACCCAGCCCACGGGCCACCACCAACCGGTCCACGTTTCTAACAGTGACGACATGTTTAGCCGCATGCTGTCATTCCATCAATGGTTGTCTAGGTGCTGTCCTGCAAATGATGTGGGCTACATTGATAACTGGCGAACTTTTTGGGGAAAACCTGGTCTGATCCGGAGAGACGGCATCCATCCCACTTTGGATGGAGCAGCTCTTCTTTCTAGGAATATGGCAGAATTTATTAGTCCTCCAAAACACTGACAACCCAGGGCCCAGACCAGGAAGCAGAGTCGTAGTTTAACCCACCTCTCTGCTGCATCTGTACTGTTACCCACCCATTAACCTATAGAAACAGTGTCTTGCCCACGCCCAAAATTAAATGGATTAAAAGTTAAGCCAACAAAAGCAAATTATGGAAATCTCATAAAGATAAATACGACTTTGACTGAACAGAAAAATAAATCTGTTAAATGTGGTTTATTAAACATAAGATCTCTCTCCTCAAAGACTTTGTTAGTAAATGACTTGATTTGTGAAAATCACATTGATTTCCTTTGTCTCACAGAAACCTGGTTGCAGCAGGAGGATTATGTCAGTATAAAGTAGTCAACTCCTTCCAGTCATTTAAATTTTCACATTCCTAGTAGTACTGGGCGAGGAGGAGGAGTCGCAACCATTTTTCGTTCTGATTTACTAATTAGTCCCAGACCAATTGATAGCTACAGTTCTTTTGAACATCTAACCCTTGATTTTCCTCATCCAAGTTTCAAAACATTAAAACCATTTTTGTTTGTGGTTTTGTATCGTCCACCAGGCCCTTACTCTCAATTCTTGGATCAGATCTCACATTTTTTATCTGATTTAGTATTAAATATTGATAGGGTCATTATAGTGGGGGACTTCAATATTCATGTGGATACTGAAAATGATAGCCTAAATGCAGCCTTTAATGCTATTTTAGACTCAATTGGATTTACTCAAAAAGTACAGGGATCACTTGGGTAAACACACTTTGGACCTTGTACTGACATACGGTATTAAGTGTGAGGAAATAACAGTCCACCCACATAACCCAGTTCTGTCTGACCACTTCTTAATAACTTTTGAATTTACTTTAACTGACCATCTTAAATCTGAACGAAAATTTCATTATAGTAGAGCTTTATCAGACAATGCTGTAACAATTTTTAAAGAATCTGTTCCATTCTTACTTTCCTCAGTGTCTCAGGGTAACACAGTGGATGGCAGCAATTCTATCTCTAACCCTTCAGAAATTGATGGTCTGGTTCTCAGCGTTACTTCCTCATTGTGTTTGGCATTAGCTAGTGTTGCCCCCTTAAAAAAGAAAGTGGCTAGCCATAGGAGGCTGACTCCTTGGTTTAACGCGGAGTTGCGTACTTTAAAGCAGAATACTAGGAAGTTGGAGAGAAAATGGCGCTCTACACGCCTAGAGGATTCCTATTTAACCTGGAATAACAGTCTACTGCTGTATAAAAAGACCCTTCGACAAGCTAGAACAGCATATTTTTCATCATTAATAGAGGCGAATAAGAACAATCCTAGGTTTCTTTTTAGTACAGTTGCCAAACTTACACAGAGTCACAGAGCCAACTATTCTCCCAGCTCTAAGCAGTGATGATTTTATGGGATTCTCCATAAATAAAATGAATTCTATTAAAAATAAAATCATTGGCATCCTCCCAAACATGATTACTTCTTCCTCAGTGAATGAGGCAGCATCGGAAAGAACTGTAGAATCTCATTTGTGCTTAGGCTGTTTTGATTCAGTCGAGCTTTCGGAATTATCAAAAATATTAGCCTCATCTAAACCTTCAACTTGTATGTTGGACCCAATCCCAACCAAATTATTTAAAGAAGTGTTCCATTTGGTTCCTGGCCCCATTTTGGATATGATGAATCTATCCTTAGTAAGCGGATACGTACCACAAGAATTTAAAATAGCTGTAATTAAACCTTTACTCAAGAAACCTTCCCTTGATCAAGATGACTTAGTGAATTACAGACCTATATCTAACCTTCCTTTCTTATCCAAAGTCCTTGAGAAAATTGTTGCTAATCAAGTCTGTGAGCATCAAAACAGTAACGAGCTGTTTGAACAGTTCAGTCAGGTTCTAGAGCTCATCATTGGACTGAAACAGCACTGGTGAAGGTTACTAACGATATTCTCATGGCCTCAGATAATGGACATGTGTCTGTTCTGGTTTTGTTAGATCTCAGTGCTGCTTTTGACACAGTCGATCATAATATTCTCTTAGAAAGGCTTGAACATGTTGCAGGGATCAAAGGAACAGCACTAGGCTGGTTTAAATCATATTTGTCTGACAGATTCCAGTTTGTTCATCTAAATAATAAATCTTCTTCACTCTCAAGGGTTACTTGTGGAGTTCCACAGGGTTCTGTGCTTGGACCAATTCTTTTCACCATATATATGCTCCCAATTGGTAGAATCATTAGACAGCATGGGATAAATTTCCACAGCTATGCCGATGATACACAGCTTTATTTATCCATAAATCCTGATGAACCCAGTCAGTTAGGTCGATTACAGGAATGTCTGGAAGACTTAAAAACATGGATGACCCTAAACTTTTTGCTTTTAAATTCTGACAAGACAGACTTCATCTGGATGGCAATAAATTGGCCCCCAGTAATAACGTAAAGAACCTTGGCGTTATTTTTGACAAAGACTTGACATTTAAATCCCATATTAAACAAGTTTCTAGGATTTCTTTCTTTCACCTCTGGAAAATTGTTAAAATTAGAAACATCCTGTCCAGGAGTGATACTGAGAAACTAGTCCATGCATTTGTTACCTCAAGCCTGGACTACTGTAATTCTTTACTACCAGGTAGTCCACAAAATGCCATTAAAAGCCTTCAGTTGATCGAAAATGCGGCAGCAAGAGTTCTAAAGAATATTAAAAAGAGAGATCACATTTCTCCTGTTTTAGCTTCCCTTCATTGGCTCCCTGTTAAATCCAGAATAGAATTTAAGATCCTTCTTCTTACATACAAAGCCCTTAAAAATCAAGCTCCATCATACATCAGAGATCTAATTGTTTCATATGTTCCCAACAGAGCATTTCGCTCTCAGACTGCATGTTTACTTGTAGTTCCTAGGATTTCTAAAAGTAGAATGGGAGGCAGATCTTTTAGTTATCAGGCTCCTCTCCTGTGGAACCAGCTCCCAGCTTTAGTCCGTGAGGCAGAGACCCTGTTTACTTTTAAGGCCAGGCTTAAAACTTTCCTTTTTGATAAAGCTTATACTTAGAGTGGCTTAGGTTATCCTGAGCTATCTCTGTAGCTATGCTCCTATAGGCTTAGACTGCTGGTGGACAGACTTACCAATTTTCTTCACTGTGCTACTTCCTTTTCTACTAATACTCTCCAGTTGTATTACAGTACATTCTGTTATTTCGACTGTTAACTTTGTGTTCTCTCAGTGTTTTTCTCTCCATAGAAGCTACACCTGGTCTGGTATCCTGCTTGGCTGCAATGCCCTGTTGGACGGGGGGCATCGACTGGGATGATGCTCCCAGTAACTGAACATCCACTGTGTCCTGTTATCAACTTTTTACTTTCTGTAACATAGAAAGTTCTCTTATTTCAGATCCTCTGTTCCTTCTGTGTCTCTGCTCTGTCTTCTCAAACCCCCAGACGGTCGTGGCAGATGGCCGCTCCTACTGAGCCTGGTTCTGTTGGAGGTTTCTTCCTGTTAAAGGAGAGTTTTTCCTCTCCACCGTCGCAACATGCTTGCTCTGTATGAGGGATTGCTGAAGGATTGCTGTGGTTGGAAAGTCTGCCCAACCTCACGCTAATGACTGATGCAATCTGCTGCGATTCCTTAAATAGGAAACTTTTTAACTGATTGGAATGTTTGTATAAATGTATTGAAATTACTTCTTGTTAAGTGCCTTGAAATGACATCTGTTGTGAATTGGCGCTATATAAATAAACTGAATTGAAATAGAATTGAATTGATTTATTTCAGATGTACAGTAACTTTTGAAACTGCATTCTCACAGGGAAAATGTACACTTCTGTTTTATGTGTGATTTGGTTCGTATAATAGTTTACAAATTTGTAGTTATGCACAACTATTGAACAATATGTACACATATAAATTGATGCCGTACAGTTAAGCAATCTAGAGTGGAAACACAGACTGATTATATGTAAAACAAGTGAGACTTTCGGCTGCTTCCATTCATTGTTTAACATAACCACTTTAAGGCGCACTAATATAAAGTGTCTCATTCTGATGCACACCAGAGGACATCAGAGTATTAATGCAATCAGAGCTAAAGCTAAACTATCAACATCTTTTTGAATATTGCCAGAATTATATATTTCTTTTAAGTTACACTTTTTGTGACAAGAGTAAGTAATTTGTCACTGTGGCAGATTACAGACAGACTGGGCACACAGCAGAAGGCTTTTCATTTTCTCCACAGGGTGCCATGTTTTTTTAGGTCTCCAAGTTACTGCTTTCAGAAAACATTTGTCTTGACCATACAAATTGTCATTTTATCTACTCAAATTGGAGCTTAATTCTTTCCTGTCACTACTTTTGTCTTCTGTGGCCACTATTTTAGTCATTGATGCATGAGTTTTTTTGATTTATGTATTTTCTTCTCAAATTTTGCAAACTTTTGTTAGCTAAATTCACGAAATACAACAGATAAAGATAATTGTTGATAATATTGTATTTAATATTTAAAAAAACTAAATATCTGATAAAAAATTTTGTAAAGATTTTGTAGCACTAGAGGCGTTTATCTGTAGCGTGACAGTAAAAAAGGCAGAGAGACAAGGGGACTGGGAACAGGGTCACCCGTATTGAGGACCATAGACTCTATACACTATACGGTGTGCCTGTTCTACCACTGACCCCCTTGTGATTTTTATTTTAAAGAAGGGGTGGGATGTAAAATCCACTTTTTAAAGCTTTTCATCACATTCTTATGCCATTCACTCCTTAAAAACATGCCTAAAGTGTTTCCTAGGTTAATTAATGTATGTTTGAGTAATATCTATAAACTCTCGCGGCCGCCATGTTGAGCACTGAAAGCCAGCGTCCTCCTAGGAACGCCCTAACCTCCCAGCAACGCCCCTAAATTTTTATAACTGCCCACGTCTCTCCACAGCCCTCCCTCCCCCACTCCCAGAGCACTAAAGCAGAGTGTCGTCAGCAGCAATCAGGTAGCACCTGTGGAAAGTAGTAGCTCTTGAACGAGCCGCTGAACGCGCTCCTGTTAATCCAATATTTCACTTTCAGGGTTAGAGACAGGATCAAATGCATATGCTTGTACCATGTCCTGCGTGGCCATAGTAAACCGAAAGATATGCCTGTCTTCCAAAAGTCCGGCGCACCGATGCTACAGTACTGTAATGCTTCGTCCCCATGCGACTGGAGGAGAATGTTGTGATGACGTTGACGGCAACGTGTTGAAGGGGCCATGTCCGAGACTCTTAAAGAGACATGCAGCTAATTTCAAGGCGTTCAGTGCGGACATGCTGTGAGTGCAAAATTGCAAATAGGTAGCATAAATCATTTATTGAACTTACAGATCTATTTCAGGTAAAATTACTTATGTACTGGACCTCAGAATTGTTCTTTCTGCATAAGAAGAACGTGCCACCCCTCCTTTAAATATTGACATTTAAAAGCTACACCAAGGAAGAAGAAACCAGGCCTTCAAAGGCTAAACAAGAATGTGCATTAAAGAGGCTTTAGTGTTTAGCATTTATTTTAAGATTGCTACATTTACTGCTAAGGGTAAAAAGAAATACACAATAGCAGGGGGCCAACAGATTTACCCCATTGAACAAAGATTCGGTAAAATTACCCTGAAATAGCGGAAACGCCCCTATTAAGAACTAAAGCACTAAATGAAAACATATTTCAGAAAAACATTCAAAACCATGACATGTGACTTTGTTGTGCCATCAAGATATTTCCCCAGAGAAATACAGATTAAGTAAAGAAAGAACACAATTCTTAAATGTTTGTATTCGTGTAAAAATACTCTATATGTACATAAAGACAGGCATACATATATTGGGTAATCAAACTTAACACAGGTTGTGGCAGTTAGAGTGGGTAAAGAATGAGTCACATGACACAAATTTGCTGTGACCCACACATTAAAAATCTACTGGCCCCAGTCGGTTTCTGTTTTTTCTTCCTCTTTACAATAGGCCTGTGTTTTAGACTAGCAAAACAGTTGCCAACAGAACATATCCAATTGGCTATGCCTATTAAAAAGACAAAAAATGAAACAAGCTAGACAGAAACTGAGTTATTTGCACGGGGGAAACAGAGGAGGAGTCACTGTTTAAAATATTAGGACGTATCAGTGTGAAACACAAACTCAGTAATAAAACAATCCAATGTGTGGAATGCAGCAAGCTGTGGACAGACATTGCCATAAATTTATTTTTATGACAACAGCCCCAGAGCAGCAGTAAGAGTGAAGTGCATCTCAATTCCCGCAGACATATTTGAACATGTGTACCCGTATCATCAAATCCCTAAAACACCACTGTCAGATTTGGCTGCAGTCACAGCTGAAACATGGAGCTTACAGTGTGCTGTTGTCATCCCCAGTCTCTGTGAAAGAGCTTACAACATATAAGAGGATTTTGAGAATAAATTGAGCTGTTTTTTGGTAAATAATATATACCAATATAGTATATTGGCATATAATATATACCAAATATATATACTTTGTTTTGTTTAAATACAGTGAAACTGTGGTGTTTTTACTCATGGTTATCAAACCCTAAGGATCTCATGCCTAGTCAATATTAAAAAGAGCTTGTTTTCTCCTATTCATGTTCACTTGGTGGATCATAAAACTGGATTATCTTATCTGTCTTCTTTACCTGCTCTGGTGTTGTCCCTTCTGAGCCATTGTCATGAGAGTTTCAGTGCTCACTCTTGATACTTCAAGAGCATTGTGGTGTTATTTCATCCTTGACTAACAACAAATATGCACCTCCAATTACAGTAATCCGCATGTGTGAATAATAAGCACATGAATGATGTACCATAGCTATCAGATGTTTGCAGCTCTCACCAGATGGATACCCTTGTGTTAGTATTAGTAAAATTTTGAGGTTCACAACAGCGCTTAAGGAATTGCTTTTAAATGTCCAATATTATAAAAACACCTGTGCCTTTTGCTTCCATACTCCATACTATTTTTCAGAAAGTGTCCCATATGGACAAAAGTTAACAATGTTTATGAGAGTTATTTGAACAGTCTCTTAAAGTCAAATTAGGGGTAATTCAAATGTTTGCATGCAAAAACACAATTGTAATAAATTATTGCTTATAACACATAAAAACCTAAAAAAATGCACATGAAAAGAGAAGTATGTCAACTTTTAAAAATAATCTAATTGGAATGTATTAGGTAATTTATATAAAGCCCCAGTAAATAATAAATTCTGATGAATCAATGCTGATGAACAAATTCTAGGGTTTCATTTTCTGTGCATATGTAGGATTCTGTACATAATTTTCCCCAAATTCCCCATATAGGTTTTATGTTCATAGACAGATCATCAGTTCACACAGGCCAACACAGGGGCACACAGCGAAAAGAAAACATGTGCACTACACTCTGACCTAAGGGAAGAGTAGACTGATCAATTAACCTCCCATGTATGTTTTTGGACTGTAGGAGGAAGGCAGTGGCCCCAGAGAAAACTTAAGGATGCACAGGGAGAACATGCATACACCATGCTGAAATTTCACAGCCCAGATTCAAATCTGGGGCCTTCTTGGTGCCAGGCAACAATGCTAACAGTTGTGCAACTATGCAGTACATATTTCACATTACCCAACACATTTCTGTATGTGATAAAATAATTCAAGTGAATAGAAAAGTTTTTAAAGTTAAAATTGCTATCACAATCACTGATTTGTCACTGACCGACAGACAGGGCTCACAAAAGAGGGCTTCATTTTTTTCTGGTAGGGTGGCAGTTTGTTAGGTCTCCAAACTGCTCTCAGACAACATTTCTTATAAATCAACCCTTTATGAACTGAGATTGTAGCTGGTGACTTCCTCACTAATTTTGTCTTGTGTAACCACTGTGTTTTGAAGTCTATAATGGGTGCCTTTTTTTTCTTTTTTTTAAACACTGACCTCAGCTAAGGTAAGTAATGCCTGCGACTCTTTATAAGTTATGCTGCTCCATCACTTTACCACTCATATAGGGTCTTGGGGCATGGGCAAGTCACTGGGGTGCGAGGAGGGGTTTCCATCTTTACTATCCTGTGCGGCCTGGGTCCCAGTTTTACTGTACAACTTAGACACTCCTACTTATAAAATTTTCATGAGACACACATGTAGGGACTTTGGGGTGGGCACACTTTTCGGCATCCAGAGGGGGAGCTGTTCAATCAGCTTCACCTCATATAGACCGCATATAGACACTGCGGGCTCGGGGTGGGGGTTGGAGGATGTGTGGCTGCCTTCCCCACATCCCACCCCTCTGTTTTAAATGCACATTATAACAACACGCAACAACACCATACTCGAGCGGGAGGATGGAGGCTAGGGGTCTTTTCACACCCCTGTTCGCTATTGGCCATCAGGGGTTGGGGTCCAGAGGAGAAACAGGTGGTCTGGTCGGGGACCTGAGCTGGTGGGCTGCTTCGTCACTATGGGGCCCTTGGCGGTCTGCTTGTCTCCATCCAAGAAGGTAGGGGGTGGTTGTTCTACTGGGGCATCTGGGGGAGTATCGAGTGTGTATGGAGTGTGTGAGTGAGGGTACAGCGCCTTTCTTGGGTGTCTTGGTGTGTCGGTGAGAGTGTATGTCTGTAAGAGGAAGGGAACGTATGACTGTGTCTGTATGTCTCTGTCTACCTGTCAGGTTGGGTCTTGGGCTGCCCTCTCGCCTGGCACATCTCAGGCCTCACATCTAATGGGGGGTCTATTTCCCCCCGTCACTCACTGCCAGTAACTGATGCCCCTGCCCGCTGGTGCGTTGGTGACTCTTGATGTCCGGGGTTGGAGCTCGGGAGGGAAATCCGGTTCAGACCTGGTGCGTGCCTGGCCAGGCCTAGTTAGACCGGTGTGTTGGTCGGCCAATGTGCCAGGCTGATGTCTTCCATTAGTTGGTTGGGGCACTTCTTTCGGGTGTGCCAGTTTTTGGATTGTTGGGTGGTGCCTGTTTGGTGGCTCGGCAGGATACGGATACGGCGTCTCTGCTCGTTCAGTCACCTGTTCTGTACGTTTCGTGCGTGGTCGGTTCATTGGTGGGTTTGACTGGCCTTGGTTTCCTGGTCTCGGCACTCTGCATTGCTCAGGATAAGGATTCAGTAGCTGGTACGACTTGGTGTGCAGGTGTTGGCTGGGCTTGGCCTGGGGATGCCGTCCGTCCGCTGCGGCTATCGGTGGGGCGCCCTGACGTCGGGCAGGGGTGGGGCGGTGGGAGGTCGGCGGTGGGAATTGGCCTGGGGTGGCGTGGCGCATCTCGGCCGTCGGCCTGCCATGGCCCCCGCGGCAGTGGCCCCTTGTTGGGCAATCCCTGGTCAGGACCCTGCTTGGGGGTGGGGTGCCCCTGGGCCCCGGGTTCATAGTCGGGCCCGCCCTGGTGTAGCTGGTTGCCGGGAGAGCCCGTGGGCTCGTAACTGCGGCCCCCCCGGCCCCTGCATTGTAGCTGCTGGATGTTTCCCTGGGGTTCTCCTCTGCTCCTCACTTGGGGGATGCGGTCAGCCCTGCGCTGTTTCGCCTGGGGCCCCTCGGCTCTGGGGGTCCTTTGGATGTCTGCGTCGATTCCTGGGAGACGGATCGATGGCTCCTCCAACCAGCTATCGAGCACTTGTATCTAGAAACCTTATATACACCACTATACCTCTCTCTGCCGTCCTGTGGGTATGGAGGCAGACTTTTATGTGTTGAGGCTATGGCCTTTACTGAACGAACTGGATCTCCCATCATCCTTTCCCTGAACGAACTGCATCTCCCAGCATCCTTCCACTGAACAAACTGCATCTCCCAGCACCCATTGCGCTGCCCTCAACCCATTCTCATTGGTCTGTGGCCAGTGATGACATCAAAGAGTTGATAAAAGCAGCGCGAATATTGAAATAAGCGTCTCTATTGGTCTCTCTTGGTCCTAGAGCGGTGCCTGTGAGGAGACGCTTTAATCCACTGCTAGCATTTTCCCCTTTTTCCGTTCAAACCTGCTGGACCAGGAAGAACTTCCCTTTTAAACTTCGAAGTAAATCGGCCGAGCAAACAGACTTTCCTGTACCAGGTAGTCCGCTGGCCATCTGAGCTCTATTGAAAACAGGCCTGAGTCCCTCAGCGCCTAAAAGTCGGACGTCCGCTTTTCCGACCTCGGTTTTGTGCAAAACCGCTCCTTTAAACTGGACACTTTCTACGTTCTTCGTCGTGGACTGTGGAGAGCTGCCCCCACCAAGTAGGATTAAACTGATTTATATCTCTCGGTCTTGGTAGAGGAGAATTAGGTCTTAACGGTTAATATCCATTTTCTGTTGGACAAAATAAGTTTGTCAACTGGTTAACCACTGTTATTCTTGGTCGTCTGTCGCCGTACACCGACCCTGAATGTGCATGCTTTTTGTGTTTTATTATGTGACTTTGGTTGCAACCAGAAGCAGTATATTATATTGTATTATTTCCTTGTTTGTTTATTGTCTGCTGCGGTTGGCGCGTGTCTGTTTAGACAGGTCGCGTGGCCTCAGTTGATCCCCTTTCTCCGTCGCCCTCGTTTCCTTTGTCCAAGCCACCATTGCTAATGAAACTAGCGTTTTGTTGAATTGCCACGCGGTCTTCCTTTGTCTTCCTTTGTGAACCGATCGCGCCAATTGATAAGACTTGAGTTATTTATCGCATTGAGTGTGTTAAACTGAACCCCCCTCATCCGCTCGCTGTCTCCCACACACACACACACACACACAGCGCTGCACACACACACAGCCGCACACACACGCCCCCTTCCCTCGATGTTAACTTTGTTCTATATTTTTGCATGCGTTAGAATAGATGGAAATTATGAATGAAATGTAATCTGTAATCTGTAATCTATTTCATTAATAAATTCCCTTAAGTAACGAGAAGTTTCCTGTGCTATTTCAGTGTGTGCTGTGAAGTTTGTTTTAACCCCGCGGACGAACTCTACGCCTTTTCAGAGAGACTGACAGTCTGGTTTAATTAAAATTATCTCTTTTATGAGATTGGTACCCCGAAATCTTTAATAAACAGGTTAAACTCGAACGTCATCAATAATTATATTAATATTAAATTATTGATTATAATTATTGATGCTCAGAAAACCAGACAACAAATATTTATTATTAGTAGTTACAACATATGTTTTCTTGTGTTTTCTTTGTTCCCCTTCCTCTCTTGTATTTTCAACTCACCATCTCTGTTGACTTTTTGTTTCCTACCTCTCTTTTTCATCTTCTTTCTTTCTCCCCCTTTGTTTTCCATCTCAGTGTCTATAACATCAGAAAATAAAACCCACAGCAATTCATAATAATTATTTCTCACACTTATATATATATCAAGTGGAGTACTATAGCAAAAGCCGTAATGCTCCACTTGTGAAAGTAAATCTGTTGAGCTTCTACTTGGTACTCAGACACAAATTCTGGGTGCCGCACTGCCAGACAGGACACTTAAAAAAAATGTTGTCAGATAGGTCCTACCTTACTGATTTCTTGATCGTGCAGGTCTGGAAATAATCAGGTCAAGGGCATCGCTTTTCTTGCAAAATACTTTACACTGCACTGTATCTTCCGGTCTAAGTAATCCCAGTATCCCAGCTCAATCCCAGTATTTCCCAAAGTTGAGAGGTCTATGGTGAGGGGTTAAATCCAAACAAGTTGGATTTGGGTATGGCAAATAATATTTAGTGCCACGACTTCTTGCAGAACTGTCATTTTTAGATTTGAGTTTAAAAAAGCCTTTGAATATTGTTCCTTATAATATTTACAATAAAAAAAAAAAGAGAATAAAAACAGCCAACAACGTCTTGGGTTTCTGAGGCTGACAAAAAGTTTAATTTCAACCTAAATTTGAATGATAATCCATCCCATCATTAATTTATCCCCAGTTTCATCAGAAGTTCAAAATCACAACTGCTGATATAAGTTTTCACTCAAAGTGGACTGATGCATGAATGCATGCCCGTTTCTTCAAAAGAGTCAGTTGAAAGTCTTTAGGAATGCTCTGCTGCCCTGTTCTGTTGTATAGTCTTGCTTCGATGCCAGGACAAGGGTCCCCTCTTTAATCTCAACTGATTCGGCGAACACTGAAATCTTAAGTGCTGTGGGTCCATTCTAAATCTGCCATGTTCTTGTCCAAAGAAAATGTTTATTCCTTCAGAGATGTCTTCAGGCAGATGGAATTGTGGATGACGGATTTAATCAGACTAAGACTCATGCTTTGATTGGACATCAGATTAGGATTTCAGACTAGTATTTTCAATAATTATTCTCTAGCTGTACTACACATATCCTCTTAAAAAAACATACGCTTGCAGAGTATGCTCGGACATCTGTAGGGTTTTAATCCTAAAATATAAATTAAGCAAAAGAGGAGCTCCAGTGTGCAGATAGTTATACCAGGGATACATTCAGCTTGCGGTGTCACTATGTAAAAACTAAAATCTATCTACAGCTTTTTATGAGTTCTCCTCACTTTTCCGCAGTATGTCACTAAGGCAGTGATAATAATTTCACAGTGTTTTGCAACAGATTGATTTCATCTGAGGACAAAACATTTCCTCCTGTTCATGCTACACCTGTTTGGCCTTCACCTCACGGTCCTACATCAAACATGTTTTTCCTTCTTTCTAATAGGGACAAAGAAATGCCTGAGCTTCTTTGCTAGTTGATAGCAAATTGGGCAGGCCATTTATTCTCAGATCCTTGCTGGTTGGTTTGCGATCATGAAGCCAGATCTGAATATCATGAATTAGGTCTACTAACCCAACCTGAATAAGCCTCATTGTTCTTTTTATCACTGACCATTTGAATTAATCTTAGATGGTAATCTCCCAGTGTTGCCCACTGAATACTCTTTAGGTTGCATGTAAAAACAGGTACCTGCCAAAACAATAGCCTTATTGACTGACTTTATCTTTTGAATGTGAACAATAAAAACAGTTAACCCACTGGACATGTGTTTAAGATTAACACTTTAACCCACCTCTGTTCTTCAACCAGAGGAAAAGAATGCATAGAAAAGCAGGGTGAGATGGGCTTCAGGTAATGTATTTTGTTTGAGATTTTTTGGAAAACTGGTTGATCTGCTCTCTTCTCAAAACTGCAAAAATGGTCAAATGCAAATCCCATTGTGTGTGATTGTACTTGCATGGTTTAGTAAAGGATGAAACAGAACAAAAAGTGCTACAACCTGCAATTAGACGATGAAAAAGCAAAGTAAAATATTTAAAAAAGCATATGTTTAAGAAGTCATTAAGTGGTACTCAGCATAGCTTGTTGCAGACTTGATTTACACTGGGTGGTAGGCCATTGGTGGATGTAAATAATGTAATAATTTTTAAAGAGATTTTTTTCTTAATTTCTTTCAGTGATAAAAAATTCTCCATCTGGTCAAGTGTGAAGTAGGACAGAGCAAGATTAGAGAATGTTCTGTTATCTTATCCGAGCAAGGGCTTAATGTCTGCACAGTCAACGCTCCTCCAACAAGTGGTTCATTAAACCAGTATGGCAATGTTTAATTCCATGTATTACAGATGTGCTTTGGCACAAAGTCCACCAAGATGTAAAGATCAAACTGAAATGTGGATTTACATTACAGTTACGACTAAATCTAATTAGGGATTGGAAATAAGAAAAATAGAACGATGTGGTGTACAGGAGATCTGACCAGGGTGTTCCCCAAACAGAGAACTAATGTTTGCAAAGTGAGTCCATTCATCTGCTATATTTTGGGTATTTCCTCAACAAAAACTCTGCAATACTTTATGCTAAAGGACACTGCTTTATTTTGACACCACATTCTGTACAGACCGGAAAACCTGAGGTGGAGGTTTCTTTTATTTTTTCTTTAATGAACTAATGAGAAAAAACTAGGGTTTACTAAAACACGACCAGGTTAAAATATAAAATTATGTAACCTTTTGAGTTGTGTTGCTGAAAATGTAGTGTTGTTTGTAAAAAACAAATGTCTCCATTGCCTTTCAGGGCTGAAGCGATATATATATATATTAAAAAAAACTTATAATACACTCAACAAAAATGTAAACGCAACACCTTTGTTTCTGCTCCCATTTTTCATGAGATGGACTTAAAGATCTAAAATTCATTCCAGATACACAATATTACCATTTCTCTCAAACATTGTTCACAAATCAGTCTAAATGTGTGATAGTGAGCACTTCTGCTTTGCTGAGATAATCCATCCCACCTCACAGGTGTGCCACATCAAGATGCTGATCTGACATCATGATTAGTGCACAGGTGTACCTTATACTGCCCACAATAAAAGGCCACCCTGGAATGTGCAGTTTTGTCTCACAGCAAAATGCCACAGATGCCACAAGCATTGAGGGAGCGTGCAATTGGCATGCTGACAGCAGGAATGTCAACCAGATCTGTTGCTCGTGCATTGAATGTTCATTTCTCCACCATAAGCCGTCTCCAAAGGCGTTTCAGAGAATATGGCAGTACATCCAATCGGCCTCACAACCGCAGACCACATGTAACCACACCAGCCCAGGACCTCCACATCCAGCAGGTTCACCTCCAAGATCGTCTGAGACCAGCCACTCAGACAGCTGCTGAAACAATTGGTTTGCATAACCAAACAGTTTCTGCACAAACTGTCAGAAACCGTCTCAGGGAAGCTCAACTGCATGCTCGTCGTCCTCATCGGGGTCTTGACCTGACTCCAGCTCGTCGCCGTAACAGACTTGAGTGGGCAAATGCTCACATTCGATGGCGTCTGGCACGTTGGAGAGGTGTTCTCTTCACGGATGAATCACGGTTTACATTGTTCAGGGCAGATGGCAGACAGCGTGTGTGGCGTCGTGTGGGTGAGCGCTTTGCTGATGTCAATGTTGTGGATCGAGTGGCCCATGGTGGTGGTGGGGTTATGGTATGGGCAGGCATCTGTTATGGACGAAGAACACAGGTGCATTTTATTGATGGCATTTTGAATGCACAGAGATACCGTGATGAGTTCCTGAGGCCCATTGTTGTGCCATACATCCATGAACATCACCTCATGTTTCAGCAAGATAATGCACGGCCCCATGTTGCAAGGATCTGTACACAATTCTTGGAAGCTGAAAATGTCCCAGTTCTTGCATGGCCAGCATACTCACCGGACATGTCACCCATTGAGCATGTTTGGGATGTGCTTGACCGGCATATACGACAGCGTGTACCAGTTCCCACTAATATCCAACAACTTCGCACAGCCATTGAAGAGGAGTGGACCAACATTCCACAGGCCACAATTGACAATCTGATAAACTCTATGCGAAGAAGATGTGTTGCACTGCATGAGGCAAATGGTGGTCACACCAGATGCTGACCGGTTATGAGTCCCCAGACCCCCAATAAAGCAAAATACTGCACATTCCAGGGTGGCCTTTTATTGTGGGCAGTATAAGGTACACCTGTGCACTAATCATGATGTCAGATCAGCATCTTGATGTGGCACACTTGTGAGTTGGGATGGATTATCTCAGCAAAGCAGAAGTGCTCACTATCACACATTTAGACTGATTTCTGAACAATGTTTGAGAGAAATGGTAATATTGTGTATCTGGAATGAACTTTAGATCTTTAAGTCCATCTCATGAAAAATGGGAGAAGAAACAAAGGTGTTGCGTTTATATTTTTGTTGAGTGTATTTTAACTTGTTTTTTGTTGTCGTTTTTTTTTACTTGCGCATGGCTTTTGAAGTCCAAAGAAAAAGAAAAGCTTGTCAGACTTAGAAAATGGGTCTTCAAAAAATATTTTTCCTCTGTTACCTTTCAGGGCTTCCGTACTGGTTGGCTATTAACCCAAGTTGGAAAACTGTTACAGTTTCATTCATCTCTTCCTTGACAACAACAGATATTTTGTTCCACCTGGAGATTCTGGAGGTCAGTCAGTATTCTGCTCCAGCTTATTAATCATCACCTAAAATGTGCATTATTTAATAATTTATTTCCAAACATGTATTATTTGACAAATACAGCTATAATCTTTAATAATGTTTATTGTAATGTTTAAATCTATGCATTTATGTCTTCCAAAGTCTCAATAAAATCATGATTATGAGTTTACTGAAAGAAAATTGTGATGTGACACTTGTATCATAATGCCCGTCCCTTTTATGAACTGAAAAAGCCTTGGCGTTTCTATGGCTTAACAACAGTGGCTTAAGACTGGCACACTGGTACACAGTTACTCTTCAATGGACTCTGTGCTTAGCATTTCTTAGATATGCTACCTAATGACATTTTTTCCTGATTGTCCAAACTGAGATCACTCTGATTATAGTCAAAAGCAATTAAGATGCTAAATATTTATCTTCTTGATCAAGTATTTTCCACAAAATGATCTGTTCACATAAAAGACTTCCTTTATTCAGCTTCTTAACTTTTAATCTATATGGACTCTGGCACCCAGGAGAGCAGGGACAAGGGATCACCAGCAATTCACTTTCTGTCCTGTCTGTCCACCGTTCACCCTTATTATTATTCAGCCTTATATCTATAATTCATGAACGTCCTTTGGCTCCGTCTTTGCCGCATCCCCCTGTAGAGGAGTTCAGGGGTATAAAGCTGCTTGCTGCCTGTATCTTTTCATGCTCAGAATTGCAATTGCTTGGACCAATCTTCATCCATCAATTGAGGCAGACATGGACTGCCATGATTTTACTTAAATATTATTAAAACTTTGAGGTTCCTACACACATAAATTAAGAGCTACAATGCCACTACGTGGGCAGAATGTATGGGAGGTGAAGACACAGAATAATTACACAGTAAGAAAAGAAGCGTGGCTTAGCATTTTGAAGACAAAGCAGGACACATGGAGGAAAAGCAACTTGTAGGATTATTATAGTTCTTGTTGCCTATATTTAGGAGGAAGACCTTGTTGAATGAAGTCACCACTTTGGCTACTTGGGCTCTAGTGGGAAAAAACTTGGTTAAGAAACGTAACTTAATAATGTGCCTTTCCTGTAACAAGTGTTTTGACATGTCCTCAGGCAAGGAACTGCACCCCCACTAGTGGATGGAAGACAGCGAAAAAGTGGGAGGCAGGCCTGCATGCCAATAAACATCCTTTTTATTGGCTTAAAAGCAAAAGATGCATTTCATTCATTCAGTGGGTCAGACCAACCTGGAAGTGGAAACATTAGCAGAGATTAAGAGACCAAACATCTGTTGTTAAATGCAAGCAGGCTGCCCTGTGACATGTTTGCAGTCTTGTCCTCTTTAGAAGTTTAGCCTTTAGTGATCCACTTCAAACACTTGGCTTGTGACGTTCTTTTTCTCCAGCTTCGACTCTTTCTCACTCTCCCCGTTGTTATCTTCCTCTGGGTCAAGAACTAGAAGAGGGCAACCTTTCTCCCTTGATTGTTTCTTTTGTTTTTTGTAAGATGTTTCTTCTATCCAAACTTCATATATTGGCTGTCTAATATGTCAGTCAACTTACTAAAAATATATGATTTGATTACATTTCACATTTTGTCATATTAAAAACACAAACCTCAATGCATTTTATTAGGATTTTATGTGATGGACTAAAAAATTTTAAAAAATGGGTTTCAATTTATTTTTCACAAACTAAATGTTGAAAAGTGTTGCATGCATTTCACTCACCTTTTAATATGATACCCCTAAATAAAATCCAAATTAATCACCTTCAGAAGTTCCCCAGTTAGTAAATAAAGCCTACCTGTCTGTAATTTGATTCCTGCTAAAATTAGGGATGGGAATATTAAGCCACTTCATTATTTAGTTTCATTTGGATGCAGAAGACCACGATACAGTTATAAATCATTTATCAATTTAACATTGTGCAGCCCATACCCCAACAAGCGCACGCTAACACCACCACCACCACCACCCTGTGTGTATACTACAATTGTAGAGTCCAACATATTTTAGTTCCACAAAAAATAAAAATGAAATAATTGAGACAATAAATTAAAACAGCCAGATACATAAAAATATCTGTATAATCAGGTTTGAAAGAACTGTTAGGGGACATCTGCAGACTCTGAACTAAAATAAACTGCTGAGCTTATTCACAAATAAATATTAGGTCCAAAATCTTTCACCTACTAATGCTAAATCCTTTTTACCAATCTGCCACTCCTGCTAAATTCTGCTGCAGCTTATTTATAATTTCACCTTTGTGTAGTGTTGTTAACTGCTCTCTTTTAGAGCACACTACACAGTATTTGCCACACACCAGATAGAGTTATTCTACCTGCTTATAGCAATCCCCATCACTTTATCTTATTGTGGTATGGGTGTCACTGTGTCCTGAGCACTCCAAAGCTTGAAAGCACTGGCTCTCAACAACTGTTGACAACAGTCACAAAAACTTTGAGGTAGACTTTCATTTGAGCTTTGTAATAGCTTCATCTTTTCCAAATTGGACAGAATCTTTGAAATTGTGTTCTCGATGTTCCTCCACAGTAGCAGGTCATCAGCGGGTCTTTTTTCTGCTTCTAGGTGGAAACGTCACATGGGCCCTCACGTTTATTTTTCATAATTCTTACAGAAATCATGTTGGGAAGATGGCAAACATGTAGCATAGGGTGCTCTGGTCAAAAGAAACCTAAACTAAACTTTGTGGACCAGTATATACAGAGCACTATATGTGGATGAAAACTAATGCTGAACACACCACCATCAGAGGAAGCAAAACCTGTCTCCAAAGATAACAGAAGGCTGTCTTTGAGACTGGGGTGAGGGTTCACTTTCCAGAAGGATAATAAAACTAGACATACTGGCTGTATGTTTGGACCTACAACGGAATGTTTTTTTTCAATGAATTTTCATATGTTAGAATGGCCAAGTTGAAGTCCAGGTCTAACCCCTACTTTCCACTGGACACGTCAGCGTAAGTCTGTAACATATGTAAAGCGTAATATGCAGCTGATAGCTGTCGTTATAGTCAAAGAGGCAGTGTCCGTCAGGATTGAAGCAGGGCGAATCGGACGTGTCTCAGAAGTATTGTATTGTAGCCCTCTCACAAATGTACATGGCAGGTCTATTTTCTATGAGCTACGCTTCTAAAAGGCATGAAGCTCAGGAGTTTGGATCAGACCAGACAGGAAATCAGACACGGGAGCAGTTTAAAGCACCCAGAAAATGTCAAAATAAAAGACACGTGCAGATTTCCGCTTGCTCAACTATGAAAAAATAGAAAAACGTGATTACCTGTGACACCAGGGTCAGTTAGTCTGTGGGACCAATTTGTTCGTTTATATCATGGACAACAAGAATTTAATCCCTGAAGTGGAGAATCACCCAGTTTATATGATACCAGTAATCATTTTTACAAGGAAAACCCGAAAAAGTGAAGACATGGACAGAAATATCTCCAGTATTGGAAGTGGATGGTGAGTTTATGATACTTATTAACATAGAATGAAATTTTTTTTCCTGTATACCATCCTTTAAGTTATGCAATTGCAATTCTTCTGTATTTTCGTGATCCCCCGGGACCAGCTGAGTGGAACACTTTCGCGAGTGATACGCGTCTAAAACACTTCCAGTGGGAAGGGACGCCTCAAGTAAAACGCGTCTTTTAAACTATGCGCCACTTACACATTTGGTGAAAAGCAAGAGTAAGTCAAACTGATAATCTGTGGCAGTATTTAAAAATTGATGTTCATATTTACACTCCATCCAATCTGAGGTGATCTTGAGTTATTATGTGTTGGACCACAGCCATGGTTACTGGACCAAACATAGACCTCTAGCTATCAGGAGGGATAATCACACAATGCACTCTTAGTTTCCACAGAATTCAGGTCTCTGTTTTACCTGTGAGTCCGCTAGTCACGAATCGGGACAGAAATCAGCGCTTTAAACTTCCATCCTCGCTGGTGAGGGGAGGGAAGTGCATTTCTGGAAGAAACACATCGGATCCAAAAGACTTTTACATCCTGCTGATCAGGCTCCACCAGAGAGAGAGAGAGCTGCATGCTGCACGAGCTGAGCTGCTCACCCGGAGCTGCTCACACGAGCTGCTGAGCTGAGCTTTTCAGACAACAGAGTCACCCTTCAATGGGATCTAAGAATCATTTAAGTAAGGTTGTGTCTGGGCAGAGATAATTTAGCTGAGGATAAACAATTTTAAGGATTGTTGGTGCAATTGCTGTATTTGTAAGATTTCATTCTCCAATTGTTTGGGTATAAACAGTGTTTTCAAAGGTTTCTGACCGATAGAAAGAGTCATTTTAAATCATGTAATATGAGTTAATCCATATGAGTTTTCCTTTGTTCTTTGGTGCTAAGCTAAACAGAGTGGGTCTACGCTGCGCTACATACATTAGCTCCGGACACTTGTTCTGATTAGTGCAGCCTGCTTCTTTTTGCAGACCGCCAACGATTATAAACAATATAGATTGCTACCTAAGGTATTCAAAGTACAGATTGGCTTTAAAATAGACACAGAAAACACAGAAAACTAAACGTATAGGTCGTATTTGCAACCGACTTCTTAATATATCAAAATACTAAAATTAGATCTATCACAGCGGTGACTGATCCCTAAAATCAAATAAATTTTCCAAAGGTTAATGATTTTTTATCCAGCAGATTATTTAATGAAACATTAATTCCTACAAATAATGTTTGTTTTCGCATCTGCTTTGTATTGGAAATTGGTTGTCTGAATACTAACCAAAAGGTGCTAATTAATCTCAAACTGATCACAATTAATTTGAGAGTAACTCAACGTCACTTCCAAAACTCTTCTATACAAGTCTTGGTCTTTAAGCATACATATTTCTACTGATCTTTGAGATCACGATCAATCTATTGACAAAGCAGGCAGAACTGTGAGGATCATGTTCTTTGATTTCTCCAGTGCATTTAACACAATTCAGCCTGATTTGCTTTGTCCGAAACTCCTGAAGACACAGGTAGAGCCCTCAACAATCGCCTGGATCAATGACTACCTGCCAAACATACCAGAGTTTGTGAGACTGAAGAATTGTGTGTCAAACCTTGTGGTCAGCAGCACAGGAGCACCACAGGGGACCGTACTCTCACCATTCATTTTTACTTTATACACCTCAGACTTCCAGTACAAATCAGAGACCTGTCATCTGCAGAAATACTCAGATGACTCTGCAATTATTGGGTGTATTAGACATGGACAAGAAGCTGAATACAGAGAGCTGGTGGACCGCTAGGTGACATGGTGTGGAAACAATTGTCTTACCTTGATTGTGAACAAAACATAGGAGATGACTATAGATTTCAGAAGAAACAGGGATAAGTCAAACACTGTTTCCATTATGGGAGAAGAAGTGGAGGTGGTTGAGGAGTATAAATACCTTGGGGTTCACCTGGACAACAGACTGGACTGGAGGCGCAACAGTGAAGCAGTCTACAAGAAGGGACAGGGCAGACTGTACTTCTTGAGGTAGCTTAGATCCTTCAAGGTTTGCAGCAAGATGCTGCAAATCTTCTACAAGTCTGTTGGGGAGAGCGTAATCTCTTCAGTCATCATCTGTTGGGGTAGCAGAATCAGAGCCAGCGACTTAAAAAGGCTAAACAACCTGATTAAGAAGGCTGGTTCTGTTCTTGGCACTACTGTAGAACATCTGGAAAAGATGATGCAAAGAAAGATTCTTCATAAAATCAAAAAATTATGAGCATCCTCTTCATGAGACTGTCATACAACAACAGAATGCCTTCAGTGGGAAGTTTCTTCAGTTTCGCTGCAATGCAGGCCGCTACAGGAAATCCTTCCTGCCCACAGCCATCAGGATCTACAACAACTCCTTAAAGAATTAATTACATGAGCTATACCCTTAATTTCCCTTTGTGATAAATAAATTATTTTTGAAATTGAAATTGGTTTTTGTTTCTACTTCTTTGCACATTTGTCCATATTACTGTTTAACTTTTGGTAGTTAGTGTTATTTTTCATTCTTCTTTTACTTAATAGTTTTGTTGTGGATTAATAGCTTAGTGAGTTTGTTGATTAAAGCATTTTGACAGAAAGTTGAATTATTTTTGTAATAAGCTCTTGTATTTTGGAAAGTCATTGTTTGTTATTATTTCACATACATATGTAGTAACTTGCTGTTCAAAGAACGCCAAGAACCTATTCCTTCATCTATTGTTTAATTACCTCAGCCTTATCAGACAGGTAATCATAAACATTACCTGAGATTGAACAATTTGACTATTTTTATTTTCCTGGAGTCATAATTAGACATAATTAGATAAGACATAATTAAAAGAATCTGTAGCTGTAACTGCAGCTTGAGATGGTTCTACAAATTGACTAAGGAAGCTAAATACAAATGCAGACCTCAGTTTTGAGATTTTATTTAATTTTTTTATTTCTAAACTATGTATCATGTTTCTCCCACTTCTTGGTAATGCACTACTTAATGTTGGTCTAATACTTCGATTTCTATAAATTACATTCAAGTTTGTGGTTGCAATGTGACAAACTGAGAGAAGTTCAAGGGGTGAGAATACTTTTGCAAGGCCTACTCATCTGAAGTTGAAAAGGATCAGAGGAAAATGTCACTTTAAGTAGAAGCCTATATATTTTGATTTATCCTATGACACTTGTTTTTCTTCTGTCATGGTTGCTCATCTCATCTTGCTGTGCTCTGCCTATATATTAGGCATCACCAGGTTTGCGTGCTTAGAGATGATGAGATTTGATCCCTCATGCTGGATGAGCCTTACTTGATGTCCCCCGCAGAGCTGATTGTTAAGCAGGTTAACTTCTAAGTCTGAAGTGGAAAGGACACACTGTTATATTTTACCACGCTCTCAAGTCAAGACAGAATAAGCTGCCTGAACAATTTGTCCATAAAACCAGTATTGTTTTGCAGTTTTCATAATATTTTTGGGTTTAGTCTAAAAGCAAAAAATAAAACGCTGACAAATTATGAGAAATTACAAAGGACAAAATGGTAGGAGCAGTGTATTGAATTGAAAAACTGGCCTAATCTGAATGGGCCACCTTCCAGGAATTAGGAGTGCATGCTTGCTGGGTGTGGATAGGGGGGAGGAGGGAGGGATAATGGATGGGAAATCGGCTGAACTGCAGGTAATTTCTTACTGTCATGAGGGTAAAACCATGACTTAATCTAGAGACACCATATTGTTATATCTAGTCTTTGCATGTGCTTATAAAGAGTAAAGTAGCAGAGAGATGAAAATACACAAAGATGATTACACTATATGCTAAGAACATAATAATGCAGAGTTAAAATGATGTATTCTCATGGTGCAAGGAACATTTTCATGCTTAATGATTTATTCTGCGTTCTGAAAATAATTTGGGAAATATCACAAAACCAACATTATGTTTTCATATTTTTAGAAGCCCCCCCAAAAAAAATCTATACTTTTACTGTACTTAAAGGCAACTGGATGACACAAACATTTATAAAATTATATCTTGACAATGTTTATTTTTTACTTAATGAAGTGTTTTCAAACAATCGCCTCATTGATTAATCAACTAATGGCTTTGGCTCACCACTGGGTGCTAAATTAACAATTTTGTATCTCAGGAATTCATCCCACATCAAACGCTGCTTGGTACCTTATGATGGTTGAGAGATTTGACATAACTTCATGAGATCTAAGCTTACATCTTGTGCCCAGACAAACAGCTTTAATGCCCTCATCATGACTTCAGAAGAAAGGAAGCGGCAAGCCTTACATGAGAATGAATGTTAATGCAGCTACACTTGCCCATGGATGAAGAAAAAGACAGTATTTTTTGCAAACACAGCTGGCAGGCAACTTAAAAGGGCCATTAGACTGCTCTTGTAATCGTTGAAAGATAAGAGAACAGAGAATTGGGAAAAATGCAACCAGGGCAGAGACTGGAGAGAGACATGGGCAGGAGGTATTCTTCAAAGCAATATCAGTTTTGCCATTAGCTCAATTTGAATTGATTTTCTTCCCTTGAACACTAAAAAACAGATGCTAAGATGCTTTTCTTCTACAGTGGCTCCAAAAAGCTCTAGTCTTCTAGAAAAATGACAGAAGAAGGAAAGAGACGGGAAAGGAGGGAGACCACAGAGCGAAGCATCTCTTTGATTGCTATCTTGGGGCTATACTGAGCAATTACTAGCTGGAACATTTAAAGAAGCTGATTACAGACAGCCAGGGACTGCAAAGGAGACAGACAGACCTGGTCCCAGGTAAGTCACAGATGTCCTCTGGCTATCTCATCACCATGCAATACTTCACACCAATCTTTAGCAAGACACTTCTAATACCAAGTACTTTAGAAAAGATGTCTGTCAAGTAATTGAAGGAAAATAATGGACACATATGGACTTATGCTGACATAAGTGTTCTGTATATCATCCAATGAGAGTACACATAGTTTATGGTTTAGTACATTGCAGTTTTGCGAGGTTTATTTGCTTTTGAAACAGAAAAGGCTCTAAGTTAATGGAGTGCAAAACATAAGATTTGTCTACAGGTAGAGAATATTTGGTCCCACGGGCTATTTGTTTCTCAAATGTTTTTTGCTGAGTCCAAAACTGAAAGCTGTTTATTTTTGTATGGACATGACACAAGATTATATATAATGAGCCCAATTTAACCGATTTTGGCCCTAACCTTATTCAAACAACAAGGGGTAAACAGAATGAATATCTTCTTAACCATCATTCATCCACTGAAGGTGTGAAAGGTCCAAGTCAGAAACCCAGACATCCCCCTCCCCAGTGACTGTCTCCAGTTTATAGTGGATCCTAAGGTGTTTCTAAGCAATATGAGATATACATATACATAATCTGTCCAGCAAGGATGGATGTATTTTTTGTGCTGCACATATGGGTGTGGCTGTTCGAGTCTTTCTGGGGGTTCGCCAAAGCATGTCGGCCGTTGGCTGGCCGTGGCCTCTGCAGGTTGCGGCCCATGTCCATCTATCTCTAATCAGGTCTCTGCTGGGGGGTAGTATGCCCTTGGGCCTCGGGTCTCTGTGTACATGACTGGATTTGCTCCAGCGTAGCTGGCTGCCGGCATAGCTGGTGGGCTCGTTTCTGCAGCACCCTGGGGTTTCCGCATTGTAGTTGCTGAGTGGTTCCCCCGGGGCTCTCCTCTGCTCCTCTATGGGAGGTTGGTCCGACAGTCGTCCTCCTGGGGCTCCTCTGTTCTGAGGAGCATTTGGATGTCTATGGCTCCTACCTTCTTTATGTCTATGTCATTTCCTGGGGGGCAGATCTTTTTTTTTATTTTTTATTTTTTTTTATTTAATTCACTTTATTTATATAGCGCTGATTCACAATAGATGTCATCTCAAGGCACTTTACAAGAAAGTCATTTCAATACAAACATTCCAATCAGTTTAAAGTTTTAGGTAGTTTTCTACTTAAGAAATCCCAGCAGATTGCATTGAGTCATTGACTTGCAGTTGGACCCATTGATGCAGTCTCCAACCACAGCAATCCCTCATACTGAGCAAGCATGTAGCGACAGTGGAGGGGCAGATCTACGGCTCTTTATATTGGTATTGAACACTCATATAGAGAAACCTTATCTATACACCAGCATGCTCACACACACACACACGCACGCATGCACACACACACATATACGCACAGATGTTTAGAATCAGGTGTTTGCAGATACACTCTGTCTAGAGCTGAGGTTGCCACTAATAATACATCTTGTATTAATCGGTACCGTGTACTCTTCAGTGACGTTAGTGTTGTATTTATATATCTATTTGTAGTTTGTTGCTATGGATTCTCAATTTCAAATGTTTTTGTGGTTTTTCATTTTTTTTCTCTCTGTCTCTCTGTCATCCTGCAGGTGTAGAAGCAGACTTCTAGAATGTTTTCTTGTATTATCTGTAATCCTCTTCCTTCTGTTTTCAATTTCCTCTTCCCCTTTTAACTTTTTGTTCCGCCTCTCTTCATCTTTTTTCTTTTTTCACTTTCCTTTCTGTCTCCATGTCCATAGTATTTTAAATAAAATGAAAGCAACTTCTAATAAAGATTTCATATATATATATATATATATATATATATATATATATATATATATATATATATATATATATATATATATATATATATATATATATATATATATATCATCAAGTGGAGCATAGCAAAAGCCGTAAAGCTCCACTTGTGAAAATAAATCTGTTGGGCTTCTCATTGGCACTCTGATATCAATTCTAAAGGCCACACTGCCAGACAGGACACGTGTTTTAAAAAACAAAAACAAAAAATATATGGATGGATGTGTCTAGGAAAACCCCTAAAGGGAGGAACCTAGGAACCTTCGCTGATCAGATGCCTGAACCCCCTCAATTAACTTCTTTTGATGCAAAGTAGCAGTAGCTCTATTTCTAGCACCCCCCTCCAACAAGATGAAGTAGCTCCTCTCAGTATCTACAAGTCCATGGTGATCGTTTAGCATCTACTGCCCCTGATTAAACCCTAGGTTATACAATACAAGGTTTATCCAACATTTATTTTCCCCACCAGGCATTGCAAAACATATCAGTTGTGTCATTTTTGACTTTCCTCCTGTCTTTCTGCCCTACTACTGTTGATCATCAGAAACCGAACCGAAAACCAAGCAGGCAGGTCTTCGGTTTCAAGTGTTATTACTTACAGTGCTTTGATAAGGAGTGGTTTAGATCATGTCTTTGCTCATTTTCTCTCACCCAAAGAAAAAAGCAATAACAATGTGAGTGCCCCTTCTGGATTAGACCAGTGATACCTTGTATCAAAAGTACTCTTAGTCTGATGGTTTGGAATAAGTACAGCCATACCAGCTATTCATTTTCAATCAGTCAACCCTACCATCAAGTCCCTTTGTCAGTCCTTCAATTTGATCTTTAACTGCCTCTAGATCAAAGCAGATATGGACAGTGATAATGCACAGAAGTTAAAGTTCCAAATAGGAAAAATCAACTGAAATGAATCACAAAGTCAGAATTCTAACTTTGGAGGTTGAAGGTTTCTTCTGAACCCTACCTCAAAATCTAACATGACAACTTTGTCAATAAATATCATGTTAGCTGGAGAAACACACTGCTCTAGGTTTGCATTCCGTTCAACTGCTCCTCATGAACATGTTACAAGATTGCTTAAATTCATAAAATGCAGAGTAAACATGTCAATATCAGCTTTTATTGTTAAAAGTTAATACTTAGCCTGATCACTGAACACAACAGACCAAATAAACAGTTTTTTGGGGACATCTAACTGTAATTTAGTAAAGATGAAAACAGTGGCGGCGCAAGCCGATTTTTCCGGGGCTTCAGCCCCAAATGTTTTCAGTCCAGCCCCGGATGTTTTAAGTCTGTTGTTTCACTCACCAGCTGCAGGCTCACCGCTCCCTCAATTACTCACAACGGGCCGGGTGTGCTGTACTCTGATCAGCTCTGCCCCTGACTTGACTCGGTGTCAGGTTACAGTCAGTTATTGCAAGCCATCAGTATCAAAAATAAGGTGTGTGTTAATCCTTCATCAAAGTATGAACGTTCAAGGCGTATGTTAACGCCTTGCCATACCATGGCTTGTCATAGACAGTATGTCGCTACCATGGGCACACGGCCCCTCCCCTCTCCTAACGAGGAGAATTTTGTAGAAGTAAGCAAAGATGAGCTGCAGACAGAGAAAGAGCCAGCAGCAGAGCTGTTCCAATCAAACATGGAAATTGGTCGCAGTTATTTAAGTATAATTTTTTGTGTGCTAACCAAGTAAACACTTGTAACACTCTTGATGTATCATGACTTGATGTAGCCCAGTTGTTTGCATAAGGGTATTTATTTTGTGTTTTGTATTATTAGTTCACGATAATTATACTTTGCATACTTAATTCTGATGTCATGATTTTTTTAGATGGTAGGAGAGATGAGCTAAAGAGAGGAGCTGTAGCTGCAGCTCCAGCAGAAGCAGAAGCACCAGCATTATCATTAGGTTTGTGAACTGGTAACAATTAAATATTATAATATTGTGGTATGCATAATTAATAAGAAAAGGTTCTTTAATTCCAACTATCATAATACCTATTGAAATATAGATAGAAGCAAATTCAAAACGGGTCAATTACAGTGCATCATTGAAGACATAATAAATGAAATAAGTAAAGCTTTGCTTTACCTTTCTTCGCTCATTTACCATTTTGGCATTATTAACAGAGCCAAACAGGCTAACCAAGACAGAACCAGTGATGGGAGAAGAATGAGTGAGAGTGAGAGGGAGAAGAAAAGACAACAGCTAGAGATAAGGACACAGAGAGACAGCAAT
The DNA here is from genome assembly GCA_963556495.2 of Valencia hispanica. Lineage (NCBI taxonomy): Eukaryota > Metazoa > Chordata > Actinopteri > Cyprinodontiformes > Valenciidae > Valencia > Valencia hispanica. The sequence goes on from OY747701.1 coordinate 46,505,984, forward strand.
AGGTGAATAGTGTATGAATGATAGCATGTGCATGGTGTCTGTGAGCAATCTAATTCTAACTGAAAAAAAGTTTTGGTAGTTCACTGGTGGAAGGAGAAGGATGGAAAAAGCAAAGACAAATGGGAAAAAGAAAGGGACATTCAAGTAAAGATGAGAAAAGGGAGACCAACAGAAGCAAGTGAAGAAATATTGATCAAACTAAATTGTTGTTTGGTTTTGCTGTTTTCAGATGTAATTTTCCAAAAAGATATTGAAGATTAAATTGAACATTAAACACAAAATTATAAGCTATTATATATTAGATCACAAACTACACTTGTTTGACATGCATGCTTTGAAATTAAATTATAATTTAACCACCTTAGTAGGTATGTTATAGTCTATAATCTATTGACACTTTTTTTTTTTTACAAAAATATCACATCTTGTCTGGTTTAAGCCCAGGTAATCCTTAAAGGCTGGAACCACCCCTGGTTGAAAATGATAGTATTCCCAAAACATGAGTGCCAACCTCTGAGGTAAATGGAATTTAGCATAAGGCAAGGTGTTGCGAGCAGAATAAGGGGAGACAGAAAAAGCAGGGGAAGAGGCAGATCATTTGTTTCCAGTTTTCTCACAGCTCTAGGCCTGGCACTCCTACCTCTTTTGATTTACAGCCTTTCTCAACATGACCACATCTGAGAGAAGAATAATTAGAAGGCTCTAAAACTGTGCAGTTTAGGGTTGTAATGAAATTTGTTTGCCCGTGGTTGTGTTTTGGGAGTGGAGTTAAGGTACGGAGGAAGACAAAGGGCTATAGGTGAATTTCTTTTGATAAAGTGTTGCTCCTTGCAAGGACATGAGACCAAAAGCACACAGATGTATGCTCGGTCACACAATCTTGCACTATAATCTCATGCATAAAAGGGAATTTTGCACCTCCTTTACAAGATCATTTTTATTCACACCAATTTCTTGTTATGGTGATTAAATATATCCCAAGTGCAAGGGTTCAATTACTGGGCAGTCAAGCACCACAAAGGGGCCTGGCTGCGAGCTAACGCTGGGGAGTGGGCTTGCCTGGCTGGCTGACAAGTTGGCTTGCCGGCTGGCGCCCTGGCTGAGATCTACAAGACGAAGCAGTTCCAGACCTCATCTGTCCCCAGTTCAGCTCCAGAGTAGCGCAGAGAAGAGAAAAGCTGCAGGGCCTGGCTGAGGGGAGCCCTGGCTGTGTGAGCAAGCAGCTGCCTCCCTGGCTCTAATGAACGGTGAAACTTCAGGGCAAAGCCAGAACACCCCCACCACACCAATGGATAATTCTCCTGTTCTTGCTTAGCTCTTAAGTTGTTGCGCAGACACAAGTGCTCCAAACAATAAATGCCTGGAGCTCATTGGCAGCAGCAGCTGAAATAGTAATCAAAAATGGAATCACCAGCTGCAATTTAAAAATCCATGAGACAGACGTGATGGTGAACTGATCATTTTTATTTTGTCCTTGTACTTTGCTAAGACCAATACATATTTTTATGCATATGGGGGATGCCTAATTAGGGGATTTTCTAGGATATATACGGATCATTCTACATCTTTGTCAACAGTAAAACAAATCTCAGGAAAAATGTCAATGCCAATAAAATGTGACATCCAGCCAGGTGACTCAAACATACCCACCAGCAAGAATGGCAGCTCTGGAGGTGTCTCTTCTTTAATGGCACGTTGCCTCTTATTCACTCATCCTAGGGCATGCATCATTTACTCTGGAGCTACTGGTTTTTGTCCACCTGTCACCTGACCTTTTCCGTCACTGCTGCAGGGGCAATGGGGCTCAGGTGGCATCAAAAAGGGGAAGCAGGATTACAGGAGCCATTACTCATCATCAGCAATGTGAAGCCACAAACAGATATACTTCCCTCCCTCCAATATTTTTTTCACTTGAAATCTGAACATTTGATTCATAAACCATCAAGGTAAGTTACTTCAAACATAGACAACATTGAAAACAGACAATATTTAATTAGATGTTGGCAGTTATTTAAGATCAATATGCTTCAGCATGTTTAGGATCATTGTCCTGGAAGAAGGGAAATCTCAGGCACTGTCCCAAGTCAGGTTTGCAGCTTCTAACAGATTTTCTTTCAGGATTGCCCTGTTTGGCTCAATTCTTCTCTCCATAATCTCTGACCAGGTTTCATGTCCCTGCTAAAGAAAGATTTTATGATGGAAATGGTGTGTTCTGGGTGGTGTGCAATGTTAGTGTTCTTTGATATAGCATTTTGCATGTAGCCCAAAAAGGTAAAATTTGCCCTTTGTTCCTAACTGAGCAGAACTCCTTCTGCATGTTTATTGTGTTCTTGACATGACTTCAGGCACACTGCGAACAGCAGCTGATTGGTAAGATTGATTTCATGGCTTTCTTTCAGCAATAGCCTTCCTGAAATCACTCTTCCTTAAATAGAATAACTTTGGAGTACACCACAAATAGTTTTCCTGTCAACAGATTGTTGTTGTCTGTGAGATATTTCAACCTATTCCTCTTTTAATCTTCTCCAACTTTTTATCCCTAAATTGTCTGGTGTCTTCCTTGGCTTTGTGATGCTGTTTGTTCACTATTATTTTCTAACAAAGCAGAAGACAATGTAAAATACTGTATAAGCAAATCATAGCATCCTGACTTGGCCAAGAGATAATGACAAAACGACTCTGGGGCATCTGCTGCTAATGTGTTGAACAGTACACTTTAACTGCCTGCCCTGGAAGTCAGAGAGCCAATGGAAAGGAATAACCTAATAATAACTGTACCTGTCGTCCAGAAGTGAGTTATAAAATTGTTCAGTGCATACATAGACTTGGTAATGGAAAGCATAAAGACATTAATGAGCTTGTGGGAATATCAGCAGAGCAAAAATTTAGGTTGTACTGGAGACAAAGTAAGAAAAATAAATAAACTAAGGTTTAACAATGCTTGTATGATTATAGGTATTAAATAACAAGTATCTTCTGGAATAAAGATCAAAGATTTAAGTCAGACCAAAATGTCTTTCTTTAAATTAAACAGTGTAATTACACTTAATAGATTGTTGTGTCCCAAAAAATGGTTAATGTTTATTGATGTAGGGTTCTGTTGTGACTGTCACGCTGCCCTATTCCTGCCTGATTGTCTTCACCTGTCTGTCTCATCATCCACACCTGATCCTACTCACCTCCTGCCTTTAAGACCCCTCACTTCCTTTCACTCCCGGCCGGATCATCCTAGTCCTCCTTCCTCCTAGTCCTCTATTGTCTTCATCCCCATGGTGTGTCGTCTTCCTGCCTCTTCGTTCCAGCCCGATGTCCAGTGTCTCCGTTCACCACCATCATCACGATCTCCTCACTTTAATAAAACATCCTGCACCGTCCTTCAGCGAGTGCGTTTGGGTCCATTCTCCACACACCCCGTGACAGAATGATCCGGCCCTAAACATGGACCCAGCACTCGCCCGGGAGATCGCCGCCCTGCGCCAGGACGTCTGGGCTAACCTGGCCAGACTCGCTGCCTCTCCTCACCTCCCTGTGCGGGTCTCCGGAGCCGGGGAGATCCTCAGAGTGCTCCCTCACTTCCAGAGTGTCTTCTCGGCCCGGGAGCTCGCCGATCTGCGGCGCGAGGCGGAGAGGATTCGCCAGGAGGCGTTGGACCAGACGATCGGTCCGCCCTCTCCGCCTCCACCATCTGGCCGTAGGCGACGGACCCGCCGAACCGGCGTTTCAGCGAGCGAGGAGCAGGGCGGCGTGGCCACACGGACCACCAACGTCGGCTCCATCTCCGCGTGGTACCCACCGCCGGTTCTCTCCCCCGCCGTCTTTGTCCCTCCTCCAGCTGGCTCTTCGGGGGCTCCTCACATCAGGGAGGAGGACCTCTTCGAGTTTTTCTATGGGGACAAGACGGCCTACCTCTGCTCCAGGGGAGCGCCTCGCCGCAGACAGCGACGCCGCCGAGGTGGGGCCGCTCCCGGGGAAGTTCCGGCTCCGGTCCGTGAGCCCGTTCCGGCTCCGGTCCGTGAGCTCGTTCCGGCTCCGGTCCGTGAGCCCGTTCCAGATCCCGTTCCAGCTCCAGATCCCGTTCCAGCTCCAGTCCATGAGCCCGTTCCAGTCCATGAGCCCGTTCCAGTCCATGAGCCAGTCCCAGTCCATGAGCCAGTCCCAGTCCATGAGCCAGTCCCAGTCCCAGTCCATGAGCCAGTCCCAGTCCCAGTCCATGAGCCAGTCCCAGTCCCAGTCCATGAGCCAGTCCCAGTCCCAGTCCATGAGCCAGTCCCAGTCCATGAGCCAGTCCCAGTCCATGAGCCAGTCCCAGTCCCAGTCCATGAGCCAGTCCCAGTCCCAGTCCATGAGCCCGTTCCAGCTCCAGAGCCAGTCTCGGCTTCCAACATTCCTGCGGTCTTCCTGGCCATCACTTTGGCTGCTCTCCAGCAAGCGACATTTCCCCATGCGTCGCTGGAGCTCCCGGGGAGGGTCAGGGAGGACCCGTCCCCGTCGCTGAAGCTCCCAGGGAGGGTCAGGGAGGACCCGTCCCCGTCGCTGAAGCTCCCAGGGAGGGTCAGGGAGGACCCGTCCCCATCGCTGAAGCTCCCAGGGAGGGTCAGGGAGGACCCGTCACTGGAGCCTCCAGAACCTTCGTCTGAGGAGGCGTCCGAGCCTCCAGAACCTTCGTCTGAGGAGGCGTCCGAGCCTCCAGAACCTTCGTCTCAGGAGGCGTCCGAGCCTCCAGAACCTTCGTCTCAGGAGGCGTCCGAGCCTCCAGAACCTTCGTCTCAGGAGGCGTCCGAGCCTCCAGAACCTTCGTCCGAGGAGGCGTCCGAGCCTCCAGACTCTCCGTCCGAGGAGGCGTCCGAGCCTCCAGACTCTCCGTCCGAGGAGGCCTCCGAGCCTCCAGACTCTCTTTGTCTCGGCCGACCTTTACCGGCCAGGCATCTTTGGCACTACCTGACCCTCAAAAGAGGACGCCGCCGGGGCCGTCCGCCTGACCTCCGTCCAGCCAGAGGACGCCGCCGAGGCCGTCCGCCCGACCTCCATGTCCTCAGGGGCCGCCGCCAAGGCCGTCCGCCCGACCTCCAGGTCTTCAGGGGCCGCCGCCGGGGCCGTCCGCCAGACTTCCAGGGGCGTACCCAAAGAGACTCGGGGCCCTCCTTCCGTGGGCCCCCTCCACCCACCCTGGCAAGGGTGCTTGTTTTTTCTCTCTTCCCTTTCTTTTTCACTCTTTCCACGGTGTCTGGAATCCACCTTTAAAGGGGGGGGTCCTGTCACGCTGCCCTATTCCTGCCTGATTGTCTTCACCTGTCTGTCTCATCATCCACACCTGATCCTACTCACCTCCTGCCTTTAAGACCCCTCACTTCCTTTCACTCCCGGCCGGATCATCCTAGTCCTCCTTCCTCCTAGTCCTCTATTGTCTTCATCCCCATGGTGTGTCGTCTTCCTGCCTCTTCGTTCCAGCCCGATGTCCAGTGTCTCCGTTCACCACCATCATCACGATCTCCTCACTTTAATAAAACATCCTGCACCTTCCTTCAGCGAGTGCGTTTGGGTCCATTCTCCACACACCCCGTGACAGTGACATTTGGAGCAGATAGCATCTTACCTACAGCTATTAATTCCCAAGAACATCAGCTAAAGGTAAGAGGTTAACAAGCTAATGTCAAGTACCAAAGCAGATTTTGGCCATCTTCAGGCAAATCTGTTCTTGAAATTGTCTCAAAGTTTAACCTGAACACTGCTTTGTACATATTAACATGTCTGCGTCCGATAATTATTATTTACAAAAGTATTTTTTATCACAATTTTTTTTTTTACACTGACAACTGTTTAATTCCACTGTCCCCTCCCAGTAACAGTCCATGAAAAACCTTTATGTGACCCCTCCAGAGTCACATAAAGGCAATAACAAGGTCAGCCTTCTATCACCTGATGAACATTTCTAGGAATAAAGGACTGATGTCGCAACAGGACCTCGAAAAACTCATCCATCTTTGTTTTTATCTTTAGTCGGATTGATTGCTGCAACAGCGTTCTCACAGGTCTGCTTATAACATCAATCAGACAGCTGCAGCTGATCCAGAACGCTACTGCTCATGTCCTCACTAGAACCAGGAAAGTAGAGTACATCACACCAGTTCTAAAGTCCCTACACTGGCTCCCTGTAGCTGAGAGAATAGACTTCAAAATAGATTTACCAGTTTATAAATCATTGAATGGCTTAGCACCAAAGTATACTGAAGATCTACTGTTACTATACCAACCCACCAGAACACTCAGGTCCTCTAATTCCAGTCTACTCAACATCCCTAGAATTGGAACCAAACACAGAGAAGTAGCTTTCAGTTTCTATGCTCCTCTTCTCTAGAACAAACTTCCAGAAAACACTGAAACACTGAGTTCTTTTAAATCACAACTAAAAACGTATGTTTAGAGCTGCCTTTGAGTAATGCTTTAATGTATCATGTTTTGTGAATGCTTCTTGCTGTTTTTACATTATATGCTTTGTTATGACTTTATGTATCTGTGTATGCTTCATGTTTTTTTTGCTGTTTTTACTTTATTTGCTTTGTCTGTGTTTTACTGATATTTTTATTTTACCTCTTAATCATGTAAAGCACCTTAAATTACCTTATTGTTGAAGAAAGTGCGCTATTCACATAAAATCTCCTTGCCTTGCCTTGCCTTCACTTCACTGCTATAGAATATTTGTATTTCTACACTGAACTACTCTTGCATCAATTGTTTTATAAACATCTAGATGTTCTTACATCGTCTAAATAGCATTCAAAAGAAACACTGCAAAATGTTTTGGATCACTGTTATTTCAAGACAGCAAAAACTCCCTTTGGTCCCGGTGTCACTTTTACTAGCTTGTAGTTTTAGTGTGTTATCAAAATTTCTTCATATATACACTAATATAGGTCTTTAGGGGAGCTATCTACTCGGGTGAGATACTAACAGCTCTAACCTCTCCATAGAGACTCACTTTTATTTCACTTTAATCCAAACTATTCCTTTCAGTCTGTTTATGTACTACTAAATCAGTCTTCACAATTACCACACTGGAAGGATTACTGATAAGACATAACCTTCTCCATACAGCAGTGAAACACTTCAATGAACATGTGTGGACCCTTTTTCTGTGTCCAGGCAGCGTTTCCCTGCTCACTTTCTAATCAGGGAAGGGGAGGGTTAAGGGGCGGCTGGCCAAGAGGACTGAAAAATCTTACTAGGATGTAATCCTGTCCAAGTGGCACTGGCTCTTTCTTTTCTGTTGTAAGGCCTCTTTATGGGGCTGCAGAGCTTGGGGCCCGGAAGGGAGTTAAGGATATGCAGTGGATGTGGCAGCATTGCCTGAGCACAGCCCCATTGAATAAATAAATAAATAAATAAATAAATAAATAAATAAATAAATAAATAAATAAATAAATAAATAAATAAATCTTGCTGCGATAAAATACTTGAAAGTTGGACTATCAGGAAGTCCTCAAAATGCAATCAAAAGCCTTCAGTTGATTCATAATGCTGCAGCAAAAGTTCTGATGAATATCAAAAAGAGAGAAATCACATTTTTTCAGTTTTAGCTTCCCTTCATTGGTTCCCTGTTAAAGCTCTGTGTTTATTTTTCCCACTTTTTTTCCACTTTTCTTTTTTAGAAGGGCCTGAAAGACTATAATAGAGCGTGGGTATCCAAGGTAATACTGGGTTATGACTCCTTTAAAGGGGAGTTTTTCTTCTCCACTGTCGCTACATGCTTGATCAGTGTGCGTTATAGCTGAGGGATTGCTGTTGTTGGAGTCTGCATGAACGGTTAATTCCTCGACGCAATCTGTTGGGATTCCCTACATAGAAAGCTTTTAAACTGATTGGAATGGCATGCACAATCAATCTGCACATGGATCCTGCTCCTTCCTGTTTATTGACCATTAGTAGAGGAGATGGACCAAGAAGGGCAGCCCTCCTCATTTGCATAATGAGGCAGAAATGCATAAGGTAAAGTAAAAAGAGGAGACAAGAGAATGTAAAAACAAGGATTGCATGTATAAGGAAAGGGAAAAGAAAATATATACATCTCTTCCCAAAAATGCACATATAAGGAAAAAAAAAGAAAGAAAAAAAGAAAGAAAAGAAAAACAAAAAATACATATTTCTACTTTTATTTTTAATTATGTCAGTTATGGTCCTCCATACATTCCAACTACTGTCTAATACCTGCAAATAATTTAGCATCCAGGTATTTAAACTATGATGTATCAGTGTATTATTCATTCCAACAAAGTAATCTCGTGAATTATGTAGATAAATAGTCAAAGAAATGCTCACATGTAATTTAATTCAACTGTATATTATTTTCTAAATACATTTTTTATTAATATTTGTTATGTTGATTCTAAAAATATGCCCCCTGATCAAACCAGAATAACTTTTAATGACTTCCTGCTGGTTATATTATTGATACAAAATATCCCACTGTTACATGGCACTTAAAAGTCAGGTGTGAAACAACAAAAAGTGCAACCGTGTGATATGGATGGTCTCTTGTTAATGTTGAAAGTGGCTTTTTAATTAAATATTTGGTTTAAAAATCAACAAAGAGACCAATTAGGAGTTACTATTGTTTTATACTTTAAAGATTTAAAGGTTTTATTAATCTAAAGTATCATATTTTTCTTTTTCCTAATATCAGCATAATTTCACATTTGATGCAATATAAAAATGGGCGGGTATGTTGTTAAAATAATCACTTCCAAAGTCCATAAATTCATACATATGGATTTTTCTCTTTTTTTTTTTTTTTTTACATCTGGCGTACAACACTTGAACAAACCTGTGGGTACATGTGCAACTGTCAATGAATGGGATATGTATCCATACCTTTGTATGCATATATATCTTTTTTATTGAAGCCTGTTTATATGACAGTGGTGTCACTGGACCATCTGTGTGCACTCTGCTTGTCTTTCTGCTCCTCAAACAGAGGCTGTCTAGTTAGACATTAAATGGGTGGGGATGGAGCTCTCTAGGAATGTGGCCCTGTGTATTGTTTGTAAAAATAAACCATCTGTGTGAAGATATTTGAAGAGAATTTATATTATACAGCTGAAAAAGCAAGCTTCTGTGTGTAGAATGGTGACACAACTGGACCACACCACAAGTTGGAATCTGATCATATTGTGGTAGAAGGAAATAAAGAAATTAGAGAAGTTTTTTTTCTAGTTCTAAAATGTCTCAAAATGTGAGCAGGCTGCCTCTGTTGGAGTAAAAATAGAGGGCTCAGTGTGTAAGTATGTAGGACAAAACTGGGTGCAGAGGAAAACCCTACTGTGTAAAGCTAAGACGATCTGCTGGCACATCACAAGGAGCAGATGTGGAGACCCAAGAAGCCTGCTGCATGCAACTGGCCATCTGGCCAAGCTAAATATTGCCTCAGTGCACCCCTATTCTATTTGCCTTTGGCACATTTGTATTGTCCATGGTCACACATAGGTACACTCCAATCACTGTCAACAGAGGGGGGGTTTATGGAGGTGCCATGAGGGTGATTAGTTCCACTGGTAAACAATGGCCAAGCCTCGTTGTGTTTGACTCTGAGCGCTCTACAGCAGGAGTGAATGGCACACAGCAGAACAGCATTGCCACTGCTCAATGGTGTCTGTCTCTTTCTGCTAAAGTAACATCAAACAAACACAGCAAACAAAGGCGGTGGCTGAACGCAGACAGAATCAAAGGCTTGATGTCTGCACAGAAGGGCTGCAACACTTCACTGCTTCCAAAATGCCTTCTGCCCAAGACAGCCAACATTTCTGGACACAAACAACTGACTGAAGCACAGCTGAGGACTCAAGCCAGCTGTACCATAAAAATAAATACCACTTGTTGCTTGTAGTGTAGAGCATTTTTGATTATAAAAAACAACAACAAAGGTTTAACAATGTGGGTTTCTGTATTACAAAATATTAGATTTGCTACAGTCATGTTTCTGAAGTCAAAGTTCAGCTCATGATTAGGCGATGCAGTTTGCTGACAGCTTACCAATGTCTTATTCCTGTTATGAGCTTCTGAATAAGACTTTAAGCAAACAAAATCATACTCTTAAATTTGCTCATTATTTCCTAAACCACTGGTTTTCTTGTTTAGTTTGATTATTTGTTGTTAAAAAAAAACATCCCGATGAAGAATCTGTATAATAAAGCTGTACCATTTAACTTCCGAAATGAGGTAAGTAAAACTACTCTGCATTAAACTAAAGACATACCAGGTCACTTAATGGCACCCAGTGGAATCCAGAAATTGTGACTATTTAAGAAAAAATGTTGGAAACTCTCTACAGGGCTCATTGGAAATCATAAAACATTAGTGCAATGTTAATCATTATACCAAGACTTAAATAACAGTAGCTTTTCTCCAAAATACACTACTATTGTTCAAGTAAGTGATCTTTTATTGTGCAAAATGTTTCTCATGACATGCTATGTGGATTTGTCTTATTAAAGCCTGGACCCTAATGTCAACACATTGTCATTTGAATACAATGGTAGGAATTAGATATTAGCAAAGAGCAATGTGATAGGTTTGGCAATAAAGGTGTTTCAGTCCTGCTGGATGTGAAGGAATAAAGGTCTCCGCTTTCAACAATTTAATCCATAAGCACTATTAAAAGGATAAACATTGGTTAATAGAAGCCAATAGAAGGAGGACTCAGCTGCTGGCAATGTCAACTTTTTGCCATGCTGTACCACTGTAGTTTTGATTGTTTTTTCTGAAATGTTCTAACTTATATCTAAACAATATCTTCAATTTTCATTCCGGCCTGTCCACTTTGTAGTGTGGTTATGTAACACCAGTAAGGACATAATATTATATAGTGTTCCTCTAATCTTTGGCTGGACCTCCTCCACACAATGAAGAGCAGCAATGAAAACTGTACTAACAATAGAAAGTTCAAATAAAGAATTTCATAACCAGGTACTCCATTATACGTTTAAATGATCTATTGCTGTAGTTAAAAAGCCAAACATCATATTTTAGAGACAGAAAGCCTCTCAAAATCCCAAAAACTATGTACCGTATATAACCACAATCAACCTCTCTATTGTTTTTCAATGTGTTTGGTGTAAAATATCCTTCAGCAAACAGCTCCATTTCATACCTAAAAAAGTTAGGCACTAAATGACAAAACTACAAAGATACAAAAAGTCCAAATGAGCAGCAATCATAATACAGTTCTTCAAGAGTCTGTTTGACTTTATGCTAATTAGCGTTGATAGTGTCTTTATGTTTATTCAGACTGATCCTAACTATAACAAAATTACAAATTACTTATTTGAGCATTATATTAATTCCTAAAATAAACACTTTTGATGTCTGAGTACCTATTCTGCATGTTTTAGCAAACTAATTATAATAACTAATATAAATAAAAGGTTATAAATAATTATTGGATAGAGATTTGATCATATACAGCACTGTCCTAAAACAGTACCTTGAAAATAAGTCTAGGACACCGCACCCTTCTTATTGTAGTGTTGCAGTCCTCTTCTGCAGGATACAGCCTTATCTGAGGGACATTTAAAAAATGCATCCGTCATTAGTCTCACCTTGGTCCGCTTGCATCACAGACCAGGCATTCCATGTCTTCCTCTAATCATCCAAGGACCAATATCCTGCAATTAGTTCAGTTTCCACATACTGCCCTCAGGTCCTACTTCAGCCTGGGAAATGGGATCCAGTCCCCATACTAAGCCTCCGCTTTGGTGGTACAGAGACACACACTCACAGTAAAGTTCTGATGAGGCTGTTATCTGTCGCTTGCATAGGAAGCACATGTTTTCCATAAGTTTTTTTTATACAGTATGGCTTGTAAGTTAGCAGGGGGCAGGACAGTTTGAGTAAGTATCTACTGATGATAAAATAAAGCAATAGTTCAAACTAGATATTTAGATCTGCTGTATAAAAAGACAAATAACCATTATTTTTGTCACTGTTCAAGATTAAATCATACTAAATGGTTCCTGTTGTAGCTCAGAAAGCATTACCCAAATTCTTTATATTTCTTTCATGACTAAAAAATATTATTTATTATTACTTTCTTCAAATTCAGAAGTCTACATACTTACCCTAAGATTACTTAACTCTAAACAATTTGTGAAAGCTTTGTCAGTCATTTACATTTGAGTTAAAATGAACCACACCTGTGGATGTATTTCAAAGCCCATCTCATACACACTGCTTCTTTGTTATGGAAAAAAAAGAAATTAATCAAAAAGTCAGGACTATAACTGTAAAACCACACAAGTTTGGTTGTTTCTCAGGTGAAATCCCCAGAAGACAAAAGGTGCCACGTTCATTATTGATAGTGTGTTTACTGACACTGCATTAAAGGTAAACGAGCAAACTATTGTGCAGTTCTACAAGCCATTATACTGTTCATGAAGAAGACAAGTCCTGTGTCCCAAAGATTTACTAATTGTTGCGTGAACTCTCTAAATCAACCTCAGAAAAAAAGCCAAAGACTGTATAGAGATGCCAACTGAAGCTGGTGCTGGTGTCATTATCCACAGTGAAACAATTCTGTAATGACATGGGTTGAAAGGCCACTAATACGGAAGCAGCCATTACTCCAAAAGCAACATAAAAAGAAAGATTCCAGTTTACAAATACACTCAGGACAAATACATTAATTTTTGGAGACATGTCCTGTGGTCCTATGAAACTAATACTGAAGTATTTGCAAATAATAATTATTGTTGGAGGAAAAGTGGGAAGATTGCAGGTATGTGATAACCATGGTACATGTTAAGACATTGGCCAGGAAGTTAAAGGCTGGGCATGAATGGTCTTCCAAATTGAAAGTAAGCCTAAACATACCACTAAATAAGTTACAAAGTGGTAAGGGACATCAAATTCAATGTTTTCGAGTTGCCATCACAACGCCCTAATATCCATCGCAAAGAGCATGTCTGGGCAAAACAGATGGCTGTGTGAGTGAACGGCGGCCTACAAACCTGACTCAGGTACACCAGCTCTGCCAGAAGATAGGGAAAAATCATCATCAAACTATTGTGATAAATCGATTGAAAGATATACAAACTTTGACCCAAGTTATACAAATTGCAACATAGTTCTACTAAAATTGTAATGTGAATATCTGGTTTTAACTGTAAGTGTAACATCAAGGGTGCTAGGAGATTTTCCTCATTAAGTCCGTGTCTTCATAAAATATAAAAAAATAATTACATATTTTTAAATTTTATTTAATAGAATACAATGCAAGACAAATGCGATGGACTGGCGACCTGTCCAGGGTGTACCCCGACTCTCGCCCCTTGACCGCTGGAGATAGGCACCAGCCCCCACCAACCCTGCATTAGGATGGACAGGTATAGAAAATGGATGGATGGAATGCAAGACAATAAAAAGCATGACAAATGTAATGCAAGACAAAATGTGGTTTAGTTTACTCTACTGTCATTGTATTATTTTGATGCAACTAAATCACAAGTTCTTGAAAACACAGCAGCTTTCTAGTGTACTGTTGGATTGAGATCAACTTCAAACAGCAGACGGAAACAATTATATGTATGATACATGCATCAGTTGGCCCCTTCTTATCGCATCACAACAGGCTAATAATTGCTTGAGAATAGCAGTATTTAGAAGTGTCTTAATTGGTTTATACATTCTGCCAATTATGCAGTGGAATTCGCCCTCAGGAGTCACCTTCACTAATCTGCTTCAAGCCTAAGCAGAATCAAACTGGGCCGGTGTCAAGGAGTCAAAGACTGTCGTCGGGAGAAGGCCGAGGGCAGTAAGTGTATGTGCCTGTGCAGGGAGTGTGTGTTTGGGTGTGTGCCTAAACAGAAGATGGCTGTGCTGTTGACCGCCAGATCATGTGAATACAACACACCAATTGGATTAGCAGATTACCAAAAGATTTGCACTATGACCTCTATAGGGCACTGAGACAACCATCTATTTGGGTGAGGTTGGTGCAGGATGTTACTTCTTTTATAAATACAGAAATCACACACATATATACATACACGAGGAGAATCCAACCTTTTTTGTAGAAGGACACAGATAAAGGCAACACAACTTAACGTTTCAATTTGAGAAGGATTACAATTATGAGAAAGATTAGCCCATCAATAAGAAGAGTTAAACCCAAGAGGGTACTTATGTTTGACTGTATGCATAATTGACAGACAGACAACAGACAGACAGACAGACAGACAGACAGACAGACAGACAGACAGACAGACAGACAGACAGACAGACAGACAGACAGACAGACAGACAGACAGACAGACAGACAGACAGACAGACAGACAATATTTTGGACATCATCCCTGCCTATAACAAGCTTCCAGCTGCCTTAATACATGTTGAGCATATGTAGGTACCTCCTTGGACATTTTTTTCCCCTCTGTGGTCTTCATTCAGCAAGGCTGAACTCACTAGGTCACGCATGGCTGCTTGTGGTTAGAAGGCAACCTCCCCATGAGACTAAAGCAGGCTTGTTTTGCTCCTGTAACCCCAATGTGTAGACTTATTTTCTCCAAGCCAGAAAGTGGCGCGCCAGTGGCCCCTGCTGTATCTGATGACCCCGAGATCACCTCTGCTGCTCCGTGATGTATTTCATTTCCCATGTCTCTTGGCTGTCCAACAGACACGGGTTATTCACACATGTTGCTGCTGTTGTTCCTAATCCATTACACAGCTCACATGTCCAGGTCTGCCAGTAGCTGCTCTCTAAGCAAGCAGAAAAGACATAGCAGTGCTGCTGCTGCTGCCAAAAGCCTTTGAACAAAATTACTTCCTCTCACACGTCACAGCTTTAATTATGTGTTGGAGAACATAAAACAGGTCGGACAATTTGTAGTGGGAAATCATATTTCCATTGAAAGCGGTTCAGGATCTAACCAATGATTTATAAGAGGAATGTCATAATTATTTTTCTACACCAGGCCAAGTATCGGGTTTCAGCTAATGGGTGTCGAGCTGAAAGCACTAATTACGTTTTGTAGTCGACTGACACCAGCAGAGAAAGAGAAGGTGCCACAATAAATAAGTTCTCACCATGTAACTCAAAGCCTGTAATTTGAGTCCATGCTTCTGCATTGGGTTGTGGGAATTATAAACATCTCAACAAAATGCAGATAAGTAATTGTGAGGTGTCTCACTATATCAGGGGCGCTAACGAGTATGATTACTGGAATAAGTCTGGAAGAAACAAAAGGTCGCTGCTTCATACATATTTATGAAAACAAATCACATCCTGCGGTTTCAACACTGTAAAATCAAAACACAAAAGCTTAGTTAGAAAGTTTTAAAAAAAAATTAAATGTGCGAGCTAAATCTGCAAATCTGATTTGGATACATGCTTGTCTTTCAAAAATAACAGATTTTCAGGGAAATAAAGACCCTCTATAAAGATGGATTGCTCATACTTGTCCAAACATGACATAAATCCCCAACTAACTTGCAGGCAAGAGTTGTTTTTCTTCTTGGTGCCTGACATAAAAAGCTATAAAATTATGTAAACATAGACTGTTACGTTTTCTGTCTTCCATGAGCAAACAAAAAACGGTCTGGTAGCTTGAGTGCATGACCTACAAGGTTTGGAATTTTCCATCTCTTCCTTTTGAACAGACCTAAACATGACAATTAGAGAGTAGATCACATGAACTCTTGATTCATGGCTGTGCACTGAGGGCTGCATGTACACAAACCATCGCAAACAATTCCTTCTACCATCCAACAATGCCAGGAAGTGCCAGTCAGGAGCTCTCATCAAGCTGTCATCTTATGAAACGCACTCAACAAGGAGTCTCTCTTTACAACTCGCACAAACACACACGGCACCTTCCTGTAAGCATACAACACGTGGCAATAGGACATGACCTGGGCTGCTCTGTTCCTCCTCTGACACTGAGGGTTTACGTCCCTCATGCATTAGTGCTCTCCTCTGGCTCTGGATAGCAAACTAGCTGGACAACCCATGACACCTAATAGTTGCCTGAATCTATGAATTTTGTCTTTTATTTTGTCTTTTATTTTGTGTCTGAATGACACAAAATAAAAGGCACAGGAGAAAGGGATGGAGACAGCGGGAGCAGGGGTCCACTTGCTACACAAAGATGTGGAGGTGTTTAATTTATTTTTATGTTTTTCTCACTCGCAAACATCATTGCACACTTTGTTCTGATTGATCTCTGTTTCTATGCGTTTGTGGACTGCGGTCAAGTGAACCGACACTTAAACCAATAATAATAGACATTTCCAAGGCGTATTGCTACCCATCACCTCGCTTTCTGATTGGCTACACCTCACATTCAGCAGGCTGCATGCTCATTTGTGCTGTGATATCCGGCCAAGACAATCTAACATGTTGAATATCCCTGATTTGTGATCAGAGCGATCCTCATGTCCTTCTGAGCAAACCAAACCATTCTGAACACACCATACACGGCAGGAGTATCTGTTAGGATTATTTTAAGAGCCATCCCGATAATCTGCAAGTCCTTGTGATTGTCAAAAGGATATGTAACCTGTTGATACTAAACTAAAGTTGTCCTTCAACATTTTGCAATTGTAGACTGCATTTGATCATGTCAAGATTCAAAATGTATAATAATTAGACCTATCGAAATGCTTCACTTACCATTTTTCTTTAAAGTACAGATTGGGATTCATGAAACCTTTATTCTATTTGTGAAAACACACAAATGAGCAGATTTAATGTTTTTACAGCATCAAAAATAGTGAAAAAGAAAAAATACCACAATAAGTACACAAATCAAACCTAGACTAGAATATCCTACAGTAATTAAATTATTAAAATTACAAAAAAAAGAGATTTTTAGATTTCCCAAATGTGTTCTCCTAAACTCTACGACTATTTTTGGCTCAAGATCTGAATGTATCGTTACACACCTAAGGCTACACATACAACATCATTTTGGAATCAGCTATGATGTAGGAATCAGCTATTTTTCTTTTCTAAATGATAACTTCACCCTCTGAAAACTGGCTGACTTTTCTCTTTATCCTCCTTTGCTCAAAATCTGAGAAAGTCAGTGGATTCAGGGGCAAATGGATTATGAAATAGAAAAAAGTGTTTAACTGTGAAGAATACATAACTTACAACCCAAGGTTGAAGGAAAAACTTACACATATTTCATGATTTGTTAAAAACATATCAATCCATGTTGTTTCTAAATACTCAATTTATTTACTAAATCCTTTCCTGTAAACATAATTTACATGAAAATTTAGGAATTCTTCAGTAAAATCCCTTTTTCTCAGAACAAAGTGTAAGGCCTGAAACAGGTCCAAAACAACGCGGTAAGTGCACCCAACTCACTTCTTGTCTGCTACACATGTACACATCTATCCACTCAAATCTCTGTCTGCAAACATGGAAGAGGTCTCAACAACAAGGTTGATGAGATGGGAGTGTTGGAGGAGAAATGAGTTATATATGTGCAAATTCACTGACAAACAAACACTCCCACGCACAGCACTGGCCTGTTTCAGTCACAGAGCAGATTCTCTGTCCCCTGTCATTCATTAGTTTACAAAAGCTGTGTGAGGCAGACATGAGGTCAGCACGCAGCTTTGAAGGCTGAAACGCACATGCAGTGTATTAGAAGGTAGAGAGCCTCAGTGCCTCGGACCAAGACAGAATACTTATTAACCCGGTCAATGAGTGCTGGTATTGTGTTTCTCGCTAACCTCCCTGATGAGCAGGAGCTGCATTGAACAAGATGTTGGGTGTGTGTAGGGGCTTGACAGGTCAAAACCCTTCCAGTGCCTCCCGAATAATATCTCCCTGATACTGTGAGAATGCATTGCTCTGCTGCAGACTGAGCAAATATGACCGCTGAGCTCAAACAATGCAAAGTTATTCTCAGAAAACAAGCACCGTTTCATAGATGTACAGCATGTAAGCACTTGCAATCTTTAGGTCCACACACATACAGATACACAGTCACACACACTCTTGACTGCTGAGTCAGTGTGTGTGGTTGCTGGTCTATGAAATAAGGGGAGTACCTTTCATTTCCTCCCACTGGTTTGAGCCAAAAGCAGTATGGCTGCCTCCCCTTTGGCTTTTTTCACCACGTCATGGCTGTGACTCACAGCTGAGAGAGCAAACAGGAAGGATTTTAATTACTGTGCAACATGCAGACAATCATAGTAGTACCCCTTGAACGTTTCACATTTTGTCATGTTACATCCATAAACATAATTGTTTTATCGTTATTTTA
This sequence comes from Valencia hispanica, assembly GCA_963556495.2. Taxonomy (NCBI): domain Eukaryota; kingdom Metazoa; phylum Chordata; class Actinopteri; order Cyprinodontiformes; family Valenciidae; genus Valencia; species Valencia hispanica. Next base: position 46,524,247 of record OY747701.1, read on the forward strand.
TGCGAAAGACAAACACAAAGTAGTGCATAAATATGAAGTGAAAGTAAAAGGATCTAAAGCTTTCAGTCAGAAAATCTTATATGTGCATACAGTATATATTCATAACAGTGCAACAAATTTCATTCAGAAGACACCTAATAGGTAAATACAGTCTATTTGTGGTTTATTTAATCCCAGTATAAATACAACTGTCTTGAAAAAGGTCTCAGTGGTTTGTCACGGAACATTAGTAAACAAACCGCATCATGAAGACGAATGAACTCACCCGGCAGTTCAGGTGTGGATGAGTCTAAAGCAGGATTAGGTTTTAAACATCTCACATGTTGCTGTTCAATCCATCATCTGAAAATGGAAAGAACATTTATGAGAGAAACCTAGAAAGCCTAGAGGTGCACAATGACTCTGAGGGAGCTGCGAAGATCCACAACTCAGGATGGAGAATCTGTTAACAAAACAACTTCTACTATCAACAAATCGGGCCATCCACTCAGTGGCACTTAGTGGGAGCATCATGCTCTGGGGATTGTTTTTTTTAGCAGCAAAATGCACACTGGCCAGAGTTAATAGGAAGATGGACACAGTTAAATACAAGGTAAAATAAGTTTAACTTTCAGCTGAATAATGACTTTATAAATACAGCCAGAGCAACCTTGGAATTAGAACGTAATATTCAGTTGATTGTTTCACCGCTAGATAGGAGAAGTTCTATGTAGCTTTAATAAGACTAAACTTGGAAAACATAAACTTTTAGAGTCTAGATGTGCAATGCTGGTAGATACATACCCCAGTGAAAAGTAGTTCTAGAAAGTACTGCATCAGGGTGGTTGCACATGCCACAAATTCTTCCACTTCTTAAGCAATCACTACTTTGTGTTGATCTATTAGATCAAATCCCCCCCAAAAAAACCTTAAATAGTGTGGTTGTGATGTCAAACAACTTGGAAATGTTCAAAGGGTATGACTGCTTTTTCAGGGTACTGCAAAGAATGTATGTACATTTAAAAGTAATACCATGTTTGCACACAAACATAGGCACATTTAGACATACATAACAAGTTAGACGTTTGAATGTGTTTTTTTATCTGCAAAAACAACAAAACAAAAAAGTCAACACTCATTTGGTGTTAAAGCTAGGTTGAAAGAGTACAAAGGTTTGACGGAATGTGACTGTTGGTGCGGCCTAGACATGGAAGTTGGACAAGATGGGGGATGGATGACAGTGAGAAAGACAAAGTAGAAGAGGGAGAAAGTAGGATGCCGCCAAGTCGGTCAGTTGCCATCACTCACCTTCGTCTTCACCAGGTAACTTTTCTGTCACCTCATGCCATCACCCTGTCACCCCATGTCTGTGCCACCCTGTCACCTAACCCCTTAGTAACTGAGACTGTCAACCCGTTGTCATGCAACCGGCTTCACCCCTGACCCATGTGTCTCCCATACATGCTGCAGAAAACAAGAGGTGAGGAACAGGAGGGAGAGTAGTTGCGTCCGGACATGCCTATCAACCCAGATCACAAGGCCCCGACAGAAATGCTACAGAGGCCACACATTTATGAGGATGTGTAATATCATGGGCACACTCCAACTTCCCTCATCCCCATACTTCGACCCCATGAGTTCTGCTACTAATACATGTAAAGGATGTCTGGTCACAGGGGTACACACATATGCAGATTCACATGCAAATGCCATTAAAACTGAAATTACAGAGGCCTCTTTTCTTTGAAAACAAGAGTTGTCGCCTTTGTGTGTGTTTCTATGTACTTGTATGTGTGTGGGAGATTTTTTATGTAATCTGTGTATGTTTTACAAGAATACAGTCATTAAATGACTAACATTGACTCACATTTACTTCATAAAAATGTAAAGAACTCTGTGGCTGGTGCTGATGGCAAATCTGCTAAAAAATGAAGTGAAAGGAAATATTTTTGTGTTTTAGACCACAAACTGATTATGAGCAGCAACAACATCATAGCTGGGATATGCCTCTGTTACCAAGGACTTTTAGTTATGTAAACAGCCTGCGCTGTTGACTCTTGATTTTTGTGGTCTGTGTAAATCCTTGTACTTATATTTAACGCATGGGAGCTCACAGGGGAGCATAGGTTAGAGAAGAGTACTGATGACTGGAAGCGTGCCTGTTCAAATAGGCTACTGCTGAGGTGCTACTGAGGGAGGAACTAAACCCCAAACCACTGCAGTGCTGGTCTGTGGTCAAACATAGACCTGTGTGGTTGTACAGGGACGTTACAGTTGAGAATGGACGCACAGCTGAAGCCTTCTGCTTCTAATCACTGAGATCACTCAGATATTATTGAAGAAACAAGGACTACAAAGTTATTGTACTGTTCTTAGACATGACTCATAATAAGAAAAAATTGTCATGGAAAACATTGAGTCAGCAATTGTTTTAACTTAAGGAAAAGTATAAAAATTGTTTACAGGAATGGATATGGCAGAAAGAAAAATGTAATCCCCCCTTCTTTACTCTACAGATGAGAAAGAAACTTCTGGTTAAGAGGAATTAGTTTTATCTCACAAAATTAATGCACATGAAATGGCTGCACTGGCACTATTACATTTTTAAAAAGTCTGCAATTTTAAAGAGGCGAAAGGCTGACAGCACATATAGAAAACTAAAGGATTTTGTTAGTTTACGGCAGTTCTTTTAAACACTAGCAGTCCAAATCTAAATGCCGTCTAACCTAATCAAAAAAACGTTTTACTGTACAGCACAAGCCTGTTTTCTAACAATTACCACCTCAATAAATGCCAGGCTTTCCAAGTGTTTTCACAGACTTTTTAAAACTTTCGTTTCCAAGTTTGAACTTAAAACATTCAACAGAATGGTCAGTAGAAAAATTCCAGGGAAAGGTTCAAAGTTTTCTATCAACTCCAACCTCACTTTTATAGACTGTAGATGTAAAATTATCATAATTAAATAAAATAAACACTTGAAAAAATCAGCATGTAAGTAATTCTTGTGAACTGAATTGCTGAAATAAAATAACTTTCTAAACTGTTCAGATGCACCTGTGACATATGTAGAATGGAGGCAAAAATAATCAAGATTTTTGTGTGTCAGTGTTTATTAGTGCCTAATACACTCCTATGACACACACAAATGTTAAACACTTTTTCACAGATGGCAACCTTAATATAATGTTTTTTTCTGACTGATCACCTTGATATTCATGAAGTGACTACAAAATACGATACCTATATGGAAATGTTTTTGTAGAGACAAAAAAGAAGGAGTGACATGACAAAAGGAAGGTGGTAGCTGTTGTATATGTTCAGCTTTAGACTCAACTAATGGGCATGCCTTGTAAGTCTCTCACAAACTCTTGAATGGGATTTGCCTCGCAATTCACTCAAGGCTGCGATTATCTGTGCTGCTTGTGTACCTTTTTCAACTGCACTTTTTCCTCCCTCTAAACTTTCTAAATAATCTGGCTGGACACAGCACTCTTTGAACAGTCAGCTTATTAAACACAGACCTTTTGTTTATTTCTCCCCTGTCAATAACAATATCTAAGTAGAAAAGTCTGAATTTCTTATGCTGTTTTTCAGTTTGTTTTTAGTATTTAAAGAATTAATAAATAAACATTGAAATAAGTCAAATCACTTTTAACTATACCTAAATCCACACAGAATGTTACAAATATCCAGCAACAAAGAAATTAACATCTAAAAGGCTCAGTGTCAGTTCTGCTCTTTGCCAGTTGCTATTCCTACTCTTATTTCAGACCCACCTGTAGCTGATTTGTTTTGTCTTACTTCCCCCCATGTACTTAAACCATTGCTTTTGTTTTTTCCGTTTGCAGTGAATGATTATCACTAATTATGGAGATAAATTAATTAGTTCAATCAGATTTTGCGTGTAACTTCCTTCAGTTTACTGTAAATGTTTCTCTGAAAAAAACTTTGCATTTCATCCCGTTTAAATTTATTTTGGATCTCATCACCATTTGGGCCTTTTGAACCATATGTAATGTATGATCTAAATACGTCTTAGGAAAACTGATTTTGAAATCCCATAAGCTTCAACTATTGAGAGACTTTTATCTTATATCATTGTTTTATAAGCAGGCACAAGATGTTTCCCGATTAACATAAATTCACACAAGGTTGGTATGAAACATCCTGTGGCAGCAAGCTGTTTTTGTTCCCAAAATATTTGGAAACGACTAAAACCACAAAAGTATGAAATGGTGAAATTAATATCGCTTGAATAGGAAATTTAGATGGGTATATATAATGATTTGTTCTGAAGGTCTAAATATATCAAGGTGACAGCTCTTTACCCCACCGTTTAATCAGACATAACCTATAAAACTGTTCATAAATTCATGCATCTAACTTCATAAGTAGGTTTGACCAAAACTTCAGAGGGGAGCGTCTGGGCCTCATCCGTGGCAACACAGCATAATTACAAAGAGAGCCAGGGCTGACTAAGTTTAGAAGATCCAGTAAGCAACTCTCCTCCTCCTCCCCTCTCCCCGCTCCAGCAGCTCCCACACTGATATTTAACTAAACATTAATCTTCTTGCCAGTGGCTCCAAAGAATACTAGTGATGTAGCTTCAGCATGGAGACTGGGGCAATAGTAATGCTATTGTTCAGCTCTTTTATTTATGCCTTGGTTCAACCAGGCTGATGAGGTAAGTCTCTTTTTTCCATGTTATTATTCAGAAGTGGTGATACATAAAGCCAGATTACACAAATGTCTCTCTGTTTCACAGCACCACCACCTCACACCTCCCTCTCCAAAACTTAATGTTACCCCCCCACCAACCACCTCCAATTTGCCCAGCCCTCCTGCCTTCCCCCATCCCTCCACTGGCTTTGAATAGCACATTCCCGCTTTCTCCCCCTCTTTTCTAAATCACCCTCAACATTTGCATGTGAATTGCTTGTATATCTTCTTTTATATGATGCACCGACAACACTGGCTTTCGAAAGAGAGAGGGTAGGAAAACTGCCCAACAATACCCCCCGCCCTACCCCCCTCAACCCACACGGCCTTTCCTCCCATCTATACAACACATACACACATATCGCCAACTTTCACCCCCCCCCCCACACAAAAAAAGAAACGAAGATGTTACTCTAACTAACCCTCCCAAGGCTGGCATAGCAGCAGTTTCATTAAAAAAGCAGGGGAACAGAGCTGGTTTTATGATATGGAGACAAGTTCTTTTGTGCTCTCCAGAGACAAGCCCTCCGTCTGTCCATGTTACTGGGGCGATAATCCTGCAGGAATTTCTCCTAAGCACTTTTACTGGCATTTTCAATTATTGCCATGCCAAGGCCCGGTAAATGGCATTTAAGAGGCCCCGTCATCTCCATGTTGAATCATATTTGTGAGTAAGACAGCAATACATCTGTGCTTGTAGTCCAGGAAAAGGTGAAGAAAGTGGGTGGTGTAGCTCCCAGAGAGGCTGGAAGCCACAGAAGTAAGCAGCAAACAGACACACACAGGCTTCACGGAACAAACCTACTTTGTAATTTACGACGTCAGCACGGGCAGTCCCCTTTCTCAAACAGAGCGCATGGTCCTGGCTCAGAAAACCAAACAGACAGGTTGACCTCCCCGGTGCACAGTGCATGAGGTCAGACTTGTTTTCTCTTCACCTCTGAGATCCATTTATACACAGACTCCAAAAGCACTCTACATCTTTAGCTAGGGTTACATGCTCACATGCCTGTAATAATTCAGAGATGTATTACAAGGAGATTTCTTTTCCACCTTCGCTCCCCCGCGTTCTGTTTCAGTGATCTCTGCTTTGCTTCAAAAGTGGATCAGCTTCAAAGCAGAGAAATAGACAGAATGATAGCTGAGGACGACTTGCAATATGAAGAGAGTTAACATTTTAGATGTGATCATTTGGAGACTGGTTGTTGAACAAGATGATGCTGTTGGACCAACCAAATCTCTACTAACCACATATTCTTGTTTGTTTGAGGGCTTGTAGTTAAATCAACATGAGTTAAGGTCCTCTGTGTCAGAGCAGTAAAAGTTGAATCTCTAAACTCACTGCAAAACACTCACAGTGCTTGTTTATTCTTCTTTACAAGTGCAGCTAAATAAATCAGAATATCATTCTAAAGTTTATTTATGTCAGAAATTTAAATCAAGAAGTGATACTCAGTTTATTATAAAGATTAATAGTACACATGGTACACTTCTGTCAGTGTGCCCCAGGGGAGCTGTGGCTACAATGTAGCTTGCCATCACCAGAGTGAGAACGATTGAATGTCGTGTGAAGCGCTTTGGGGTCCTCAGGGACTAAATAAAGCGCTATACAAATACAGGCCATTTACCATTTACATGGTGATATATTTCAAGTATTTATTTCTGTAAATTTTTATGTGTTTTTTAGAAAATGTGATGTTCAATACAGTGGTTCTCAAAAGTTTGTTAGAATTGCAGTTTATTGTGATAAAAAAAAAATTGGGCAATCATAAATAATTGTAACATGTTATGCAAAGACAACTTTGTTAGAAAAAAAAGGGAAAAAATCTGTTATTACAGCCCACTGAAAAGTAATTCAGTTTACTGTACATTACTAAAGACTTGGTCTGGGGTCCTTTTGCTTGAGTTACTGCACCGGTCCTGTGTGGCCTGGAGGTGAACAGTCAGAAATAAAATGGTCATACATCAAAAAGACTATGGTACCTTTGGCAGAGTCAGCAGGTGCCAAGTCCAGGATCTGAATGAATCTTTTCTGCAGAGGGAAGTATGAAGTGTTCCAAAATTTCCTGTCAGAGAGCTGGGCTGAATTTAGACCAAAAAAAACAACAAAGAACAAACTGTTATTACCTCCCCATATGATTCTCCTCCGAACTCTAGAGTGCAATGCTTCTCAATTCATACAACTACAATTGTTATCCCTGTTGCTTGTGCACCGTTTCAGCCACACTTTTTCCTTCCACTAAACCTTTTATTCACATGCTTGGCACAGAACGCTGTGAGCAGTCAACTTGTTTAGCATTAGGCCGAGAATCAATATTTATCAACACTATACATTTCCCTACCCCTTTGACACTGTGTAAAAGTGACTACACCCCCTACATTGCTTTTCTGCTTCAGTTAAACACCCCACAATCCTGCTTTGCATCCAGGGCCACCTTAGCCAGCTGATAGGCCCCGGGGCAGAGAGGCTCAGTAGCCCCCCCCCCCCACCCACGGCCCTTATATATGTGTGTGTTATATACAGCTCCTATATGTGTGTATAGATAGATACACTATCTATCTATCTATCTATCTATCTATCTATCTATCTATCTATCTATCTATCTATCTATCTATCTATCTATCTATCTATCTATCTATCTATCTATCTATCTATCTATCTATCTATCTATCTATCTATCTATCTATCTATCTATCATAGATAAATAGATATGCTGAAAATTGAAAATATATTATCAAAGCCAACATATCTATTTTATTTTTGTATTGATCACCATAAAACATATAACAAAGTAGTGAATATCACCATCCCCTCTGCATAAAAATCAACTAGTGATGACAGCAGAAACATAGAACAGCAGCTAACAAGTCAGTGCAAGGACCTTCTCTTTAAAGAAGGCAAGGCAAGGCAAGATTATTTGTATAGCACAATTCATGTTACAGGACAATTCAAAGTGCTTTACATAAAACATCAAAAGCATTACAGCAGGGTGCAGATAAATAAAAACCTAATCAAAAGCAGCTGATAACAGGTTGTTGTGCATCATGCACACACACACACACACACACACACACACTCCTTTCAGCACCATGGGTAGCAATATGGTCAATGTGTCAGCAAGTGCTTATTGATTTACATTGAACCTGTTCCACCCCACAGCCCCGCCGCTGGGTCACTGTGGGGGAAGGGCGGAGAGAATGTCCGAATTTAGTTGACCTGTGGTCACTGATTGCTAAGCATGTCCTATCATTATAAACCTCAGAATCTCAGCTAAAGACTCATAAATAGTTTTTGTGACCTCCAAACCCAGAAAAAATAACAAGTAATTAAAAGAGCAGTTGTGCTATTTTGCGATTTTTACATGAACACATTCAACCAAACCTGTCGGTCACCCTGCCGAACAGAACTGAGCAAACTTTGCCTTCCATGAAAGCCAGCATCTCACAGATTCTAAAGCTGCAAGTTTCATCACGCTACGTGCAAATTTCAGCAAATGAGCAGCAAAATAAGCCCAAAAAAACCTACAGCATTTGTAAAACAAGAGCATACATTTTTCCTTACCTTTTTTTTTCGTGCTGAAAAGAATAATCCACCGTGATATGACTGTATTTCCAGAATAACTAAAATACCCAGAGTGTATTTAGAAAAGAAAAAGTGAAAAAAACGAAAACCTGCAGTAGAAATCTACCATGTCTCGCTCCTATTGGCTGCGCCTCCTCACCTGCGGTTCCCTGCTGTGCGGCCTGCTCCATGCCTACAGGTGCTGCTGCTGCTGCATCCTCCTCTCTGCCCAGTGTGTCAGAGAGCTAGCTATGTCCTACTTCTTTAGCTGACTTAAATAATTCTGTCAGCTTAGGCATTATCTTTCTTATTTCTTTGTATCGAAGCTCCTTCTCACAAATCGCTTTTCTTTTCTGAGCACTGCTCTCAAATTTCTTCCCCGACATTTTTCCACGTTTCTTTACATCCAGATGACCACGCCCTGAAATCGTCTAAATTGTTTGATTGGTGAGCTCATGGTGCAATGGGAACTTTAGAGGCCACGTGGGTGAAGTAGGTCACTTGTAATTTGGATCAATCAGCAGCATTAAATTTGCATATAAGATGATTGACAGAAAACCTGACAAGTAATAAAACGTTTCTTTTGGGTTTTTTTTTTTTACCTGAAATGATAGGCCCCCTGAGCATCATAGGCCCTTGGCCACCGCCCCGGTTGGCCCGTGCATTAAGGCGGCCTTGGCTGCATCACTCTCACTGTCGCATGGCTAACCAAATACCAAATCACCAACCCCCTCCCCTCTTCTTCCTGAAACACAAACAAATGGCAAAAAGATGGAAATGAACATCGATTGTTAATATTGGCTCACCTTTACTTATCGGACTGATTAGACTGATACCGATAAGTTGATATGTTAAAAAATTACTTGCATTGGCCGATACAGATGTTAATTCAATAAAATAAAATAAAATTCAGTTTATTTATATAGTGCCGATTCACAACATATGTCATCTCAAGGCACTTTACAAGAAAAGTAATTCCAGTACAATCAAACAAACATTCCAATCAGTTTAAAGTTTTAGTTTGTTTCCTATTTCAGAAATCCCTGCAGGTCACATCGAGTCATTGACTGGCAGTTGCGCCCCGTTGATGCAGACTCCAACCACAGCAATTCCTCTGCAATCCCTCATACTGAGCAAGCATGTAGTGGAGAGGAAAAACGCCTGTTTAACAGGAAGAAATCTCCAGCAGAACGTGGCTCAGTACGAGCGCCCATCTGCCACGACCGTCTGGGGGTTTGAGAAGACAGAGCAGAGACACCGGAAAAACAAAAGAACCAAAATAGGGGTACTTTCTATATTAAAGAAAGTAGAACATTGATAACCCGACAATTACTGGGAGCATCATCCAAGTCGAAGCCCCCCATCCACCACAGCATTGTAGCTAAGAAGGATACCAGACCAGGTCTATCTACTATGGAGAGAAAAGCACTGAGAAAAAACTAAGTTAACAGTCGAAATAACAGCAAATCATACAACTGGAGAGTAGTAGAAGAGAAAAGTAGCAGAGTGAGGAAACGTGTTCAGTCCACGTCCTCCAACAGTCTAAACCTATAGCAACATAACTACAGAGATAGCTCAGAATGACCTAAGCCACCCTAACTATAAGCTTTATCAAAAAGGAAAGTTTAAAGCCTGGCCTTAAAAGTATAGTGTCTGCCTCATGGATTAAAACAGGGAGCTTTTTATTACTGGAGTCCAATTTAATACCATCCAGATGAAGTGATTGACTAAGCAGTTTCTTTTTTAGAGCTTCTTGTCCAAAGACAGCAACTTCTGTTTGTCAGAATTTCAGAGCTAAAAGTTTTGAGTCATCCATGTTTGTATGTCTTCCAGACATGCCTGTAATCTACCTAACTGACTGGATTGATTAGGATTAATGGATAACTAAATAGTTGTGCATCATCTGCATTGCTATATATATATATATATATATATATATATATATATATATATATATATATATATATATATATATATATATATATATATATATATATATATATATATATACATACAGAACCCTGTGGTACTCCAACCCTTGAGTGTGAAGAAGATTGATCTTTTTTTTTTTTTTTTTTTTTCTCATATTTTAAAAAGTTAATTGCATCGGCCGGGAAAAAAAATAAGAAAAAAAATAGATTTATCACTTATATGAACAAACTGGAATTGGTCAGACAAATATGATTTAAACCAGCCTAGTGCTATTCCTTTGATCTTTGCAACATTTTCAAGCCTTTCTAAGAGAATGTTGTAATTGACTGTGTCAAAATCATCACCGAGATCTAACAAGACCAGAACAGTCACAAATCCATTATCTGAGGCCATGAGACTATCTTTAGTAACTTTCACCATTGCTGTTTCATTGCTATTATGAGCTCTAAAACCTGACTGAAACTCTTCAAACAGAGTGTTGCTGTTTAGATGCTCAGATGCTTGATTAGCAACTATTTTCTCAAGGATTTTGAATAAGAAAGGAAGGTTAGATATAGGTCTGTAAACTAACTAAGTCATCTTGATCGGGGAGGGTTTCTTAAGTAAAGGTTTAATTACAGCAACTTTAACTTCCTGCGGAATATATCCATTTACTAAGGATAGATTCATCATATCTAAAATGGGGCCAGGAACCAAAGGAAACACTTCCTTGGGATTGGGTACAACATACAAATTGAAGGTTTAGATGAGGCTAATATTTTTGAAAACTCCGAAAGCTTGACTGAATCAAAACAGTCCCAACACAAACGAGGTTCTACAGTTCTCTCTGATACTGTCTCACTCACCGGGAGAGAAGAAGTAGAGAGAGAAGTTTGGGAGGATGCCTATGATTTTATTTTTAATAGAATTCAATAGAATAGTTGGCTCAACAGAGCTATGTAAGTTTGGCAACTGTCCTAAAAGAAACCTAGGATTGTTCTTATTCGCCACTGTTAATGAGGAGAAATATGCTGTTCTAGCTTGTCAAAGGGTCTTTTTATACGACAGTAGAATTTTTCCAGGTTAAATGGGAATCTTCTAGGTGTGTAGAGCACCATTTCCTCTCTAATTTCCTAGTATTCTGCTTTAAAGTACGCACCTCTGCATTAAACCAGGGAGTCAACCTCCTATGGCTAATCATTTCCTTTTTTAAGGGGGCTACACTATCTAATGCCAAACACAATGAGGAAGTAACGCTATGAACCAGACCATCAATTTCTGAAGGTTTAGAAATAGAATTGCTGCCGTCCACTGTGTAACTCTGAGACACTGAGGAAAGTAAGAATGGAATAGATTATTTAACACTTGTTACAGCATTGTCTGATAAAGTCCTACTATAATGAACATTTCTTTCAGGTCTAAGATGGTCAGTTAGAGTGAATTCAAAAGTTATCAGAAAATGGTCAGACAGAACCCAGTTATGTGGGAGGACTGTTATTTCCTAAGTCTAAGATAGCATTAAAGGCTGCATTTAGGCTATCACTTTCACTTTCCACATGGATTTTGAAATCCCCCACTATAATGACCTTATCAGTATTTAATAATATATCTGATAATAAAATGTGAGATCTGATCTAAGAATTGAGAATAAGGACCTGGTGAATAATGCAAAATCACAAACAAAAGTGGTCTTGATGCTTTCCAACTTGGATGAGGAAAACTAATGGTTAGATATTCAAAAGAACTGTGGCTATTAATTGGTCTGGAATTAATTAGTTAATCTGACTGGGATTGACTGGCGACCCTTCCAAGGTGTACCCCGCCTCACGCCCCGTGGCTGCTGGAGATAGGCACCAGCCCCCACCCCCCACCCCCCCCTCCCACGCAACCTTGCATAGGATGGCCGTAAAAATTGGTGAATGGATGGATAGTAAATCAGAATGAATACTGGTTGCTACTCCTCCTCCTCTCCCAGTACTTCTAGGAATGTGAAAATTTTAATAATTGGAAGGAGTCTCATTTATACTGACATAATCCTCCTGCTGCAGCCAGGTTTCTTTGAGATAAAACATCAATCAGGTCTTTACTAATATAGTCTTTGAGGAGATAGATCTTATGTTAAATAAACCACATTTATTAGTTTTATTTTTCTGTTTAGTCAAAGTCGTATTTATCTTTATGAGATTTTCATGATTTCCTCTTGTTAGGTTAACTTTTTATCCATTTGATTTTGGCCGTGGGCAAGACACTGTCTGTATGGGGTAATGGGTGGGTAACAGTACAGAAGCTGCAGAGAGGGGGGTTAAACTACGACTCTGCTTCCTGGTCTTGACCTTTGGTTGTCAGTGTTTTGGAGGACAAAATTCAGTCAAATTCCTAGAAAGAAGAGCCGTTTCATCCAAAGTGGGATGGACCGTCTCTCTGGATCAGACCAGGTTTTCCCCAAAATGTTCGCCAGTTATCAATATAGCCCACATCTTTTGAAGGACACCACCCAGACAACAATTGGTGGGATGACAGCATGCGGCTAAACATGTAGTCACTGGTCCAATCGGGCAGGGGACCAGAACAGATTACAGTGCCCAACATTGTTATGGCAACCTTACACACCGAAGCAACACTAATTTTAGTGACCTCCGATTGGTGTAACCGGGTGTCATTACAGCCAGCGTGAATAACAATCTTACTGTATTTACGCTTATCTTTAGCCAGCAGTTTCAGGTAGGATTTGATGTCGCCTCATTTTAGTGATCTCCGATTGGCGTAACTGGGTGTCGTTACCGAATAACAATCTTACTCGATTTACATTTATCCTTAGCCAGCAGTTTCATGTTGCCCATTCTGGCACCTGGCAAGCATTTGATGTCTCATGGCGTCTCGAATGTCACATTTGTGACTGTTGAGCTACCGATTACCAGGATCGGCTTCTCAGCAGGTGTGTCACTCAGCGGGGAAAATCTGTTGATGGGTTGGTTGGTGACCTATGGGCCTGAGGTCCAAGCTGCGTGGGTTCTGTTGGAGGATGGCTGGGGAGTTCTGTCCTTTTTGACTCCTTACCACGCCAACAAAAACCATGAGAAAGACAAGGAGTTTCCAAAACGTAAAGTACACCAGCAGAAAATATTGTTTTAGCATGCTTGTGTGTTAAAATGACTTAGAAAGGCCTTAGCACAGAGAAAATTAGATCAATTTAAGAGAGTCAACACCAACAGCTCCACGGAGTGCAACAGCGACTACAGGAAAATAAGCAATACGACTTACCCAATCAGTTTCTGAGCAGGAAGAAGAATTCCAATATACAGGCCGATATATAGTGCATCCATACATTATACCATCCATTGTGGACCATCACATGGCAATACAGAGACGCACAGGTAACCAATTAACTTATTGGTCATGTTTGTGGACTGTTAGAGGACGCCATGTACCCATGGAGAACACATGCATATTCACAGGCAGAACATGCTAACTCTATGCAAAAAGGTATTGCAAATCAACAGTTGTACCAAGTATGCCACTGTGGAGCCCAGGCATAACGACATTGCTAAATTTTTCAAATTGGTGTTATGTAATATTTTAATTTTATCAGAAACAAATACTGTGTTTTCATAAATTTAAAATCCTTGAAATGCATCACTTACATGGTGTGTAATGAACCAATACAATAAATGTGTGCCACCTTTTGATTTTATAACTGAAATAAATTCATTTTTAATTCATTTTTTCAAATATTGATGTGCTATAAGTTAAAGAATGTATAAGAGCAAATTTTGGCCTGAACTCCTAAATATGACAGGCACCAATTAACCGGGCTGAGTTTCTTGAGTACCCACCAACACAAAACCATTGTGCTTGAGAGAACATCAGAAATACACAACACGCTTTGACACCCCACTAAACCACAGACAATCACAGAACAGCTGTTTAAATGCCTGCGTGCCTCCTTATTTCATCCGCTGGGCTGACATCACTCATAACATCTCCTCCTTCCTGTCTGGCTTTTTGGATGGGTTCTGTTATGACAAGTTTAATTGTAGGTTGTCAAGCCATAACATTTTTGTAAATATTAGACATGCCAAGAGCGTCAATAAGAGGAAATGGTACTAAAGTGCATATGTGTCTCTCTGAAGCACAATGTGTGCCTTTGTAAGAGGATGCCACGAGGTATTTTGATACTCTGGTTTTGTCTCAGTGAGTTGGCAAGCAATTTAATCCTATTCTTATCATAGAACTACATCCATTGAAACATATTTTAAGCTGTTAATACTAAATTCATTAGCATATTCACATGAAATAACCCAGAGCAAATAAGGAAGCAATGCTTTGTTGGCAAGGAGAGAGATTTGGCAGTACTTAAGTGTGATACATCCAGCTCTGTCTGTGGGGAATCTCTCTTTCATATTTCTTTCCCTTTTTTGCAGTCTCTTCACTGGATAGTAGCAAAGCTGACATCATCTCTTCTGAGTAGACAAAAGCCCTCTCACTGATCACAGAGATGACAACTTTGGCTATGAATGCTCATTTGTTATTTTAATCCCATTTTTCTGTGTTTAAAGAGCACCTGGTCTGATGCACACTGGATATTTTAGGCTTCAGGGGGTGGTGATGGTGAGGTATGTGGGTGTAGAGAAAGAACAACGAAACCACCCTCTGAGTCATTAGCAAAGTCCAGTGTTTTTTTTACATGGATAGATGTGTGTGTGTTTATGGTTATGTGAGGCATTCATTGTGTTTTTGAGGAGTGTGTTCCAGTAAGTGACACGGAACAGCACTCACCTGGGGGGAGGGGGTTAGAGTGAGTCAGTATACATCATCCTTCATGGCTGGCCAGGCAGGGGCTCTTATACTGAAGTGGGATTTTTGTGTCAAACTAAGTTGGCACATCTATGGATACAATATGGCTGTTACTGTGGTGTGGGAGCAAATAAAAGTAATAAAAAAGTATAGTATTTTTGTTCCTCCAGATGCAGAACCCTTTTAATTAGCCTATCCGGTATACAGATTAATACCGTTTCAAGCTGCTGATGATGGTACAACTAAAAATGTTTGTTTTTGGGACAATGTGTGATTATGTGTGATAGACATACTTGTGAAGTGAAAGCAAGTGAATAGATATTTTCTAACAAATAAAAATCCAAAAGGTGTATCTGCATTAGTAAATGGTAAATGGCCTGGACTTATATAGCGCTTTATCTAGCCCAAATCGCTTCACACTACATTCAGTCATTCACCCATTCACGCATTCACACGCTGATGGTAGTAAGTTACATTATAGCTGACAGAAGCGAGTAGTGATTAGTATTTAACCTGTGGCCCCTAAGAAAAATACACTCCAGCCAATTGCCTTCAGAAGCCATATTTTTTGTAAATAGAATCCTCATGGTGTGTAATATAATTTCATTAGAGCTAAATGTGGAGGGACATCAACTCTGTATATTAACCTAAACACACCAATTCCATGGTGAAACATGGTGGTGGCAGCATTATGTTTCCTCACCAGTCAGGATCTCACGAATAGCTATATTTTAAAAAGTCTCCAGCATTTTATTCTTAGTTTCCTCTCTTATATTGTGTCTGTCAAAACTATACAGGTGAGTTTATATAGAATTTGTAGAAAAAATAATTTCAGAAATGAGACTCAGTGCGAATAGTTAATGCAGATTAGGTGATTTTGAAGTATCTGTGATGTGATAGAAACATCAGCAGATTTGTTTATTGCTTAGCCAAAGTTGTTTCTGTATAATATTGTCTTTATGTCGACCTGTCCTGGGTGCACCCCGCCTCTCGCCCAGTGACTGCTGGAGATAGGCACCAGACACCTGCAACCCTGGATAGGATGGACGGGTACAGAAAATTGATGGATGGATGGATTGTCTTAATGTTTAGAACAAATTTTATTTTATTTAATAATTTGTCTTTTAGCCAAGAAGTTTGTTGTGACAGGAAATGAGACAAGTACTTAACAGAAGACAATAACAAATATATGAGAATAGATTTGAAAAATAAATATATCTGTTTTATTCACATTGAATTTTTCAAAAGGCATGTGGATAATCATTCATCCATCCATCTATTTTCTAGACCTGCTTACCCTTGCAGGGTCATGGGGGGGTTGGTCCCAATCAGGGTGAGAGGCAAGGCAAGGCAAGGCAATTTTATTTGTATAGCACACTTTCAACAACAAGGTAATTCAAGGTGCTTTACATGATTAAGGGGTAAAATGAAAATAGCAGTAAAACACAGACAAAGCATATAAAGTAAGAACAGCAATAAAGCAAAAAGCATACACAGATACATCAAGGCATTACAAAGCATATAATGTAAAAACAGCAATAAAGCAAGAAGCATACACAAAACATATGATACATCAAAGCATTACTCAAAGGTAGTTCTAAACAGATACATTTTTAGTTTTGATATAAAAGAACTCAGTGTTTCAGCAACTTTGCAGTTGTCATAACCACTATTCTTATACCTAAAAACATGTGATCATGACAAAGTACATAGACACTCATTACACCTGCTTTTCTTTCATAATTAAATGGCAGCTTCCAAGCAGTGACTCATGCCACAAAGCATGCAACACAACTTGAGCTAACACCTAAAAAAAGTGGTTATGTTTTTGGGGGCTGTTACCTTTGTTTTTCATACTCTGAGGCTGACTAATTTACAAAGAACTTGTTTCAGTACAGTGTCATTCCGCTAATTCTCACTGTTTATTTTTTATGACAAATAAGTTCATTTCTCTCTGTGTTTTAGAACAAATATTACTACAAGGGTGATTATTATAACAATATATTACTATAACAAGGGTGAATATATTTAACAAACAGTGATCAGTAGGCAGGTGCTATATGTGTTTATCATTGTACTGTCAAGTACCGTAAAATTAAAGTTTACAGCCTTTTACAAAAACACTTTAAGCAAAAAGGTATAACATGTTTTATTTGCTCATATAATACATTTATAATAAGATATTCTACAAAATTAATTTACTATTTATTTCATTTTGACATATAGACATAAAACAATATAACACATTAATAGTACTTATTCCACAGACTATTGTATTGTTTTACTGTCTGCTTGCCAACTGTAATTTTAAAAGGGCAGTATTTAATAGGAATTATTAGTTACACTTCTGGTGCTGTGGGTGCCAGTGTTTTTCTTCTTATTTATATTTGCCATATACCATTCTGCAGGGGCTCATTAACCAGATATTTTCTGTACTTGACTGGCTTTTCAGAATGGTGATGAAAAAAATCTGAAGGCCGTCCACAATTTTGACAGATTCCAATTTACATCCCTGACAACTTGATGCAGATGCGCAGACATTTTCATCTTTATACACAGACTAAATTTAACTGAATCAGTCAAAAAAAGAATAAAAGATTCCCATGAGAGCCTCTGAACATAATCTCAGACCTGTACCTTGTACTCAATACATATCGCTAACCGGGAGCTAACAGGGCGTTGGAGAGTTATGGAGACCGGTGCGGCTGGTTACAGGCACACGATCCCGGTGTTGTGCCCAACACCGGTGCTGAAGCGACATGTGCTGTGGGATTTCCACTCTCTGAAACGATAGCTTGTGGGTCAGAATACAAGTTGTTCAGAGAGTATTTTTGACTTCAGATCACTTTTAATTGGAGAAAGGTTCCCTGATTTCAAAACTTTGGCTGAATTGGTGCTTGTAATTTAAGTCTCCATTTGGGAAGCGGAGCGTGGATCAGCCTCCAGAACCACATCTAAACCCCCATGAGAAGTCATCTGTCTATGGCAAAAATCCAAAACCTCATGACAATAACCTCTGCAGGAATCACGCTTGAACCATTTGATTACAGGAGGAAGTTGTGAGAGTTCAGTGTTCAGGCCACAGCAGTTCGTATTTTAAGTGCAATTGTTAAATTTAATTCTTTATGTATATGTAGTTCTCTGTTCATCTTGTTCGCATTGAATATTAATTAAAATTAATTAAAAAATGAATAGAACAGAATAATTTTACAAATGACTGGTAAAAATCAGTTATGACCAACTTTTTTGGGGGACTTTTTGTAACCTTTATTTATTCAGGTAAATCTTTTGAGAACCATTTCTTATTCACAAACATGACCTGGCCACATCTTATATATTGCAATATTTTTGTTCCCCCTTATTAATGTAGCTTTTTATTTGCAATGTTTTTATTTCTCAATATCACCGTTAACAACAGCTTTCTTTCTAAATTAAGCAGTAAAACGACTTATTTGGTGTCCATTGAGATTTCATTTTTGAAAACAAAACAAAAGGCTGCAAGGTAGCTTAATTCTTCCTCTTATACTGTATCTCTACTTTCTGTAGCTCCTAATATTGAATAAAAAACTACTATCCTAAACCACCTTCAAAACAATAAGAAATTCTTTTTCAATTTGTTATTTTTTAGCTTAAAGATTTTGCATTTTGATGATGTCCTTGTGGTGGAGAGTGTACATCTATTCACATGATGATAGAGGTTTAATTTCTTTGAAACAGTAATATTAGTTAAAATATGTAAAAGTGACCTATGGTGCCACTGTGATGCAGGTTGATAAGATTGAGAAACACAGTCTAAGACAGTTCAAAATCCAAGCCAATTAAGTCATGTAACATATCGACACAAGTAATCAAATAACTATTTCTCCAGAAGCCATAACACAATATTTTTGCTTTAAAAGATACAATGGTATTCATGCCAACACTATTCACTTTTGTTGTTCTAAAGTTGCAAATGTTTATAGGAATAATTCCCATGATTGTGTAAAAACATGAGTGGTCTATTGTCATTAAAATGCTTAACTAAGTGGGGACTTTATGTGATTCACTTAATCCTAAAGATCGTCATTTGAATCAACCATCATTCAGAATAAAATACTTGAGAGAGAAAGCTATTATTTGCTGAAACATTTTAATTTTCTTCCTAATTAAAAACATCAATTGGATTCCATTCTCGCTCTCTCCATAAATTGTTTGTCAGCAGTACAATTCAAGTCCTTAACAAGAGTCAGCTGGGGTTATAATTTAGGACTCTGGGCCCCATAACTGGTGAAATATGAAAATTGACAGCACCATCAGAGCAGTAGGGTAGCATGTTTATGAGCAAGCTTCTTAACTGGTCTCCATCAGTCATGTGGAGAAGCTCATCATAGAGCAGGGATTTATGAGGCCTGAGTCTGCATGTGACCTACCCCATCAGCAGCCTCACCACAGTAGATAGAAATCATTATTTACACCCACCTGGTACGAGCTTCATGGACTTACTGAAAGCATACTGTCTCCAGGGTCTCCAGTCTGCATCTCATGTGGGCATATTTCTTCATCAAGCAACTTGTAGTAAGTATAACATAAAATATATCTAAATAATAGTTGTGTTTCTTTCTCAGTTTAGGTAGTAGAAACACAATAAAGAGCAACAAACGAAAAACGTTCATCTCATTAAAAACCCATGATCTTCAATTTATCAAAAATGTAATTGAAATCATTTAAAACATTCTTCCAAATGCACATTTTGACCCCAAGAGATAATAGAGGAACAAACAGGTACAACTATGTCGTAGTTGTCTTTTATGTTTTATATGCGGTTAAACTCATGTTGCGTTGCTTTTGCTTGTATCACAATAAACAATATATTACTCAAGTTGAATATTACTATGATGATGTAGAACAGTTGGAGAGACAGAGAGTTTAGTGAATGACTTAATTTGCACCCGATAAAACAGTACTTTGGACAAAAAAATGAAAGAGAATGGTGCAGTCAAGCTGATGGCGAGGCAGAGCAGGGCCACTTCTAAACCAGATTCAGCTTTTAATTTATTTATTTTTATTCTGTGGTTCATCTAAATGGCTATCTGTGATTCAACTACAATGAAGCATTTGCCAATACCAAAATATAATCTAATATTGCATTGAAGTTGAACAGTGCAAATGAGAGAATATGTCTGTACTGTAAAGCACTTTGAGAGGTAAATATGACAGGAAATGTGCTTTTAAAATTCCTTTCATTTACTGTAACCATGCTGGTGGTTTTGATAAGGCTAGTTAATAATTTGGATATGACATAAAATATTTTAATGCACTTCCGGTAATTCATGTTGTAAAGAACTTACAGAAAAGGTTGCTCCCATACCTCACAAACCCTCTTTTCAAAGACTGCTGTCAGGCTAAGGTTGTTTGGGAAAATCATGAATATTCAAGAAAATAGTGTGCAGAACCTAGAATATAATTTAGTAAGTAGAGGAAATTCAGCCATGATTCTCAGAGCCTGGCTGTGCAAAATAGTGCTGCTATGCTCACTGGTTAATGAAAAGGCTGCATGCACCTAATCTGTATGGGTGCTGGTGTCTATCTCCAGCGATCAATGGGTAAGAAACAGTGAGCAACCTGGGGCGGTTCACCAGTCTATCACAGAGACAATGCAGTCTTTGGAGTACAAAACCTGTGAATTCAATGTCAGACGGTAGCTATCCTGTGCAAACGTTTTCATGGCATTAGGCCTTATCAGATTAAATTTGTGTGAATCGGTAAAATGTCTGTATTGTAGTAGTTCTAGTAACTGGTCCCACTCTAACTGGCCATTAGCTCAACTCTCAAGAGAAAATTTCTCCCTGCTTCTCCAAAAGGACATTATTATTACAGTTGTCTGTCGGTAAGTAATAAATTAGATTGGTGCTAACAGCTCCCCAGAACCTAACTTCTAGATCCAAGCTACCTCTTTTAAATAATAAAACTTAAAAAAAGATGAATAACCGCAACTTGCAAACTCTCATTTAAATTTTTTTTTGTTTCAGTTTGCGTTAAAATATTTTTTTGTTTACCAGTTTGTTTGGCTTGTGGTTTTTTACTATATATGGTGTGGAAAGGCCTTGCATGCAAAAGCAAGTCCAATAAAATGAGTATTAAAATGGTTTGCTAGAGCTCCAAACATGTTTGTCATTAACAACTAGCAGAAAACATATATGATGACAAAGAAGGCTCCAAAATGTTAAATGTACAAATTTAGCAATTAAGCAAGACTGGGACAAACTGTAACATTTAGAAGAAGATGTGAAGTAATGCAGTGTAGTGCATTAACACGCAACAGCTTCTCCAAGACATGTTGCCATCATTGGCAAGTATGATTTACACATACCTTTTATTTAAACATAGTATAATTTTGAGTTGATGCTTATTTTATACTTTTGCAAGACCCCCAGGGTTTTTGAGAGCTTCCCATAGCCTGGATCATTATCAGATTTACCTTGATATGTGTATGCGACTGTACAATTTGAACATATTTCCCTATTTAAATTATCATCCTGCTTTTATATATCTGATATAACTACAGTTTATCATCTGTTAGCATAGTAATGAGAGCAGGTTTTTCAAAAATTCCAGTGGATGTTTTCCTTTCAATCAGGATTCCACAGTTTGTTTGCATTTTTGCACAGAGAATGTGTGACATTGACAGAACCAGTCCACGGGAAGTGCTGAAGGCATCTAGCCAGCATAGACAACAGCTATTACAACAGGGAGGCTGAGGATGATTACTGTACGCTGGTCATGTTGCCTCTGGGCTGAGTCCTGGGACAGCACGACCTTGATCTGAAGCTCAGTTGTATCCAAAACTTGGCCTTCTCAACAATAACAATATTACATGATATGAAAAATTTGCTGCATTATTTACAGGGGAGGACTTTATTTAAATATCAATGAGAAAAATAAAACTACATGTTGATATTTTATATTCTTTACATTGCTGTTAACTAACTAAACACTGAGTGAGCCTTAGCTACACTGAACCTACACTGAGTGTAGCTAAGGTTCAACTGGGTTGGGTTGGGGCACACTGTGAAGTAAACAAAGAAAACACCTCCTGCTCAGCTAGAAACTTGTCGGCTTGCCACTGAGACTGACATCCATGCAAATCATAACAGAGATAACTGACCAAGCTAGCCCACCACCCAACCAGGCACTTCAAACAAGCTTGCCAGCCAGTCAGCCTACCAGCCTGACAGACAACAACATACCCCACCCGAAGTTCCATCCTTGTGCATGAACAGACTGGGACAAATTGTGACAATCCCCCCTCCATTACCACCCACTCTTCCTCTCCACTGCGGGCTGCAGAAGCTTCTGCTCAGGGGGCTAATTCCACGTTCAGATCACCATTTGTACTTATTATACTGACATAATTAATCCCCTGTTGTGATCAGCAGGGGCATGAGGGCCTCCGCGCTCCATTGGTCTACCCTTACCATGACACAGCCGCTCCCCCCTTTGCTTCCCATACAAATCTCCTCCTCTCTCCCTCCCGTGTCCGTCTTGTCTGGTTAGAGGGGTCTTCCTGTCTGACTTGCTATAATCTCCATGCTGTCTGTCTGTTCTATAGTTTGTTCTGTTGGAGCTATAGGCATAGTCGTTGGCTGACGTACTAATGCATCAAGCTTGAACAGTAATTCCTGTTTGCAAGCTGAGAAAAAGTAGGTCACAGTTCTTCCTTTATGGTTCTAAGTTAGAGTGTATCTTTAAAGTAATTAGAATATCTTTAAAGTTACTTTATTTATTTAAATCAATATAAAAGTATTTTAAACTATACTATATACTAAATAGATTATTCACTTACAGAGTGATGTATTTAAATAATTTAATTCTGTACATGTTAATGAGTTTGGTTGAAAACAAATGAAACCAAAATTAAATTAGTCAAAAAAAGAAAATGTAATGAAATTAATTAAAAGAAGATTTTAATACAGAGGTGTTGGGTTGCTGAAAAGTAAAACCAATATGCTCCACAGTATGTGCACTAATTACAGTGTCTTGACTCATTTTGCATGAATTACTGCACCAATGCAGGATGGCATGAAGGTGATCAGCTTGTGGTATTGCTAAGGTGTTGCTCAGAATTGTTGGGTCTGCCATCTCTTATCTTCTTTTTGACAACCCTTTATAGTCTTTCCATGGGGTTTAGATCAGGACAGTTTGCTGGCCAACCAAGCACAGCAATATCTTGGTTATTAAAGCAGGTATTGGTACTTTTGCAATGTTGGCAGGTCTAAGTCCTACTGGAAAACTAAATTAGCATCTTTATACAGCTGGTCAGTGGATTGACCATATAGTTGTAAAATATCCTGACAGATGTCTGTGCTTACTTTCTACCTGAAGAAAACACTGGAAAAACCAGCGTATCATCGCTGACTGAGGAAACTTCACACTGGACCTTGATTTCCAAATGAAATTATTTTCTATCTAAATTTAACTGAGCGACAGTCCAGTCCTTGTTCTCATTAACCCAGGTAGGTCATAGCCGATGTTGTCTCAAGTACAGGAGTGACTTAATTAAAAGCTTGTGACATTCAGCCATGATTCTCAGAGCCAGATATTGCATGCCTGGGTGTGTCTGTGTGTGGTGGGTTTGAAGTACTCACTCCAAGGGCAGTCTGTATGTTGTGATTATCCTGTATACTTTTGAATGGACTTTGGTTTATAGCCATCCCCAGTTTGAAACTATTAATGTCGCTTGTTTTACAATACTTCTTCAATTTCAATTAAATTTCAATGCCATTTTGTGTGTGATCCTTATAAGGGAGACAATGACTGCCTGCTCGACAACTGTCAAGTCACCAGTCTTTCACATACTTGTGTAGGCCATAACACAAGCATTTAATA
Source organism: Valencia hispanica (assembly GCA_963556495.2). Lineage (NCBI taxonomy): Eukaryota > Metazoa > Chordata > Actinopteri > Cyprinodontiformes > Valenciidae > Valencia > Valencia hispanica. The sequence goes on from OY747701.1 coordinate 46,548,077, forward strand.
ACATTCCTGTAAATAATGTTTATTGATCTTTTGCAATATTCTAATTTTCCTGAGACACAGAATTTTTGGTTTACCATAATCATGAAAATAAAAGAAAGCATCAAATCCCTCTGTATGTAATGACTCAATATAGTATCCATCCATCCATCCATTCATCCATCCATCCATCCATCCATCCATCCATCCATCCATCCATCCATCCATCCATCCATCCATCCATCCATCCGTAATCTATACTGTCTATCTTATGCAGGGTTGCAGAGGAGCTGGTGCCTATCTCCAGCAATCATTAGGCGAGAGGCAGGGTACACCCTGGACAGGGCGCCAGTCCATCGCAGGGCAAGACAGAGACACACACGACAAACAACCATGCACACACACACACACACACACACACACTCATAACTAAGGGCAATTTTAGAAAGACTAATTAACCTAACAGCGGGGTCGTGGTTATGGGTGGGCCTGGAGGGGCCTAGGCTCACTTTGGACAAGGGCCCACCCAAATAAATGGCTTTTTTAAAGGATTATGTTTTTATTTTTGAGGGATGTCACTTAAAGTAATCATCAAAAAAAAAGAATAACATTAGAGGTCAAATTTACATCTTTGCAAAACTTGCTTTCATTTGCTGTTTTAAAAAGCATGCTTTGCAAATTCTCCAGACAAGCTAGGACTAGCGGTGAGATTCCTTTGTGTAATCAAGTCTAAGATTGTAGTTTGAAACAAGTACTTTTATTGAAAATATTAGGATCCCTAGCTAAACATTCCAGACTAATCCAATAAAGTACAGTTCCATGTATCAAAGCAATTAAATGTGACAATAAATGAATGTAAATTGATTTTATTTAAATTGGGAGGGAGTTTTCTTTGAAACATATTGCTACTAAGTTTGCCACAGTCCCTTGTTAAAGCTGACCAATTGCTGAGCTCACAGAGCCTACATGATCCAGCCCTGTTTAACTTCCAGTGCTACTTCTGAATTGCAAAGATGGCGGGAGGAGGTGACACGATTATTAGCTTCTGTCAAAAGGGTAGGCTGCTTTAATATTAACCCTTCAGGGAATCAAATAATTATTTAAAGCATTGGGCATCTGAAAGTGGCCATTATGTTATGTTATGTTTACACTTTGTGGTTTAAGTGTCGTATTCTTTGTGCTAAGCTGTTTGTTTAAAACCTGTGTTTCTGATGTATGCAGGCACATATCTGTTGAAGCAACAGTGCAACTTACAAATTAACTTAATTTCATTATTTATTTGGCACACCCGAAAAGCAATTTCTGGCTACGCCACTGCCCAGGGAAGAAGCCGGAGCACCCGGAAGGAACCCACGCATGCACAGGGAGAAAATGCAAACTCCATGCAAAAAGACCCCAGGCTGGGATTCGAAACCAGGACCCAGGCAACAGTATGAAATAAAATAAACTTTTCAATGAAAGTCTGAATTATTTAGATGTACTTGTAAGCTTGCCTGATAACTCTTTTGTCGAGAATCAAATAGAAGGTACCAAACCTAATGAGGCTAGAGTCAGTGTTAAGGTCAACATGACTGAGCAGGAGTGGGCAATAAGGAGATCACAGGGCTTTGAGGGAGGAGGAGAAGGATTATACTATAAAAACACAAACCACAAGCTGCATTAATAAAGCCACAGTGAGTACATATTAAACATATTAAACTCCATCTGATTAAAACAGACCCATCTCAAATTGGGAAACATATGTCACCAAGGCTGAGCAAACATTGTTACAGTAACATCTAAGAAGAGGATTGCTGTTGTTAGCCCAAAAGCGCCTTCCAGCAACAAGCTGGACCTGCACTCCAACTGCTGCTTCCAAGAAATCAGGGACCCAACAGCTGAACTTTGATTCCTCGCAGCAGGATGACGTGTGTATTGGTGAGGTCAAAGCTATGAGAGAGAAAAATAGTTTTTTTATTTGAAAATCTACCAGACAAACATACAGTTCAGAGAAGTGATTTTATTTTTCAACTTCTTGCAAGCTGAGTAAACATAGGAAAACTAGACAACCTAAATGAATTACAGCTGAAATTGTACATAAAATATTTAACTAGTAATACTTAAAATAATCTGAGAAGACCGGTTGATCTTTGCCATAATTCTGAAAATAATGCAGCAGGTTTTGCTCTTGCTTGCCTGCTTTGTGTTTTAAATAAAAACAGAATTTTAGTTCACTCTTTTATGATAGCCTTAATCATTCTAACCCTATTCAATTTTTGTGTCATTATCCATTCATCTTTCTCATGTCTGCATAAATTCACTAGGGCTGAGTCTCTTTCTCTCTCCCTGTTTTCTTTTCATTTTTAGTGCCTCTTTTGAAATTGGTTTATTTAATCTGTCTCTGTTTGCATTTTTGTCCTCTTCAGAACAACAGTCATATCCTCCACAATTCAAGTCCTATTTCCACCACAACATTGTTCAAAACCTCAGCATTTTATATATATATATATATATATATATATATATATATATATATATATATATAAATTAGATGTTGTTATATTATTTATGTTATATTTAAACACTACTATGCCAAATATTAACATTTTAAAGTATGAAGCAAAAGTAAATCGTAATCAGCCCTTCTATTGGTTTATAAAGTGAATCAGTAATCTTAAAATGCACATCTCTGAAAAAAAGTCTCTTGAGTCACATAAAATGCGATGTGCACTTCCATATATGGATGATCACATGGTGGCTGTATCCGCCTGTCATTGTCTAGCTGTAAACAGAAAAAAAGTACTTTTTGAATAAAAATAGCTTTTTAATGGGAACATTTTTAATGTGAGGTTACATGGTGCCCAAGTTGATATCACTTTTTTCTTAGAACAAGAAGGTTTGGGGTATCGCTGCATGGAGTTTGTATGTTCTTCCTGTGGGTTCTTTCCGAGAACACAATCTTCCTCCCATAGTCCACAAAAAACAAGAAGTAAAATAAATCCAAAAAGTCCAAAAAAATTTTTCTTCGGATATGCCACTTTTAATAATATCTCAATAAAAGCAAAATAAGTACAAATTGTCACCAAAGTAAGCTTTGCATACAAGGCATTGCCTTGTGATGCAAAAATAACATATTATCCAATTCTGAAGCTCGCATTCACATAACTGGTGCCTTTAGTAGTTGACGTGAGTGAGCTGGGGTCACCCTTTCAGACATATATATATATATATATATATATATATATATATATATATATATATATATATATATATATATATATATATATATATATATATATACATATTCAGAATTCAGAATTTTTACCTTCTTCAGTTTATAGCATCGTTGTTAAACTCTTACAGGACCCATTATCAAACCCCGGCATTCTTTCCCTGTCCTGTGCTATTCCTATACCCCCCCTTCCAACTCCTCATCTTTACATAAAAAGTTCAAGCTGCATATTAAAGGGAGCTAAAATATTCACACTGTCAAAGGTGGCCAAAGGCTTCTGCGTTCACACAGCAGCTGACAAAGAGGAGGCACCCAGCGCTTGGCCGAAAGAGCACTGTTGAAATAAATCAGCACATACAAAGACACAGAGAGATAATGGGGGTAGAGCTGGGCCTGGTCCAGAAACAGAAACATATACACACACTGACACACAAACACACACAGCAGCTGGGTGGGAACAAAGTCTGCCCATGGATTAATATTTATTTTCAGGGCACAAATTGTTCAGGACATACAGTATCAGGAAACAGAAAACATCATAACTCCCCCAGCGTACAACCTTGCTATGTATCCCATGCCTGAATCAAACACATTTCAAAACAAAGATCCACAGATGGTTTCACATGGAGGAGGAACCATCTATCTCCAAAACATCAGCTGTAGCAAGGTGCTAGTGGATATTGGTGTATTAAAAGTGGGTCAAGTGTTAAGCGTTCTGATATCTAGAAAAGTTTAATGCTTTACTGTCTTACATAAAGTTTATGACCCACCTAGGATTAAATACCGCTGTTTAAATTAGAGACATGAATCTCATTAATAACAAAGAGGTCATGTTTGGCACTTGGCTAACTGTCAGGGAGTATGTTACAAGTTAAACAGATACGGGAACATTTTCATTGAGAATAGAAGTTGTGGAAAACTGAATTAAAACCCTGCTTCTTTATAGTGTGTTAATCCTTCACACCATCTTTCCAAGAATATGTGCCTAAGGTATTGACAGAATGGCAAATCTTCCATCATAACTGTGCTTATTCTAAAAATACACTTAGCCTTCAGCTTTATTTCAGTGGTAGAGCCCTAAGGCTCTCACAAAGTGGGACTCCACATTTATGCTGCTTTTTTATTTGCCCCTATATCAACACTGAGAGGAAACAGAGGCCTCCCTGAACTAATTTCGCTCATGAACACTCAGTCATTTGTTGAGCGCCACACAGCAGGCCCTGCTGTCTGAGGCCCAAGGATTAGGGCTCAATATTTGTAAACCTCGGGCTGGCTTTAGTGCTGAAATGGGGAGAAGGAGAAAAATGGGAAGCCTTGGCAAACCAAAGTGTGAAAACCTATCAAATTGTCAGCCATGACAGAAACAGTTACACACACTGGTTTCTGGCTGACGCAGAAACAAAACACTGTTAAATCTGTGAAACACTATGGCCTTGTGGGACTGGTTAATAGATTTTGGGGTTTTGTTTGCAGCAAAAAGCAAATGTATACTCTTAATAAATGTACCTACCAGTTATGATTTAACAAAGCTTTCCCAGTCTCATTACCACATAAATTTAATGATCTAGTAAGTCTTCTGTCTGTTTGCAATATTGGTGGAATGATTTGCTTTCTACTAAACCTCCTTAGCCAAGCTGCTGATCTCCTCCCATAGTCTTTAACTTCTTCTTCCTAGGATATACTCCCACAATGCACATTATCAGCCTCACAACGGGCTCATAAAACACAAAAAATCCCAGGGCCTTATTTCCAGCTGTGCCACACAACCCAGACCCACTTAAGCCATCTACTTTGACCTTTGTTTGAAAAGTCCCATTCAGCCTGAGGCCCCGCAGTAAATTCATAGAGCTATGAAATTAATGTGCCGGAGAACCTGTCAAGTCTGTTTGGTGAAAGGCAAGGAAAGGAAAAAGAGATTACCAAGGCATGTTTTTTTTTAAATCTTTCTTTAAAAAATTTGTTTTGCACCAGGGGAGATCATTGTTTCGTTTTTGGCTGAATATAACTGTTCTGCAGGGCTAGTATGTGCATAGATCAGACAGATTCACATATCATACTAATTATATTCTCATGGCCACAGATAATAGGCTTGTTACTGTTCTGGTCTTGTTAGATCTCAGTGCTGCTTTTGACACAGTCAATCCTAATATTCTCTTAGAAAAGCTTGAACATGTTGCAGGGATCAAAGGAACAGCACAAGGCTGGTTTAAATCATACTTGTCTGAAACATTCCAGTTTGTTCAGGTAAATGATAAATCTTCTTCACATTCAATGGTCACTTGTGGAGTACCACAGGGTTCTGTGCTTGGACCAATTCTTTTCACTATATATATGCTTCCAATTGGTAAAATCATTAGACAGCATGGGATAAATTTCCACAGCTATGCCGATGATACACAACTATATGTATCCATAAATCCTGATGAATCCAGTCAGTTAGGCAGAATACAGGCATGTCAGGAAGACCTAAAAACCTGGATGATGCTAAACTTCTTTTTCTTATATTCTGACAAGACAGAGTTTGCCATCTTTGGACCAGAAGCTCTAAAAAAAAAACTGCTTAGTCAATAACTTCATCTGGATGGTATTAAATTGGCTTCCAGATATAACGTAAAGAACCTCAGCGTTATTTTTCACCGGAACATGACATTCAAATCCCTTATTAAACAGGTTTCTAGGATTTCCTTCTTTCACCTTTGGAATATAGCTAAAATTAGATACATCCTATCCATGAGTGATAATAATAATAATCAAGCTCCATCCTATATCAGAGATCTGAATGTTCCATATGTTCCCAACAGAGCACTCCGCTCTTAGACCGCAGGTTTACTGGTGGTTCCTAGGATTTCAAAAAGTAGAATGGGAGGCAGAACTTTTAGTTATCAGGCTCCTCTCCTGTAGAACCAGCTCGCAGTTTTAGTTTGTGAGACAGACACCCGGTCTACTTTTAGGACTAGGCTTAAAACTCTCTCTGTAGCTATGCTCCTATAGGCTTAGACTGCCGGAGGACAGGCTGACTACTTTTCTCTTCTACTCCTCTCTAGTTGCATTATTTGTTGTTATTTCGACCGTTAATTTTTTGTTAACTTTTCTCAGAGTTTTTTTCTCTGGTCTGGTATCCTTGCTTAGCTCCAATGCCCTGTTGGACAGGGGGCATCCCAGTCACTGAGCATCCTCCATGTCCTGTTATCAACCTTTTACTTTCTTTAACATAGAAAGTACTCTTACATCAGTTCTTTTGTTCTTTCTGTGTTTCTGCTCTGTCCTTTCAAACCCCCAGATGGTCGTGGCAGATGGCCACTCGTACTGAGCCAGGTTCTGCGGGAGGTTTCTCCCTGTGAAAGGGGAGTTCTTCCTCTCCACTGTCGCTATATGCTTGTTCAGTATGAGGGATTGTGGAAGGATTGCTGTGGTTGGAGTCTGCATCAACAGGGTGCAACTGCCAGTCAATAACTTGATGCAATCTGCTAGGATTCCTTAAATAGAAAACTAACTAAACATTTAAACTGATGGGAATGTTTGTATTGAAATGACTTTTTTGTAAAGTGCCTTGAGATCACATCTGTTGTGAATTAGTGTTATATAAATAAACTGAATTGAAGCATTTACAGCATTTACCTTAGCAGATTCCACTGTTCATAATTATTGTAACTGTTGTATCATAATAACAATTCCATGAATTCTGAACAGGTTAAATACATGTCTGGAGCTGGCTTTGAATAACACAGTAAGGTAGAGTTTACATATAGAGACCAAGTCAAATGCACTTTGCACCTGAGAAGGTAACCTGAAGTGTATTCTTCAGGGTAAATGTACAGCCAGTGAACCATGGCACTGTCAATGGGGCGTTGTGTCTGGTTGTGGGTATTAAACAACAGCAGTCGCTGTATGGGACACTCAGCATGATGCTCAATTATACATGTCACGAGTAGCAAACGCTCAGAGCAGGAAATGACAGCTGAGCCGCATTCACTTAAAACGCAGAGGTGTATAAAGACATGGCAGTTTATTTGTTTAGCACATTTCAGCAATAGATAATGACCTTTACATGATGAGAGCATAAAACAAGAAACAAGAAACAAACAATATATTTTCTCAAGTGTCATCATCAAAATCTTTAAAAATCATCATAAAATATTGGAATGAAGACAGAAATTAATCTATATTCCAGTTATTCTTAAACAAATGTAACTCTAAACAATTAAAATTTTAGCCTTGATTCAAAAGAAACTCAGTGTTTCAGCAGTGTTGTAGTTCATTGTAAGTTTGTTCCAGTTTAGTGAGGCAGACAAAATATCCTTAAAGTACGTCAAGATTTATAAACTAACAAAAGTATTTTAAAGTCCATTCTCTGACTTTAGAAGGACTTTAGAACTGGGGTGATGTGCTCTGTTTTCCTCGTTTCAGTGAAAACATGAGCAGCAGCGTTCTGGATCAGCTGTAGCTATCTGATTGACGTTTTAGGAAAATTTATAAAGACACTGTTGAAGTAATCAATTTTACTAAAGATACATGCATGGACGGATTTTGCAAGATGTTGGTGGGACATAATCTTTCAATCCTGAAAATATTCTTCAGATGATTGTGTAATTGTCGTTTTGTCAGTACATTTACATGCTCATCTAAATTGAGCTTTTTGCAAAAATCAGACTAATAGCTTAACCAGGATGGGAGCCTTTATCCCAGTTTACATTTAACTCGGGAAAATTGAATTATTTTCTGCCTTCTTGCCTGGCGCATCCTAGGCCCCCCACCAAACGAGGGGCCTATTTCCCCTCCGTCACTCCCTGCCAGTGACTGATCCCTCTACCCGACGGTGCGTTGGTGGCTCTCTGTGTCTGAACTTGGTGCTCGGGTGGCATGCCGGTTTATCCCTGGTGCCTGCCTGGGTGGCCTGGGGTGTTGGTCGGCTGCCGCGGCGAACTGGCCGGTTTGGGCATTGTTTGTGGTAGCTGTCAGGTGGCTCAGCGGGGGTCTGGTCCAGTGTCTCCACTTGGTTTTCCTGTTCTGTATGTTTCATGCTTGGTCGAATTATTGGTCGGTTTATTGGTCGGTTTGGTTGACCTTGGTTGCATGCTCTGCGGTGTGAAGGAGTGAGATTCAGGAGCTGGTTAAGCTCGGTGTCTGGGTGCTGGCTGGTCTTTGCCTGGAGATGCCATCCGTCTCCTGGGACTATTGGCCTGGGGTGGGGTGGGGGGGTGTTGGGATATTGGCTGTGGGGATTGGCCTGGGGTGGCGACGGCTCATGTCGGCCATTGGCTGGCCATCGCCCCTGTGGCCTGGCAGTCCTCATCGGCCAGTCCCTGGTCGGGTCCCTGTTGGGGGGTAGGGCTCACTTGGGCCCCGGCCCTCCGAGCCCATGGCTGGATCTGCCCTGGTGTAGCTGGTTGCTGGCGGGGCCTGTGGGGTCGTCGCTGTGAGCTCGTCGCCACGAGTGCTCTCGTACTATCATATTATTTTTTTTATTTTTTTTCAAACATCGGGACGTATAATGCAATGTCTGTGGGGTCTGGTAGGGGTTGCCCTTGCGGGCTTTTGTCACGTCAGGTACCATCCAGCTAGCTTAAAATGTAAACACACTGAGCTGTAGACAAGATTCATCATGGCTAGCTGTCAGAGCATTCTCTTTGAAAGAATTTCCATTTATTAGTCATACCAACGAGGATAAAATGGCAACAAAATTATTAGGACCACCAAAATCAAATCTGAACATCAAACAAGTCTCCATTAAAGGCGGAAAATCCTACAATCAAGGATTTTCGTGGAGGTGGTAAAAACAGAAAAGCTGGTTAGCGGGCTGTGAGATAGCAGGTGCACTGTTTTTCTTCCCATGCATTCTCTTCCACCCATATGGCGCCATGGCGGGAACACCTCATGGACCACTACAGGAGTCACCAATATGCACCATCTGTCTGAAAAGGTGAAGAAACACGAGTTGTCCAAGATCCATATGGATACTTGCTTAAAGTTATCAACTTTTGGCCAAGTAAATATTGCCACGGAGTTGGATACCAGTTATCGTATGGCAGTCCGCCGTCACAACGATGAGGTGACCAAGAACCATCATTTCCTCGCTCGCCTCATAGACTGTGTGAAGTTTTGTGGCGTGTTCGAGTTAGCCTTGCGGGGTAAAGATGAAAGCAAGGCTCAAAGAACCCAGGGATTTTTAAAGGATTAGTGGACTTGTTGGCATCATTGGATGAGGTGTTTGAGGAGCACCCAAAAACGGCGACTGTTTTCAAGGCCACATCAAAAATGGTGCAGAAAGAGCTGCTGGAGAGCATGCTGGCTGTCATAAGGAGTTGCATTACAGAGGAGGTTATGTCCGCTAAGTTTGTTGCCATCCAAGCTGATGAAACCACCGACGTCTACACAGATCCTGCTTGTTCTTGTAGTGCAATACATCAACACACAAAATGCTGCGCAAGAACGCTTCTTTGAGTTTATCCCTGTTGTAGATGCGAAGGCTAATTTGATCGCCAGTGTGCTTTTGGACAGACTGAACAGCCTTTTTCCTGATGGTCACAAGGAGAAGATCATTGCACAAGCCTATGATGGAGCCATTGTAAGAGGAGCGCAGGCTGGTGTTCAGCAAAAGGTGCGTGGTCATTTCTGAAATGCTCATTATGTGCATTGCTACGCAACTTCTCACATCCCGGCATTGAGAGTTGTTTTTTTTATCTGGGCGGTATTGCTAGCTTTTTTACCCGGTCACCCAAACACACCAGCATCCTTGACGAGGTGGTTGCTAGAAGGATGCCCAGAGCTTCAGCTGGAAGATGGAATTTTAACAGCAGAACTGTCAACACGGTGTATGAGAACCTAGAAGACCTCATTCAGTGTTTTGAGACCATCAGGCTGTCTGGTTCTTTTGACAGCAGCACAGTGAGAGAGGCATCTGGTTTTCTCAGGATGCTGCAGGATGAGGATTTCCAGTTTTTCTGTAGCTGTTTCATAAAATCATGCCTCACATTGACATCTTGTACAAGAAACTGCAGAAGAAGGACATCGATGCAGTCTCCATCAAACATGGCCTCCAGAGCTTCATGAGCAGTGTCCAGGCAATAAGGTAAAATGTGTGTTTTTTTTATTATTATTAGAAATGTTTGAGCATACATCAGTCATCAGGGATCATTTACATCACATCAATAGTACTTACAGTACATAATAATCAAGGGGTAGACTGAGGCAAGAACGCTTGTAATTGCCTGCCTGATCCATTTTTTTCTTTTTCATGACATGACATATAAAAGGTTCATCAGCAGACAGATGCAGTATTCACTGAGCTTTTCTTCAAATTAACAAAAATGTAACCAATGCACAAAAGCAAAACTATATTTTGGCTGTTACATGATTGTCATTTCAGAAAAATATGAGGCATACAGTATATGGAATACTTCAAAGTTATTATATTATTATAAACAAACTTTTCTATTCATTAACTATGCTTCTGTCTCATACTTAGGAAAAAAATTCCTGATATTTTTTAAATTGCTGTACTGATAACGAACCATTTAATTCCTGTTCAAGACTATCCCTTTTGGAAAAGTTCACTCTTCACTCTAGTTACACTTAGGCTTTTTAATGTAGTTCCTCCACACTGTACTGGTGTTATACTTGCCCCTTAAATGATATGTTCCTTCTCTTTGACTAAATCTTTGTTGAATATTATTGGGTCGTTGATTTTTGTTGGCTTTGTATAATAACTGCCCTGTTTTAAATTTAAAGAAATCATCTAATTTCAGGATTTTTTTTAATTAAAAAAATAAATGTATTCATATGTTCCCTAAATTCTACATTATGCACAATTGTGATAGCTATAAAAAAAAAAGTCTGGTTAGTATCAAAAAGTTACTACTGTAATTATTTCCCCAAACATCCAAGCAATAATTTATGAAAGGTAATATTGAGGAAGAATTCAATATTATAATAGATTTATAATCTAGCAAGTTCTTAACAGAAAACTTAAAAAGATCAATAAAAAAATAGATATTTTAGTATTGACGCATAACACATAAAACTAAGTGTTGTGAATAAAATGTATCCACATGTTCTTATGATTTCCTAATTTTCCACTTGGTCTGATACATTGATGTACTAACAGGCAATGTTGGTCTCCCCTCAGGCATTCATCTCAACAGCAGCTGCAAGAGGCTACAGAGACCACCAGAAGGAGGAGAGCCTTGGGAGAAGAGGAGAAGCAGAGGCTGTGTAAAGAGGTCTGTGACACAATCCTGACTGACCCCAAAGAGAGGTTCTCCTTCACCAACCAGTAGCTAGTAGCTTGTAGCTTTGTTGAACATCCTCATAACAACTCCAATGGCAACAGCTGTAGTTGATAGGTGCTTCTCAACCCTTAAAAGAATAAAGACATTCCTGAGAAATGCAATAGGCCAGGAACGTCTAAATGCACTGACCATGCTTTCCATAGAGAGGAAACTAGTTAGGAGCATGCCTGACTTCAATGAGAGGGTTATAGATCACTTTGCTGCTTTGAAAGAGAGACGAGCAAAGTTCCAGTACAAATAATGCAGGTTGCAGAGCCTCGCTTGTGGCACATACTGCTCACTCTTAGACCTGTATGTATGTCCGCTTTCTCAAGGAGTATTAAGGCAAAATGTTATTGTGTGGGAATTTAACTTTTATGTGCTTAAAATGCAGCAAACAACAACCCATAATGTAAAATATTTATAGGTCACAGAACTAATTTACAGGACTGTTTGCTTTTCTGAAAATGTACAGACAGCTGATTCAATGCTGATTGTTTTTTCAATTATGTTTTTTCTATGCTGTTTTTTTGTTCAACCTGTTCATTAATATTCATGTTTTTTGATGCCCATAGATTTTATAGGTACAGGCATGTATCAGTGAGAAATGTTTTATTAGTGTCCACATTGACTTCTCATGCTTCCCATTTGGTGTAAATGTGACTGTTGCATGTCAGCATTAAAATCTTGTTTGACATTGAAATGTGTTCGTGTGTTAGACTTAAGGTGATAATTTCAGATTTACTTTACTGTTACATTGAATTAATTGATTAAGAATCTATAGGCTGCCTCAGAAAAATAAGTATGTAGAGCCATAGAGGAGATATCAATTTAGTTAAACAGGCAGACTTTGTCATCATAAATATTGCCCCCCCCATGAGAATTTTCTCAGGAGCCACCACTGGTGCCTAAGTCCGATTACTCTATCTCTAGTCCGGTTCGACATCAGTTGGATTAAGGGTCATAGATGCATTTCAAAATCCGATTTCATACGGACTAGGGAAATAATTTGGCTTTCTCTTGCTGCATGTAAACACACTGACTGTCTCTGAAAGCTCAGGTCTGAGTCCAACACTACACCCAGGTTTTGAGCCTAATCAGATGTTTCTAGCTATAATTTGGCTAATATATAATGAGGCTGTGTGCTGATTCTTGATCGTTCTTGTCTTAGTTCAAAACAGTTTCCTCAGTTTTGTTTCTATTCAGATGAAGAAAGTTATGGCATATCTTTGCATTGATTTGTTTTAAGTATTTGCTCAGTGCTTCAATGTGTTAATAGTCACCTTGTGACATTGTAATGTAGAGCTGATTATTAAGTTATGGTTACTAATCTTATTGCTTATTATAATTTTGGCCAACAGGAGCATGTAGATATATCAAATAAGAGGGGCCCCAAGATGGAAACTTGGGGTACACAGCATGTGATTTTTCTCAGCTCCAATAACACATAACCTATATTACCTATTAAAGCATTCTCCAGTCACTTAATTTGAATATCATGGTCAACAGTGTTGAAAGCTGCACAGAGGTTCAGCAGTACTAGCACTGTGATTCTTCCACAGTGTGCATTTATGCGTCGTTTATGATATCATTGAACACTTTGACGAGGGCAGTCTCAGTACTGTGGTGAGCATGGAAAACTGACTGCAAGACATAACGCACTTGGTCGTTGTTAAGAAGCCATTTAACTGTTGAAATACAGCTTTTCCAATAACATGCCAATGAACTTAAGGTTGAAGATTGGCCTGTAATTTTCCAATAGCAACTCGTTCAGATTGTTTTTTTTTCAGTAGTGAAAAATGACAACAACAAAAAATGCTGTTTTTAACTCCCGGAAAAAAAAAGCTGATAAGAGTGATGAGTTCACTGAATCAGATCAGACGCTACGGTGGGCCAAACATTTTTAAAAGGGGGGGGGGGGGGGGGGGGGGGGTATTATGCAAAAGAGAAAGGGGGACAAAGAAAACACAGGAAAACATCAAAGTCTGCCTCCATACCCACTGGACGGCAGGGAGAGGGGAAAAAACAAAAGAAACGAAAAAGGAACATCGACAAAACAAACCAAACATTGTGAACTAAGAACTACACAACCACATCACACAAAAATGGATATAAAAATACAACAACAATGTCACTGAAAAGCTCATGGTACCGATTAATCAAGCTCTAGTAATGATAACCTCAGCCCAAGAGTATATCTGTTAACACCGGAGACCCCACACCTATGTGTGTGTGTTAGTGTGATGGTGCATATAAGGTTTCTCCATAAAAGTGTTAGCTGGTAGCTGGTGTGAGCAGGCATCAATCCGTCTCCCAGGAATCGATGCAGACATGAAGGAGATCAGAGCCAAGACGTCCAAAGGACCCCCAGAGCCCCAGGCGGACCAGCGTGGGGCTGACCGCATCCCCCAAGAGAGGAGCAGAGGAGAACCCCAGGGGAACGTCCAGCGGCTAAGATGCAGGGGCCCCGGGGGCCGCAGTGACGAGCCCAGGAGCCCACGGGCCCCGCCAGCAACCGGCTGCGCCAGGGCCGGCCCATCCATGGACCGGGAGATGATAAACAACTTTCAATATTTTTCTTTTTGAAGATATTATTTTTTATTGTGATGTTTAACACACTGTACAGTAAGATATTCAATTCACACATTTACGTATTTGTACTTTTATACCCTCTTTCAACCATTTCATATCTATAAACACATGCAACAAACATGTGCATTCTCTTGGTGTAACTGCACATACCAACAATTTATTTTGTCAGTCATAAACAATTTTGGAACAGGATATATACTTTATAGATTTGTTGTGATTACTCAGGTATAACTTCTTAAAATAGAAATTTAACTTGCTTCAGCTCAGATGCTTTTAAAGCAAGTGCATGTTTTAAAGAAGCTGTAGCTCTCAGTGTCTTCTTGTAGGTGTTTAGTAAACCAACCCAGTTTTGTCTTTAATAAGTTGATCATTTGTAGAAGAGTGGTTACTCCCAGGTTTCCTTGATAATATAAGGTGAATGTCGGGAGCGAGGGGGCGGGCAGCCATAATGTTTAGTTGCATGTGAGTGGACACATGCATCAGAGGCAGGTGCAGCCATTGTTCTTTTTGATGTGATTATTTGCACCTCTCAGTGCAGGAAAACAGGTATCATCAAAAGGCAGTATACATTTACAATAGCTGGATTTAGGTTTTCCTCTCTTTCTCTCTCCATCCAGGTTCTGTAATTACAGCTCCCCTGTAATTAGGGGCAGAGCCTTCGGGACCACGGTGACTACTGTCTACTTTAAAAGGATTTGGCAAAGTACAAGATTTCAGAATGGGGGATGGGGTGAAAGTAAGGGTTTCCAGTTTTCGACCTATATTCACATAAAATATAAAATAATGCTGCTTTCAGAAATTTTAACCAAAGGTCAGCTACACATCACAGAAAGGATTTTCTGTGATGTGACATTTTCTGCATCTTTTCCAACATGAGCAGGCAGTTGCACACCAGCACTGTCTTATATCCTGTCACTTTTATGGCTGTTTTTTATGGACAAAGCTATTATTAGAGGAGACCTTAGAGGACAGTGTGCAACTAAACAGAATGTAGGAACAAGGAGAGATTTGCTGGTTTATATCTGAGCAAACTCAAATGGTGAGTATGTGTGAATTATAAACAGGGTTAAATGTAATGACTACCTCATGTTGTTCCACCCACTTGTTGAGCCCTGTCTGTCTGAATGTCCAGTAAGCAGCCACTCATTACTTCACAACCAGGCTTGTGGGTATTAACTGTAGGTTTTAAACTCTGTTACAAAGTGCTTTACATTAACTATTGAAATAACACTTAAGGCTGAAACTGGTTGGAAATATTTCATTGCAGTGTTATAAAGCTGTGCTTCTGTAACGATGTAATATTCTCAGCTGATAGGCATACAGTACAGAATAGGACAGAAACAATGGAGTGGTCAGATGTCTGAGGACAATAAAATAAAGAAAAATCTGAATATGTGATATATAAGTACAGTATGCCCTAAACATATGAATATATATGACCCTTTTAACTTTTTCTTCATTTTGCCTTTTCTGTTTTGTGGATGAGGAGGACCCAGATGCAAAATCGGTAGAGACATGGTGGGGAAAATACTTAATAAAGGGAACTTACAGGGTTGACACAGAAAGAAATGAGGACATGGAAGCAGGATGCCACCAGTGGAAGAATCCAGCAATGAACAATGAAACCCAGGAAACCTAAAAACCGTGGAGATATGATTAGTGACATGAAAACTGGTGAGTCAAATCTGCAAAATGAATGACTGCCCAGTGGGGTGAAAAACTAAGAGTGTAATAAGAAAGGACTAATAAACACAGAATGGACCCAGAAGGGGCTGGATCATAACACAAAATTGCTAACTAAAGGAACAAGGATTAAAACTAAAATAAAAGTTTAAACATAATACATAAAGAGCAGAGCAAAATAGAGAAATGAGAAACTCAACACAAAGCAATAAACACACATGAAAAGATGTTCATGACAATAATAAATCAAAAATTATTTGAATATTTAAAAAGTAAGAACTTTAGAACTATAAACACAAACAGATCATGACATTATCCAGTTACAACTATAAGTAATTTATTAGGATTGTTTGTGAGTGACTGTAATGCATCAGTGTCAAATGGAAGGAAAATTATGATTTTCTTTTTCTACAAATACAACAATTCTAATCTTTTCCACCCCTTTTATTCTGATACCACTTAATAAAATCAAATTCAAATAATTGATTACAAGGCAAGGCAAGGCACGGCAAGGCAATTTTATTTGTATAGCACACTTTTAACAACAGGGTAATTTAAGGTGCTTTACATGATTTGGTGATTAAAAAATGGAGAAAAACATTGAATATATCATTAGAAATTAGAAGTAGCAAATTAGCATCAAACACACATAACACAACAAAAACATCAATAAAGCAAGAGAGCATGACATATGACATTCATTTACTCAAAGTTACATGTTACCTAATATATAAAAGTTCACCTGTGTGTAATTTAATCTCTGTTGGGTAAAGAGCACAGAGAACCTTAGTAAATAAAAAGCATCCACCATGACAGAAACCGTGAAGGAACTGCAGAGCATCACAGTTCAGGTGCAAAAATTTGTCAATACAAGTATCAGTCATACACTTCAAATATCTGAACTTTCTGGAAGAGTGACACGATTAAAGCAATTGTAAAAAATAAAGTAATGGTAAGCTTTATTTGAAGTTTGCAACAAGCCATGGAAATGGTAAACATGTGGAACAGGATCTCCTGGTCAGATGAGACCAAAATGTAACTTTTTGGCCTATACGTCTGGATGCATAATAACGCTGATCATCACTCTGAACACACCATTCTGAGGGTGAAACATGGTGGTGGCAACATTATGTTGTGGGGTTGCTTTTCTTAAGCAGTGACAGAGGAACTGAACAGAGTAGAAAGAAAGAAGAATAGGGAAAAATACAGGGCAACACAGGAAGAAAGTTAGAGGTTGCAGGACACCTGAGTCTTTCACCATCCAGCAAGACAATGGACCCGACAAATTTTTAATACTAAAGTCTCTTGGTATATTAAAATTTTTGAAGAAACAAAATTTTGCTTTTAATCATAAAAAATAAATAAATTATATATCACTATGTTTGTAATGAATTTATACAGTATATTGTAGAGTTTCATCTTTTGAATTGGATTTCTAAACTACATCATGTTTTGATTTATGCAATCTGTAATCTCAGATTCACATTTTTTAGCTCCCAGTCTTGTGACATCGCTCCAGAAATGTATTAAGCACAAATGCTTAATTGAGAAGCAGTCACTCCTGACCTTTCTTGACAGGGTGCTCTGCAGCTAAGCTGCAGGGATTTGCACCAGCTCAACATTTACACCATATGGATGCTTTATTACAGAGTAATGATGTCTCTTTCTGTCTCCTTCACTTCTCTCTTTAACTAGAAATGATTTGGAAAAACCAAACAACCTAATGTGTACCCAGGTGATTAAGGAGATTTAAGCAGGATTACCAAACTCTTATGAGGAATGTAGGAAATATTTCTGCTTGTTTCATGAGATGAACTGTCAAATACCAAGCATATTCATATAACTCAAACTAGAGTAATTAAATAAAATTGGCAATTTATAATAATATTTGATTAAATCAGCAATTGAATTGTATAATGCTCATCAACTAAAGTTGGATTCATGACAGCTAATTAACTTCCAAGGTCAGTGTAAGGCTAAAAACTGTACACACACCTTGAATAAATGTAATAAAGCGATTATTTACCCCGTACATGTTGTGATTTTACTGAACAAGGCCTAGTCCTGAAGTCATTATATAGGGTCAAATGATGAAAAAAACATGCCAATCCATTTCCGCTCTAATTTCTTCTGCTTTAGCAATAGCAATAATTGGATTTATATTGAAATGAGAGCTGGACTGCCTATTGATTTCTGCTACTGCATATTAGCAGTGAATAATCAATAAAGTGGATTCAATGCTTATTAAAGTGGAATAAGCTGAGATGGTCTTTTTTCATTTGTCAGTCAATGACTGTTAATCTCATAACTCCTCATGCTAATGCAATGCTCCAACTAGGAGCACATCAACATTGACACGGAGTCAGATTACAACAATTCTATTGATTATTATATAGTAATGTATTTGTTTGTGCAACAACATGCAAAGCTAACTGACTTGGGGTTCTAAATAAATCCTAACCAATCAATCAAGTAAGTCCTGAGCTCATTGCTAATTCCAAGCAGTAATCCTGGTATTTTATGCTTGGTCTATGGCACTTCAGTAACATTTCTATACTTTTAAATGTCACAATTAAGGTTCCACAGCATGGCAGAATCTTTACAACAAAAAGTATCTCGAATCACTTTTCTCCTAAAACTAATTCCAATAATTTTTCATGTGAATCCCATTATTAAATTATGTGTTCAATTGTAAAGGGCCTATCTCATTTTTCAGAGAACTAGAAAACCCAAAAGTCTTCAGAGTATAAAGCACAGCAAATCACAATTAGCCTGGCTCTATCATATATAAATAATGATATTGTATATAATGAAAATTTACAAAAAATATATTTTAATGGGTATGTGTTGTATGGATGTATGGCCACTTCTTAGTGATACAGAAAAGGGATTAAGTAAGCCCTTTTATTACAGAGATCTGTGCAGGAAAAACGGTTGAGCTCTCCAAAAGTGAACATAGGTAGGGTGGATAAAATTCATCCTTCTCTGCAAAATTAGTCTCTTTGTTGAGAACTTTTTTTTTTCTCCGGACTATAAAAAATAGACTTGTATTTAAGGGATGCAACAACCAAAAGAGGAGGGAAGAGGACAAAACAGCTTTTGATAAGATAGATTGAGCAGTGTCAACAGCTAAACCACTAAGGTGCCTGTAGGTGTTGCTTCTGTGCAAGTGAATGCTTTCTTTTGCAGATAATTAGCTGTAATATTGTTTTTTCTCCATGTCTGAGTAAGATGAAGGAGGGAATGCTTGATTGCAGATGTCTTTTGCGTATTTTAACCTAACCAAATGTGTGGCATTATGCTGAAGTTGTAGTGAGAAAACCTACCAGATAGTTTTATAGAGTTTGAGTAGTGGGATAAAAGAATGTTCAACCTCTACATCAGTGTTTCGCAAACCTGCTCCTCAAGGCACACTACCCTGCATGTTTTAGATGGCTCCCTGCTTCAGCCCACCTGACTTCAATTGATGGCTGATTACCAGGCTATTGCTGAACTGTAATCATCCGAATCAGGCATGTTAAAGAAAGGAATCATCTAAAAATTTAGTAAAGTGTGCCTTGAAGACCAGGGTTGGGAAACTCTGCAATACATTACTGTAGTGAAGAAAGACCATCACAGATAAAACAGAAACAGTATGTAGAAAAACAGTGGCACTTGCACAACCATTGGATGGCTTTGTGATTTTTACTTTTTTTACTTTCTTTAATATAGAAAGTACTCTTACCTAAGTTCTTTTGTTCTTTCTGTGTTTCTGCTCTGTCTTCTCAAACCCCCAGTCGGTCGTGGCAGATGGCCGCTCCTACTGAGCCAGGTTCTGCTGGAGGTTTCTTCTTGTTAATGGGGAGTTTTTACTCTCCACTTTCGCTGCATGCTTTCTCAGTATGAGGGATTGCCGTGGTTGGAGTCTGCATCAACAGGGCACAACTGCCAGTCAATGACTCCATGCAATCTGCTGGGATTCCTTACATAGAAAACTAGATAAACCTTTAAACTGATTGAAATGTTAGTATTGCAATTACTTTCTTGTAAAGTGCCTTGAGATTACATCTGTTGTGAATTGGCGCTATATAAATAAACTGAATTGAATTGAATTAAATTAAATTATAAAGTACTTTGGTGACACCGTTATTTGGGAAAATGGTAGGTTTGTTACCCTTAAGCAATGGAACAACAATGCTGGTCAGAACGGGAGAAGAATTTGCAACCTCTTCCTAAATGATACCAGAATTTTACTGCTGGAATTTGCCATCTTTGCCACAGGCAGACATTAACCACTACAGTGAATAACACACTGACTGGACTCACAACTGAACCACTTTTTTTTTTCCAAGCCAGTGCACTCAGATCGTATTTCTCCTAACCTCTTTCTTATTGAATAAATCACCATATGAATTAGGAAATTAAAGGTTTACACATTACTATCACTCCTTTTTGTAATGAAAGCATCATTACTCTTGAGGAGCTTTCGGCTGTGCTCTCAGCACCCTTATGCTCATATTCATCTTTCATGCTTTTTACACATTTCTTGATTTTTTGATGAGAAAATATTTCACTATTGTGAGTTACAAGCCTGAATAGAGTAATAAAACTATCATATATGCTATTTAGGATACACGTGTGGTTGTTTGAGACATTGTGAGGAATGGCTCTAAGGGAGAAGAATGAGTGTATTAATTTATTTATTATCTGCACCATTTTTTACGTAGAAGCCAAGGCAACTGCTCTTTCAAGACTCAAATGAAATTAGAGCTCCTCTTGAGCTAGAGAAACAAAAGCATCTCCCAAAACAAGTGAGGTCCCAGTCTGGCACAGTGAGGTCAGCCGGCTGGGGCCTACAGCCAGCCCTAAGCTGAGCTGCAGTGCTGTGTGCAAATCAGCTGCTTTTCTCCCATTTCATTTCTCATGCACAGCATTTGTGCTCCTCTTTTCATGAATGTAGAACCCTATCTTTGGCCCTCCCCTTTGAAAGGGCCTTCCCACTGACGAAGGTGACCTGCCACTGAGAAAAAGGGGGACCTGCCATGAACTGAGTGTCAGCCATTAAATATGATTTCGCCCTTGAATGGGACACAAACACATTCAACCACTGAAACTCATTAAGGCTGCATAATCTCTCTTTTCTTAAGCATAACAATGATTTCAGCTGGGAAATGCAATGGTTTTTGGGGAGCTAAGCCATTGATTTGAGTTGCATTCAAAGTAATAAATCAAGTCCAACTTCACATCCTGGGCCCATTTGCCTAATTCAGCGCCTCTCACCCTACTGGTCAATTAGTTTAGAGCGAATATATTCAATACACACTGCAATTTACTGACAAGGCATAATAAATCCTGTGGCTTGGAGAGTGTCCAAAATAACCGTTGCTGCTATTCGAACCCTTAACTAACTCAACAACGGGAAGAAAACAGGTGCAAAATGTAACTAACACAACAACTATAACTGCGGTTTGAGGTTATAAATGCTGAAAACTACATTTGATTAATCGTAAACTGACATTTATGCAGCTAACTTGTTATGATAGTATGATAGTTGATCCTGCTTAAGCTCAAATTAGCTTACTGCAATGACAGAGAAATATAGAAATGGGTAAGTGCCAACTTTAGTCTCACAAGCTGGGTTGCTTGTTTGATTCCCTTCAAAGCCTCCTATTCTTGTCTTATTATCTCAGCCTGAGACGTGTGAGGATAAAGAGCTAAATTTTCTTTGATTATTATTTTTATTTCTTCCCGTCAAAATTTCTAATTTCAACTGGCTTGGCTTCAAAGCTTCCAAAAAGAAGCCGTCCGGCCAGCCTGTTAAATTACAGCCATGTGGACCAGGAGAGGTGGGAACAGCTGTTAGGAAGGCTCTCAGTAGTCCAAACCATTGTAATCTGCATTAACCACATTGCAAGAGAGTGCAAAAGGTCAAAGTCTTTAAGTGCCTGCAGGGACGGGCGCTTGTGGATTACATGGTATCACTCCTAGAGGTTGTGATAATAGTATAGTGCTACTAGTTCACTACCTGTTGTTCACCTACAATGATGCATATTGTCTTCTTTAAAAAAGCCTTCAATACTTGGGTCAGAACAACTGGATACATTACGTCCTTGTAAAGGATCAATAATTTATTAGCCTTATTAAGTCTATAACTATAACACAGACGTTAATCTTTAGTAAAAAATATTTTCCACACCCAATAGGATTAAGGTAGCAATGTTTGTGCTAACCTATGTTGCTTGGTGCAGTGGATGCTGCATTGCGTTGTGCAAAAAAGCATGTTTATTTTAAACCATGCTGTTTACTTAATTGTGCTTTGTATGTTTTGGAGTGTTTTTATATGGGAGCAAGAAAGATTTTGTTTTTACGTTTCACTGAAACACTCTTAATATATCACCCAAAACGTGTAGGAAAATTCAGGGATGATAGAATATGAACCTTAGTTGTCTCAGATAAAATGATTACATTTCTGCATCCTATTAAGGAATTATGCTACTAACATTACAATTTATAATACAATTTAATACTTAATTTAATCTAAACATGGATTACGCCCTTAATGTGCTCAGAGCAAATCATATCCCAAATGCATCAATGCATTTGTAAATTCTAGGAAATGCTGACCAGATTATGTGCATTTCCTGGAAGGTGCACTGGAGCAGCTTTGGCAGAAGCTGCATCCCCAAGATGATCTGGGCCTTCTTTGTTGACAAGCTTTCAACAGGGAGATGAGACGATGTAACACTCTTACTGCATTGCCTCTGTTGGAAAAAAAAAACAAGATGACAGCAGCTATTTCTTTCTTTTCCTGCACTTTTCAATATGTTTTTCTTGTGGACGTCATTTGTCAAGCTGAAAGTGAGTGAAAATAATTTCAAAGAATTAATGAGCAAAAGACTCCCTTTGCGGTGGGATTATGAATTATTTATGGCTATATTTCAAAGTGATTGAAATTGTGAATTAATCCCATTAACCTCTCCGATAGCCAGAATAAAAGCATATGTCTTGACTAATGTTTGCTGGGCTTAGATTTTGTGCTTTTGAAAGAAGCCCAGCAGATGGATTGTCGCACGACTCTTATATAGATCCTCGCAGTCTCTGTCTGAGTCTGTGGAGGAATGACAGAGAGCTCATTGGAGCCGTCTGTCTCCAAGCAAGACACCCTGTAATGTCCTCTCCTCTTATAACACATAACCTGTGATAAATGCATGCATGGAGCCCCCCCCCCACCCCCAGCCCCCCCCCCCCCCAACAGATACATCTGACATTATTAACACAATATAAAATGTGATAGAGCGCTCTGCCACACTGCCGAGGCCCCCGTGATCCAGTCGAACACAGCTACGTCGTGATTTATCCCCACAGCCATGAAAAAGTAAGCGTGCCATTAAAATGGCAGGTGTTTGCAGGCCACACGACTCACCAGGCACGATCAATAATGTCGCTCTTTTACATGCCTCATTTTGAGGCAGCCACAGCATCATATGCCATTAGTGAGGCCGTGATCTACTGGGGAGCAAACCTCTGTCTGCACTGACACAAGCTAACAAGGTAACTGCATGTGCACACACATTCACGTACACACATGCATACACTCTTGTGTTTGTATTGCCTCTACCTGCACTACCACATAATTTAAGTGAGCTAATGTAGGGGATAATGTACTGTAAATGGCAAGCGCTTTGATTGATACCTGCACTTAGAACAATTACTGGTGTAAAAACTTTGGGAAAGGACAAAAGTTTGTGCTACTTACCGTAAGGTTACCTGCTCCTGTCCCGGGAAAGTGATTTGTTACTGTATGTTGAGCATTTTCCTTAGGCTATAAAGTGTGACACGACCAACAAATAAGGACTAATGTTCTGGTTCCAAATGAAAACTTAGCACAACCTGCAAAAGAATGTGGTTTCCCTGCCATTCCACAATTGCACAGATTATCTGCAAATTATCTGGTGCTATCTCCAAAACCTGCAAATTCAATTAAATTCAATTCAGTTTATTTATATAGCGCCAATTCACAACAGATGTCATCTCAAGGCACTTAACAAGAAGTCATTTCAATACAATTATACAAACATTCCAATCAGTTAAAAAGTTTCCTAATTAAGGAATCCCAGCAGATTGCGTCAGTCATTGCCGTGAGGTTGGGCAGATTTCCAACCACAGCAATCCTTCAGCAATCCCTCATACTGAGCAAGCATGTAGCGACAGTGGAGAGGAAAAACTCCCCTTTAACAGGAAGAAACCTCCAACAGAACCAGGCTCAGTAGGAGCGGCCATCTGCCACGACCGTCTGGGGGTTTGAGAAGACAGAGCAGAACACAGAAGGAACAGAAGATCCGATATAAGAGAACTTTCTATGTTACAGAAAGTAAAAAGTTGATAACAGGACACAGTGGATGTTCAGTTACTGAGAGGATCATCCCAGTCGATGACCCCCGTCCAACAGGGCATTGCAGCCAAGCAGGATACCAGACCAGGTGTATCTTCGATGGGGAGAAAAACACTGAGAGAAAACAAAGTTAACAGTCGAAATAACAGAATGTACTGTAATACAACTGGAGAGTCGTAGGAGAAAAGGAAGTAGCAGAGTGAAGAAAATTGGTAAGTCTGTCCTCCAGCAGTCTAAGCCTATAGCAGCATAACTACAGAGATAGCTCAGGATGACCTAAGCCACTCTAACTATAAGCTTTATCAAAAAGGAAAGTTTTAAGCCTGGCCTTAAAAGTAAACAGAGTGTCTGCCTCACGGACTAAAGCTGGGAGCTGGTTCCACAGGAGAGGAGCCTGATAACTAAAAGATCTGCCTCCCATTCTACTTTTAGAGATCCTAGGAACTACAAGTAAACCTGCAGTCTGAGAGCGAAGTGCTCTTTTAGGAACATATGGAACAATTAGATCTCTGATGTATGATGGAGCTTGATTATTAAGGGCTTTGTATGTAAGAAGAAGGATCTTAAATTCTATTCTGGATTTAACAGGGAGCCAATGAAGGGAAGCTAAAACAGGAGAAATGTGATCTCTCTTTTTAATATTCATCAGAACTCTTGCTGCCGCATTTTGGATCAACTGAAGGCTTTTAATGGCATTTTGTGGACTTCCTGATAGTAAAGAATTACAGTAGTCCAGCCTTGAGGTAACAAATGCATGGACTAGTTTCTCAGCATCACTCCTGGACAGGATGTTTCTAATTTTAGCAATATTCCGGAGGTGAAAGAAAGAAATCCTAGAAACCTGTTTAATATGGGATTTAAATGTCAAGTCTTGGTCAAAAATAACGCCGAGGTTCTTTACGTTATTACTGGGGGACAATTTAATGCCATCCAGATGAAGTGATTGACTAATCAGTTTCTGTTTAAGAACTTCTGGTCCAAAGACAGCAACTTCTGTCTTGTCAGAATTTAAAAGCAAAAAGTTTAGGGTCATCCATGCTTTTATGTCTTCCAGACATGCCTGTAATCTACCTAACTAAATCTATTTCAGACCGGCACCTTATCTATTATATATTAGATCGAGTGGCATGAACTTGCAGTAAGGTTTTTCTACATTGGAATTTTAGTTTTATCATGGAAGCAAATTCTTAAGTACCATTGAGTGCATCAAACAAGCTTTTAATTGCACCTTAGCTCAAACTTTTCAGGAAAGTCATTTCATTTCATTCCCTGTTAAAGTAAAATGAGATATTGTTGGGAAGCATTAGGTGCCTGTGTAGATGCCACTATTGCATGGAAAGCAATTCACATGATGCTGCTTGCAAGAATAAGTCAATTTCTAATTATTTTGCATGAAATTTGTTTGAAGATTTTTTTGCATCTTATGAAATAAAAGTATACATTTGTGTTTTTTAGCATTCCTCACATCTTCCACATTGCCTTTGCTTTCACTCTCAGCACAACTGCCATGAAAAGGAACTATTAATCTTTTTCCTAAAGAAATTCCTCATGCCACGCAGACCTGACAGCCACAGGACGTTGATTGTTGTGAGGTCAACAAACAATTTTCCTGGGCTTCACTGCTTCTCAAAGGCACTTTTTCCTCCAGCCCTGATCATGTGAAAAATGTAATTGTCAAAAGGGTCCTAAGCTTTACTTCTCACACAAAGATGTTAGACAGAGAGAGTTAGAATTTCCAAACCTGTTAATCGCGTAAGCTCGGCCCCTTCCTCCACAACACTATGCAGTTCACATTTGTGAGTTGCACATTTCCTGTTCTTGAGCAACATCAGTTGCTTGTGCAACTATTGTTGCTTGTCAAGAGTCTTTGAGTAAAAATGAAATTTAAATACAGGATTTCTTTTGTTTTTTGGTGTGATGCAATCCAGTCACAGTATTCTTTCAGTTCACCTACAGTTGTTTCTTCATCATGCATTGATTTCATAAAACAAAAATGACACCTGTTGGGTAAAAGTGGACATCCTTAAATGTTGTGAAATGAGCGTCAGTTAGGTTTAAACCTGAATCATGCAGAAATATTCACTTATACTGCCTTGCAATAGTATTCAGCATTAATACACACTTAACCTTTGCACATTGTGTCATATTACAACCAAGTTTAATGTATTATTTTGGGATTTTATGTGCCAACACAAAGTACATAATGGTGAAGTCAAAGTAAATTTCTAGATGGTCTCCAAAGTCTTACAAAAGGTCTCACAGGCAAAAATCTGAAAAATGTCATGCCTATATGTATTCACTTTTTTTTTTAGTTCTGATGCCCCTAAATAAAATATAGTGCAGCCAAATGCCTTGAGAAGTCATCTATCAAATGAATATGGTGCATCTTTGTGCTATTTAATCTCAGTATAAAAACAGCTCTGGTGTGACTGTGGTTTTAGGTGAAGAATAGTTGTCTAACAAGTGGAAGGTTGGGTTTAATTTTAGCATCCTCCCCTTTGACATGTGGATGTGCCCCAGGGCAAGAAACTAAACCTCAAGTGGCACACCGATCTGCATTTTTTTCTGTATGAATGTGTGTGGGTTGGTGACTTTTGCTTAGTGAATGTGCATCTATTATAAAAGCATTCTGAGTGGTATGATATAAGTTTAGTCCTTTTCCCGTGTAGCTGTTCAATGAAAAACTCTGAAGTTTACTAGAGAATATCATTGAACAAACAACGTTGTGAATACATCAGACAGGCCAGGAATACAGATGTAAGGTCAAGTAAGGTCAGTTTATAAACTCGAAATCAAGCTCTGAACATCTTTGGTAGCACTGATCCATCATCTAAAAATAGAAGAGCATGGCACGACTGCAAACTGCAAACGTGGCTGTCCACCTGAACTTACAGGCCAGACACAAGGTTTAGCTAGAGAAGCAAACTAAAAACAGGAGTTCATTGTAACTTTGGAGGAGCTGTAGAGATATGCAGTTTCAGTAAGGCAAGGTAAGTGAAGTATAATGGTTGCTTTTGCTTAGCAGGGACATAAATGCCAGAGTTGCAGAGCTGAATTTAAAAAAAACATGTGATTATGATGAAGACTTGAAGCTGTGGTGGAGGGTCATCTTCTAGCAAGATTACCCTGAGCAAGCATACACAGTTACAATAGAATGTTTAGATCAAATGATATTCATGTCTTTAAATGATCTGAACAAAGTCCAGATCTAAATCTAATTAAGAATCTGTGGCCAGACTTGAAAATTAACGTTCAGTGATGCTCTTCACCAGTCTGACTGAAGTTGAGCTGTTTACAAAGAGAATAACTTTCAGAGGTTATTACTGAAGCAAAGTAATAAAATTATAACTGAGAAATTATTACTATGATTGCACACTATATATTTTAGATTTGTGCAATATTGCAACGGTCTTTCACAAAAAATCCCAATAAAACACATTGAAGACAAAATGTGAAAATGTTCACAAGGCACTGTCTACAAATTTTAGGGACAGTTTTCTCGAACAGAGAATACATAATCAGAAAAAATGAACAACACTGAAGGAAATGAATTGTCTGAGTGCATTAACTGACATTAGACAGTGTTCCCTTGCTCTGCACCACGCCCCCAATAAGACCATCTCTCAGCAGGTTAGCAGAGGGTGTTGATAGGTGGGCCACCTCATTATGACCACATACTCCACGCCTCTTCCTCTCTGCCACCCTAGTTCTGCTCATATTGCCTCACCCTTTCTCCCCATCCAACCTCTCATCAGCGATCTTTCCTGTCACCACACACACACACACATCCCCCCGTCACACAGTCGTCTGATTGATGAGGCCACTTTTGATAATGGCATCAGGAACCGGGGTGTCTGCCTTGTCATTAGATACTATCAGTGCTGTCTTATTACAGCTGGGGAAGACCCGAGGCAGACAGACGGGTTCCTCTGTGTACAGATATGGCCATCTGATAATGAAGCTCTGCAACAGTGTGCTCTAATATACCTGGCTGAGTTAATCCATCCATCACAAATGCCAAAGTTCAGGGAGCTCCTTCACATCCCATAAACTTCTGATTGTCAAGGTAACACATGTACTTCCCTGCAGGAGGGGCCAACACAGAAATAAAACATGGTGTTGTTGGACTGTGATCACGAAGAAATAGTGTGTAGTATTATGAAAATGATTGAAATCCTTTGAAGGATACCTGATCTGATACAAATACAAAAATTATGGAATTATTGTTCAAGACCCCTAAAGTTGTATTTTCCCCATATGGTTTTACAGATACTAAGTGGGATCGTTTAACAGCTTCTCAAATGACAAAACTGAAGCAGAGAGGTGGATAATGCAGTTTGTTAATGTTCTCTAACAAACCTCTGAGGCTTTCACTGAAGAGCTGAGACTAAGTAGCCCACATGTGGACTCTTCTGAGGACAATTAATTGTGCTAGGTTTATTTAGGAGCTTCAAAATGAAAGAACTGAAATTGAATAGAAATTGCACCACACTTTTTAGATTTGTATTTGTTAAAAAACTCATTAAAAACGCGTTATATGTAAATTATTTATAAACTCCAGGGAAATGGCTTACTTATTCCTTAAAGAGTAACTAAACCCCAAAACAACTTTTTTTGCTTATAAACTGTAAAAATGGGTCTTTACCAATGCAATCTTTCAGTTTCTGGGAATTCTTTTTACATTTTCGTGTAAACTTGTTTAAATCTACACTTTTTGTTCCAAAACGTCTTAGTGCTGCCCTCTTAGGGTTGAAGTGTGGCTACTGCATTTAGAATTTGTGATTGGCGGAGAGCGGTACATCTTTTTCACTCTTTACGTCACGGGCATGGTCTCACAGACACGCCCCCGTGGGTTTGGGTATAAAACGATCTCTCAGACACACTCGCCCTGTGGCAAGTTTGTAATTGCGGTTTTGATCGATTGCGTTTTTCAGGTTACCATTATTATTACATTAGGTCTTGGTTAGCATACCGAACATACTGTTTTGAATGTTAGCCTATGTTAGCATTACCACAGACCGGACCCATCCTGTCTTCCTGTGCCTCAGCAGCACCGGCAGCACCGCCCTCGGGCACCGGCTCAAATTGATATGGCTTGGGGCCGCTGGGCTCCATAAAGGAGATCCGCCGGAGGTAGAGGGAGGCTTTATGGAGCCCAGCGGCCCCGAGCCATATCAATTTGAGCCGGTGCCCGAGGCCGGCGCTGCTAAGGTAGAAGGAGACAGGATGGGCCAGGTCTCTGAGTGGTAATGCTAACATAGGCTAACGATCAAAACAGATGAGCGTCGATCAGATCGATCAGTTGCAAAACTGCCAACGTCGCCTCAGTCGCTGTCCATGTTTCAGTGTCAGATTAAGCGAGCTGTCACTGTCCTTCTGAGCACACCCCCACGTTCCCCCCTCCGCTCATCCTCCACCCTTGGCCATGCCCCTTGATGCCTCCTGGTACTGCCCATTTTGGTAGAATTTTTCAAATGTTGTCTTGGGGCAGGCTTATGCTTTTTCATGGGGTTCAGTTCCACTTTAAAACCAGGATCCAGCTCTGAATAGCAAGTATGTTTAATACAAAAACTATTGCACCGTGATTCAAATGAATATTGTTGAAACAATTTTCAGTTACCTTAACCAACTGACTGATAAATATTGTATACCACACAAGATTTGAAAATTGCCTAAGATAAAGAGTAACTCAGCCACCAAAGAAACACAAATATGTATCAGATAAATTGAAACGTCACTTTTAATCATCGTTGAGAATCTTGCAATTCACTCTTGCGTTAGAGTTAGTATGGTTACTGCCTAAAGATAAAACAGTTATAAAATATATCCTACTTTAATTCTAGAAGGTTTTTCTAAATACATGGGTGATCACTAAAATACACATGTTCATTCTTTGCTTAAAAAAGTACAGTTTGAATGCCAACTAAATTTAGTACCAGAAACCCCCAGGTTACAAATTATCAATAGTGATTTGTGTTATCTGGAAGGTTTCTTTTATTTTAGAACAAAGGTGAAGCAATGATCAAAAGAAGAAGGGGGCCCTGCAAGCCAGGATAAGAACAACACTCACAAAGGCCTCGCCTCACCGGTGAAAGAATAACTGCGGTTGGAATTATGGATACATCTGAATGGTGTCTCCTCTCCACAGATGGCTGCACACATGATAATCCCAATGCCTGTATAATTGTATTGCTAATAAGGAGCAAAGCCAATTAGGCATTTAAGTGTGCTGTTATCACTTGAAATGGAATAGGTGAAGAGACGACCAATAGAGGAGATGGAAATTCAAGCCAAAGGACAAATGAATACCTCCACTAATTCCTCGGCACGCTGACAAAAATAATTAGACATAAACTGTGTACACAGAAAAGTCCACACTGGGAGTGAAAATCTTCATGGAATTTTAGAGTTCCTTTGCCGATCCTTCTGTTTTGTGTTGTTCCATAACAGCTTCATGAAAAATAAAAGAAGACTAAAAGGGGTACTATAAGTGCTTTATCACAACTATATAAGAACACTTTATTATACACTTTATATAAGTTTGATCAGCTATCCTGCTTTGAACTGGATAATTGATACACATTTTCCAAATCTTTTATTAGTCTCATGGTTTCAAAAGACTACATGGGGAGCATAACAAACCAATGCATAATGTACATGACAAAATTAAATGTGTGCAGTATTAGTTGTTCAGGGTGCTGGTGCACCCGTGTACCAACTGCACAGACGGGCCACAAAATTCTCTAGACAAGCTGTCTGTCACAACATTTGTTTGCCAGACTATATTCTTTTTCTGCCACAGAGAGTGGCAGTAAAAAGGGTCAAATTCTTCAAGCAGCATTGCAATACTCTCTCAAACTGCAATATGGCTGTAGTCAAATATGTTTAGGGGCAGGATTGTCAGCACAAAGCCGGATGCCGGGTGCTTTTTTTTCCATGTTCTGGAACTTTTTAGAAATCAGCCGGCTGAGAGGACAAAAGGCTGGGACGTCTACGAGGACTATCAATACATTTAAACAGGGGCATGCATTTCTCATAAAGCAGCTCCAAAAGCGGTGCAAGCCAATGGGAGGAGAAGGAGGGGAGTTTGAGGGGTAGGGGGTTCCTTGATCAACCCATAAAGGGAAACTAAGTTATGAACAAGAGAAAGAAAAAGAGGAAGAAAGAGCTGCGTGAAGGGGGAGAGGGAAAAAAACTGAAAGAAAAGGTCATGAGTGGCAGTTGATTTGAGGAGTTTCTGCAACCCCACAAAAGGGCATGACATCATCAGGTATTGAAGTGAGAGCAGAGGATAAGGGGTTTCTTTAAAAAGCTGCCCGCTTACCGAGGCTGTAATTACATTTGTGCTTAACATGCCCAAGTGCTCCTGTGCTAGGCAAGGGGGAATCATTTTTTAGAGGTGGGGGTTGAATTAATCTGCTCGGGTTGTTATGCAGACTTATAAATGATATTAATTAAATACATTCTTACTTTTTTATTGTTATGTGTCACTAAAGTGCATTGTTGTTAAAAAATCTGTTTTTGCAATTCTGAGCATAAAACAATTATGTCACAAGTAGAAAAAAATGCTTTACCCACTTTTGCACCACCTCCGGAGATCCTTTAACTTTCGGCTGGTCTACAGCTCTGGGAGCTTATAAAGCCTTTGCAATGCATGCTGGTTAGGCATGACGTGAAGTGTACAAGGACGGAATGCCATTAAGTAAGTTATGCACATAATGAATCTGAAAAATGCTTGGGAAAACTTCAGCAACATCTATTCCTCTTTCAGTTTAGCTTCCTTCTCAGTGAAAAGAGCAGTCCGAGTTGGGAATACAATAAATCATTCTTTAGTTCTGCCAGCACAGTTTTACACCCAAGGCCACTGCCCACAACGTTTTCTATTAACAACCACTCTGAGTCCAACCTAGTGTCAGATTTTTAAATAGGATCCTAATATAGAATGCTCCCCCTGTTATTTGTGTCACTTTTTTCACTGCAGCAATGAACCCAAATCAAATTGTCAAGTTGCTGCAGATTGACAGAATCATGAAATGTGTTTTAACCAGCATAACCACCGGGTAATATATTTCATGCTTGCACAGTTGTGGTGACTGCGGTGTGATGTGAGGGTGACAAATTCATCAGTCTTATGATATTTGCAGGCCTTGGGCTTTTTTTCTCCGCTGCTGACATGCCAGAGTGCAACATGACGTGTCATCACTCCCCTAACAGACCCACAGTGACCGTCCTGCGGCACACTCAGTCAGCAAATCCAATTAGCTTTCCCACGACAATACCGCCCTGCTGTCAAAATGGGGTACTGTAATATGATAAAATTATAGACAAACACTTCCCTTAGGGATACCAAGAAACAGACAGTGACATGCTAATTCCAAGCTGACAGCTCGCTCACTGCACAGTTTGATCCATCAACTTCACAGTGACTAAACTGAGAATTCTTCCGCTGACAGGATGTAGAACATCCATTTGATTACATATTTTTATTCCAGATCTTTCAGATTGAAGGCTAGATCTGCACAGGCCTGTTTTCCCATGCTGCTTAGGAAGTTCAGTGCCTGACAAAAAGAACCAGTTAAACTTTTTTATTAAAATTTTCAAATTTGTCTGAACGAAACACCTCAAGCTCAGCCAGACTGCATGAAGATTTTTTGTGAACACAATTTTATTAAGTAGTGCCATGAATATTTTATTACATTTTGATATGGACTTTGACAGGGCAATTTCAACAAATTAATATGCTTGGATCTATGTTTAGTCCTCCTGTCGGAAATCTTTTGCATCCTCTAACAGACATGGAAGAAATATAGTCTCTTTAGAATCAGACTTTTTTAGACATTGAATTCATATCACTGACTTTTTATCATGTGCAATTATGTATAGGATTTGATATATATATACTTTAAATTCACTAACAAAAACTTAACCTGCAAAACCTCAGCTTTAAAATGTTGTCCACAATAAATATGTCTGTAAAAAATTGCCTTCATAAAATCACCTGCAAACATTTGCCTTCAAAGCATTGCCTTCAAAACACAACACACTGCTGGTGTCACATAATCAAAAGAGCATAATTTGATTTGAATGTTTTGGCTTGGGTCACCAGAAGGTCACCACATTTGCAGTGAAATAAATTTATATAGATAACTGCATAGGATAAAATGTCTGTGTTATAAATTCAATGTCTAAAACAAGTGATGATACTGCATTTGGTTTCCTTCCAGTGTTACATTGTATTTAGCTTCATCCACCTTGACATCAAATTTGCCAATCTTCCCTTTTGCTGTTGAAGAATAGCCTCCTCACAGCAGAATGCTACCATCGATATGTATCACTGGTGCTACTATGTTTAAGATGATGCAATGCTAGGTTTCATCCACACATTGCATTTTGAATGTTGGCCAAAGTTTCAGTTTTTGTCACATCTAACTAGATCACCTTTTTCACATGTTTATTATGTCCCCTACATGGCTTATCACAGACAGTGCTTAGTTGAACTGTCTCTCAACAATAGCTTTATTTTTGCCACTCTTCCACAAAGTCAACATTTTTAACATGCAGGACTATTCTCCTCCTGAGGTTTGGATCTCTGCAACTCCTTGAGAGTTGCTTCTCCGCTTAATACTTTCCTTGCCAGATATTGTTTAATAATCTAACCTTGCTTTAAAGGAACAGGGGGGCAAATTGATTCAATTGTGAGAATGGATTCTTCTCTTCTGCAACTGGGAAACGACCAAGGACGACTCACAGCCCACTAAAAAGTGGCACTAAGAAAGAGAAGTATATCACTGTGAAGAGGTATGTTTTTTGTGTGAAGCGTTTGTGCACGCTCCCATGCGGCTGGCTCCAGTTACTTGCAGCGCCGGCCGCGTTGCTCGTGAGTTTCGTTTCTTCATTCTGCTCCCTGCTCCTTTAAGCTTCTTAACTTGTGGAATATATTTACTTATTAGTTGATATCTTAAAGCAATTGATTGTGATTTTATTCAAAACAATGTTTAGTTTTCCTTTCACTTCACATTTACTATTTTGTTTGGTCTATCACATAATATTATATTGGGATACACTGAAATTAGTGGTTGTAATGTGGCAAAAAGGTTCCAGGGGTGTGAATACTTCTACAAGTCACTGCAAAAAATATATATATTACAGTAAACTGAGGTAAAATAGCTTTTTTAGAGATGTTTGGGGACTTTTCTTTCTCAGCCAGCAATGATTCCCCAAGCGATGAATTGGATCTCTCTAACCTCCAGCTCTGATCCATTTTCTCCTTGCCATGATCTATTTTATGGATGTTCCTCCATGATTGCTGCATGTTGTCATTAATGATTTTTCTTCCTTTATTTCTCAAAAGACCAAGAACACCTGTCAACTTTAATCACTAAGTAATTTCCAGCAGGAATGCCATCACTGAATGGACACTAGACTGTTATCTGACATTGATAGAAACAACATCATATAGATTCTGTATTTGACAGCAACAAAGAAGTGGAGAAAAAGATCAAGAGGAGAATCAGTCCTCATACTGCCTGCTGCCACATGAGTCATTAAAATAACAGGAAAGCTGCTGGAGTCTCAGCAGTGATTCATTGCATAAACAGGAAACATGAAAACATATTTTTTTATGAGTCACCCTTATTAAATGTAGGGTCCTATTAAAGATAACACATCTATGATTTTCCTAGAAGTTGGGTTACTCATGAAATCATAAACCAGCAAAAGTTTTCAGTAAATTTCCTACATAAATCTTTTGTTCTTTAGGGTTTTCTTATAGATTTCTGTGTTTTTACTTTTTCTGTAACACAAGAAAATGTTACGATTCCCTGTCCCCAATTACATAATTTCAGGAAGTAGTCTAAACTGTTACCGAATGCATTCTTGACAGGTTAAGATGTCTCTGTTTGCCCTGCTGGACAACAGCCTTGACAGCTATGAAATAATCTACCAGTAAGGCGAACAACAGCACTGTTTTTTTGGCTGATAAACTAATCAACTGTGGCTCAGTTTGACTGAAGACTAGCCAAAGTTTGCAGTACCGATCAGCGTGTTGCCCCTCGATGGAGTTTGCACAGAGATGAACAGATGGTTTTATCAGGTTTTCATGGAAAACAATTTGTCCTTGAATGAACAAAGTTTGTACACATGGACTTTTATGAAAGATCCCATTTACAAATTCACATGAAACCTCCCCACCCACACACATCCCCTAAGTGAGAGATAAGCGTGGGAGATTAATCAATATCTAACTGAACAAAAACACAGGCACTCACATTCAAAATGGGATACAGGAATAGTGGCTTGTCTTCGTTCCACTGGCTATACATTTAGTGCTACATGAAAACCTAAAAAAACAAATCCCCATATATTTTCCTAACAATTTTTGATGATAAATTATTATTATTATTATTATTATTATTATTATTATTGAGACAAAAAATCTAAGTCAAAGTTCATGTGGGGCATTGTCAGTGGGATATGATCTGTTTGACTACTTGTAGACACAAATAGAAAAAAAATCAGCCTTTAAATCATGCATTTATGCATGTAGACAAGTAGAAAACAGAAATGAAATTTATATGAGCATCAGAATGGGTAAGAAGGGGGATTTATGCCCTAAAAAGTCAATTAAAAAGCTGAATGCTTTCTTCCACAAAGTCTGAATCCAGAATGCTGCTGCTCACATCCTCACTAGAACCAGGAAAGTAGATCACATCCCCCAAGTTCTAAAGTCCTTACACTTGCTCCCTGCAGCTCAGAGAATAGACTTCAAAATATTTTGAGTATTTTATAAATCACTGAATGGCGTAGAGCCAAAGTATGTTGAAGATCTACTGTCACTATACCAACCCTGCAGACCCCTCAGTTCCTCTAATTCCAGTCTACTCAACATCCCTAGAATTAGAACCAAACGTGGAGAAGCAGCTTTCAGTTTCTACTCCTCTAATTTGGGACAAACTTCCAGACAACTGCAAAGCTGCTAAAACACTGAGTTCTTTTAAATCTCAGCTAAAAACCCATCTGTCTACAGCTGCCTTTGAGTAATGCTTTCATGTAT
Source organism: Valencia hispanica (assembly GCA_963556495.2). Classification (NCBI taxonomy): domain Eukaryota; kingdom Metazoa; phylum Chordata; class Actinopteri; order Cyprinodontiformes; family Valenciidae; genus Valencia; species Valencia hispanica. The sequence goes on from OY747701.1 coordinate 46,584,229, forward strand.
CGTGTTTTGTGTGTGCCTCGTGCTTTATTGCTGTTTTTACTTTATCCTAAATTCATGTCTGCTTTTGAGTAATGTTTATGTGTCATAGGCTCTGTGTGGGTTTTATGCTTCATTGCTGTTTTTACTTATCCCCTAATCATGTAAAGTACTTTGAATTACATTCTTGTTGAAAGTGTGCTATACAAATAAAATTGCCTTGCCTTGCCTTACAGTATGTGACTTTGATTGTAGCAAGCATGTGTGTTGGTACCAAATTACTAGGTCAAATTATTGCAGAACCTACTGATCGGTTTAGATTTTCACACCAAACCACCCCTTGTGTTTACAGAGAATGGTTCGAAGAAAAAAATCATATTCAGTGAAAAGTAGTTCGGTGGACTAAAATGTCTTGTTGGTGACAGAGATCAGAGAAGACTGGCCAGTCTGGTTCGAGGAGATAGAAAAGCAATAGTAGCTCAAACAACCATGTGTGAAACCCAAAGTATGTGGAGGACCACCTCTTAAAATGACGGACCTTGATTCCTGTCAGCACAGCACAGACGGAGACTAAAATTCACACAGGCTCTCCAAAGTTGAAAAATAACAGATTGGAAAAATGCTGACTGGTCTGGTAATTTCAGCTGCAACAAGCAGATGTAAGGGTCACAATTTGGTGTAAATAATAAGAAAGCATGAAAATGGCCTGCCTTGCATCAATGGTTCAGATGCACGAAGACTCTATATAAAGATTTTACTTGGTTTGTAATCAATATTACATTACCTATGTGTAGAACATAGCACTATCAACTTGCTCGAATCTGCAAAATTCATCCTAAAAACCACCCAACTGAAGACTACATAAATATAAGCAAGCAACATAAAAACTTGAAATACTGCCTTAGAACTAGTGTTTGTTGATTTACTGTGGACTCATTACTGTAAGAGCCATTGGAGGTAGCCTACTTAGCAGCAATAAAAGCTAGCATTATTGTCTTGTCTTTAAATAATCTCAACATATAGAGAGTAAAATGTAAGAAGTGACAGAAATCCCAGCTAAAAGTTAAGTCAAAGCTGGGGTTTGGGACAAATGCAACCGTATGTAATGCATCAATACATTTGCCTTTAAAAATAATGGCCCATTGTAATTTTTATATTTCTGTGTCATAAGGTGCTTCTGCAATTTTTTTTTTGCATATCTATGAATTTATGATAGAAACAATAAAGTCTTCATTTATCCAGGATTGTCCTATTGAGACTTTATTTATTTCATTAGGTCACTATTCTGGAATTGCGCCGTTCAAGGTGGCAGTATGTTGGAGTAGCTCTGTTACTTTCATTCTGATTTTTTTTCTTTTTAAAATCTTTTATTCCTCCATTTCTGGTAGAAACATTATTTTTGTGGACAATTGTTCTCTCTGGCTTTGAATGCTGTGCAGCTGGAAGGACTTTCGCTACTTTTTATTTTATTTTTGGACATTTGTTATGATGCATTACCATGACAACAAGGCTTTTAACAACTAGGAGCAGCTGATTAACATCACAAAAGCTCAAATAATACCTCAACTGCAGCCAAGAAAAACCTGATGAGTTGAAAAGGAGACGCCATGGATCCAGAGCAGGGGCAAAGAGGAGAGCGAAAAGGAGGAATTCCAAACCATCTCCATCAATCATAATGGGGAATGTGAGATTGTTGGCAATCAGGTTGGATGCTGAGGACCCTCTGGAGATCAGTCTGCAAAAAAGGAGCATCCTCTACATCAGACTGTCATACAACTACAGAGCGTCTTCAGTCAGAGGCTTCTTCAGATCTGCAGCGCGTTACAGGAGATCATCCCTCCCCACGGCCATCAGCATCTACAACACCTCTTTAAAGAAACTTGGATAATGAGTTAAAACGTTTAATTTCCCTTTGGGATTAATAAAGTAACTTTGAATTTGAATTGAATTTGAATTAGGTAATGTCTGTGTGTGTGGTTGTTTGTGTGGCATATCTCTGCAGCCTGTTTAGTATCAAACCTTTGTGTACAGATTACTTTGTCATCATAATTATCAATCTGGTGATAATGCTGAGATGTGTATGCTTTCATTACATGTAGCTGGGATTGTGGATCAAAAAGGGCATGGCTTGTCACTGGGCAGCATTTACGTAAGTAACATTCATAAAAAATGTGCTGGGCATGTATCCTATATCTAATATGGTCTTGCAGAGCACTGTCAGGATTCTCATGCTTCAGCTCTTAATGCTTTCAGTACTTCCAATACAAGCAGACTTTCATGCTATCCTCAACATAGACGAATACTGCAGGTTCATTCAGATTTTCTGCTCTGTTCGCAGCTTTCATTTCTATTTATATATCACTATGAAACAATAGGTTATCATTTTATCTGATGGTTGGTAAGGCTCTGTGCCTACCTCCCAACGTGGAACAGTGGTGTAACAGCCAGGAGTTCACTTTGATACTATTCAGCTTATTATGTAGTTTAAGGAACAGGTGTAAAATAATGGATTCGAAGTATGATCTAAAAGGGGCTTCTGTTGCCAAGTGGAGTATTGCTGATGTCTCCAGGGTCTACCCTGCCTCTTTCCCATTCAGTGCTGGAGATAGCCACCAGCGCACTTTCAACACTCCAAGGATTAACTTGATGATCCAACTGTTGGAGTTCCTGGAGTCACTTAAAAGCCTCAATAGACAGTCAATCTGTGGTTCATACCAAAAGTAATACTCAGTTAAAGGAGATAACTGCTCCTTTTTTCTCTTTCTTTTTTTTTTTCAAAACTACTTATCATTTTTTGGACTTCTGTGCCAGCAAAAAGATACGTAACTGTATGCCCTGCACTAAGTTAGGTCACTTAAACAGTAATTATGAAAAGTTCTGGACAGTTATATTACCAACTGTAGTCTTGATCTTCCAAAATAAACTGCCAAGATTTTAGCTTAATCTGACATATTTATTGATGCGAGAGAACCTGTATATGGTTACATGGTTACCTAACCTTAAGATGCATAAAAATAAATCTTTAGATGCACTAAATTGCTAGTAATCACATCAAATTGTAAGATCATTAAAATTTGCTCATCTAAACAGTCTGTATAAAGATTACAAGGTGGTCACATGCAAAGACATAGAGGAAACAGAGCAGCTTCATAGTGGTTGCTAAGGAGCAGGGATGGAACCCCACAGAGTTCAAGGATGACAAGTTTCCCACAGAGAAACACAGAGAGACTCGATTCAAATTGTCTCTTTAGAAGAACATTCAGACTGTTGTGAAATAAGATTGTGCTTCATTAGCTTATAGAAAGATTTGCATATCTTACAACTCCTCTAATTTACATGGTCCAGATATCTAAGAGGTTTCCAATGGGATTATTTTCCAGCTGTGGGGCTGGTATGCTTCAGTGTGTTTGTCTAGCAAACAGGCTCTAATGCTCACTGACCAGTCAGATTGGAAACTGGTCACTTATGGCTCTGAACCTGCTTATAGATTTCCTTTGCTGTGTGGCCTGACAGAGGTCATGAGGTCACACTGTAATATGGCATTCTTGAAGTGATTGTTCTTTGAAGGATTTGGGTGTGTGATATATCATCATTAATGTGGCGTTCTTCCCTTCCTAAGTGACTACCCAAATATGATGGCGGAAAAAAATTGCATGTCTGTTGTGGCTGCATCTACATTTTGCATTTAACTTTATAACTCGCCCAAATAAGAAAACACCAAACAAATCAAAATGCTAAATTGAGATTAGAATGCAAATATTTTTGATAGAAATGTATGATGAGTAAGTTTATATTAGTGTTAGATTTGTTGGAGGTGGAATTCCATTGTCTGATGTATATAATATGTGATTTCTAAATCAATATACAAGTACCATCTGCCATATGACTTCCCTTTAGAAAGACCACCAGAGCAGTGTCCATAGGCTGTATTCAGGTTACATCAAGACAGCTGGGAAGACTCACACTGATGAATATGGTCTAACACATGCATTCACGGAAATGTTTACATAAAGATTGTGAACCTGGGTTAGATATTGCGACCGAAGGCTAACGTGAGCGTCCTCCATCAACCCGGTCACTTGCTTCATTCAGTTCACTGCTATTAAAGCTGTCCACATGATGTCGGTGAGAGAAGCCAGCTGTTACCGTCAGCTAGCAGCCTTTCTTCCCCCATATGTCCTCCAAAGCAAACGATTCCCCAATCTTATCATTGCCCCAGTTTAACCTTTGACCCCATATGGGAAACTGAATAATGAATTCCATATTTCCCAAAGGCGGATGGCAGGATTGGCTGTAAGTGACCATCAATCAAACTGAGCAAAGCTGAGAGGTTGCATCCCTGACCACTGCTTCACACATAGCCTCCAGATATATTTTTGTCTGATTGCTTGTTAAAAGGATTTCTAGAAGATTGTTTTTCAGTCATGAATGTTTGCTGTAGACGGCAAAGATTAAGTCAGCAGAGAAAGAAACAAAAATGTATAAAAAAACACCTCCATGGAAATCTAAAGGTTTTTTTCCCCATTTTGAGATGGACATACAGTTCTACTTTACAAAACAGATTCATTTGCACAATCAAAACCCCCAAATACATGGTTTCTAAAATGCTTAGAAGCAATAAATATCTGTTCCATTCCTGTCCGAAAGCAGAAATAGCACAAGCTCTCTGCCTAATCTGAATGGCCTGGAAAAGAGTGCATTAGTCAGAGAAACATCCAAAAAGACCAGTGTAACTCTGGATCCACAAATTAGATGGGAACATCTAGTCATTCATTGTGGTTGCAACATCATGCTATGGGGATGGCTTTCCTCAGTGGGGACAGAGTTGCTCTTCAGAGTTGATCGGAAGATGGACAGAACTAAATAAGGGGTAAGATACGAAGACAAGTTGCAAAACACTAGTCTATGGGGGAAGTTCACTTTCCAGAAGAATAAGCTAAAGCTACAATGGAGTAGTTCACATAAAAGCATTTTTCATACGTTAGAATGGCCCAGTCAGAGTGCAGATCTAAATTCAATTTTGAATCTGTGGCAGGAGTTGAAAATCACAAAGAGGGCAGGAAAATCTGGTTTACAAGATAGCAAACAAAATAACAGACAAGCTAAAAAAAATACATTTAAAAAATGCAATTGGAATGCAGGTGTGGACATTACAACTGAAATGACACTTCTTTCATTAGTTAAAACAAAAAGATAGAAAAAAAACTTTTTAAAGGTATTGGCTCAGATAAGAACCGTGTGAAAAATCGATGTGGAAGCTCAGTTGTCAGTATGACGATGTGCTGACTAACTCTCAGAGGAGCGATGCAGAGTGGGAAGAGGGTTTTAAGGACGCCCACTGGAGATAAGAGACCATTCACATGGGAACAACACTAGCCCCCCTCTTTATTTCTAAAGTCACCAAATCTTTAGTGGAACAGGGTTGAGTATTTGCCTTCCTCAGACTGAGACTGGGATGACAGCTCGGAGCCCACTGGCAAGCGCTGTTGACAGTGGGAAAAGGGGAACAGGACAAGTGGAGTAATCTCCCTCTAAGCCGAGCCTATTTATCACAGAGGTAATGATAAGAATCAGATTTAAAGGTGAACCCTGAGATGGGTCAGAGCCTCACACAGGCGGTAACGTGATCTGCAGGAGAGCGCTGATAACCCTGGACAATGTGGGGGGACGTCTGTCAGATAAATAAAACAAACGGTGCACAGCTATAAAATAGGGGGTGGGGGTGGGGGTAGGGGGTCCATGCACGTGGCGTTTGCTTCAAAGAACACATTCAGGCTCACCAAGAATAGGAAGAGGGTGACGGTCACAGGGGGAGGAAAGAGGGATGCTGAGGAAGAGATAAAGGGTGGAAAAATAGGTAAAAATAGAAAAGTGGAAAGAGGTAGAGGGGGATGATGGGTTGAACATCACTAACATGCTATGTTTAAAGTTTGTGTTCATCAACATTTAATATATGGAAAACAGCAGTCGCAGATGTAAAACACTTTTCAACTGATTACTCTAAATTTTGAGCCTCTTTCTAATAAAGCATTTGTTGCACAAGTTGATGCAGTTGCTCACCTCTCTTTGCAGAAAGAAAATTTGGATTTTTATCCATATAGAGGTAGTTCTGGTTTCACAAAAAGAACCCAGCACAACATTTAAAAAACTGCAGGGCTCACTTGGATCAATTAAGGTCAGTGTTCATGATTCAGCAATAAGAAAGAGACTGGGTAAAAATAGCATCAATGGGAAAGTTCAAAGGGCAAAACTAATGATGACAAAAATGGCCAGTCTCACATTTGCTAAAAAACATCTTGATAATCCCCAAAACCTTTGGTAAAATAGTTTGTGTAGTAAGAAGACACAAGTGGAGTAAAACCAACAAAGCAATTTCGAAAAACAGTCAAAGATGGTTTGGAAGTGTGATGGTTTGAGATTAGCCTAGTCAAAGTCCAGATTTAATTCTGTTTGAAATGCTGTAACATGACGTAAAACAGTCTTTTACATCTGAGAACAAAAGCTTATTTTCCCCGAAATAAATGAACGGAGAATTATGAGATCCCTTACACCTAGATCCATTAAAATTAAGGGACAATGCATTTGTAATCATAGGTTTTCGTGTATAGTATAATGAAGCTTATCTTTGTAACTAAATGACCTTATGTGCAGCAAAAGTCCAGAATACATTCTAACTGATGTGATTTTCTAGCTAAATAAAACGCATTGTTTGCCCTGGATTTTATTACAGCCACTGTCTGATTTTATGACAACTTCAAACAGAAATAAGGATCTAATCAGTGCAGTGCACAGCTATGGATTGAACCTTTTCTGACAGTGCTGCTAGTGGGCGTCTTGAGCAGATTGCCCTTTGCTCGATATGTCGCCTGCTGAGGTCACTCTGCAGCCTCAGGGACCCCCAGGTCATTTCCCTTTTCAGGAACAACAGCCCGCTGACCTCTGGGAATCTTCTACTTTGCAACGCGTGTGAGGTCATGTTTTCCAGGCCCTGTGATTGGTGTCTGGTTTTCCTGTCCTCTGTTTGCACTGTATCAACACAGCTCTGCAGTTATGAAAATACAGCAAGGTCGACCAAAGCATATCCCATGCCATCTAGCGAACAGTCGTGGAAAACATGTCACAGATACAGCACAGGTCGGTACTCTGGTGAGAAAAAATGTGTCCAACGTGTGGGTTGTGTTTGTCCCTCTAAAAAATAGTCAATAGGACTAAGAGGTGGACAGCCACGTCCCACACAGTAAATTAATGGCTGGATGGCTCCCGAGTGTAGATGACTGATGACTTTTATAGAGACCTCTGGAGCCCTGTTGCCACTGTCACCTTAGTGTCTCCCATGTGTCTGAGTCACTGGATCTTTTCAAGCGACACTAAGAAATCTCACTTCTATTTCAAGAGATAATGTTGATGTGCTGCTTTTTCTGATTACAGGCTGGGTTTTGAGCAAAACACCTGTGAAGTAAATGATTCGCTACAGAAGAGTCTTTCTAAACCATAACTATTCATGAGTTAAAGGTTATGTGCAAAGTCATGTAGAAAAACATTTATTGGAAAGAAAAAATCATAGCAAAATTGCTGTTTAATGCTTTTAACAAAACCTCAAAACCTATAGTCTATTGCAGAGTTATGTATATACATTGAAATGTTCATGTTTTGGCACATTAAAATCACAGTTTAATGATTATTTTATACTTTATGTTTTTCTACCCTGAATGCACCTTCCTCACATTGACACATGGTGGTGGCAGCATTATGCTGTGGGGGTACTTTTCTTCTGCAGGGATAGAGAAGCTGATCAGACTGGGTGGATGCCAAGATGGAGCTCAATACAGAGCAGAAAATCTGTTAGAAACTGCAAAAGACTTGAGAGTTGGACACAGATTCACCTTCCTACAGGAGAGAGAGAATAAAGAAACAGCCAGGGCTACAGTCAAAAGACCTGGATCAAACCACATCCTCATGTTAAAATGTTTGGGTAAAAGATGATTTTATGGCATGGTGTATGGTGTAGGGGTAGACCGGCCACCCCATGTAAAGAGGCTAATAGTCTTTGACGTAGTCATCCGGGGTCTGATTAAGACTCTGGGGCATTTGTTGCATATCTTCCACCCTTCTCTCTCCACTCCTTTCCTTTCTGATCAGCTGTTAATAAAAGTCACATGTGCCAAAAAAAAAACTTAAAAAATGATGATTTTATAAAGTATCGACTCCAGAGTGCTGAAGACAAAAGCACAACACACTTTTAAGATTTTGGGAGGTGAAAAATAAGTAAAGGTGTGTACCATATTCTTTCCACGTCACAATATGCACTTCTTTGTGTTGATCTCTGTTGTAACATAATCAAATGTGAGAAAATTCAAAGGGTATGCATCCTATTGCACTGACCAAGACCCTTTGATCCGCTGCTCTGTGTAGCTTGAGCAAGAAAGTATCAGGTCTTTGGTAAAAGCAAAAGCCAAGGAAGTTATAAGTAAACACCACTGTGTAATTCTGATGAGTCACCAGATCACACAGCTATGTGGCTGTGATGTTTATATCTCCCATGAGGTAATGTCTTCCTCATATCATCTAAACACACAATTATAATGCCAGCCGTGCCCAATCAGGATGTCCAAGACCCTGCATCCATATGATTAGCACATGAATCACACACTGTCACACAATGAGGAGATTGTTCTTAAAATCAATGGTAAATTTAGCCTTATCCACTTAATAAACTATGTTACGATCCAAACAAAAAAAGAACTTTTTTTTTCACAAATTTAAACTGCTTGATGTAAATTCAGAGAGTAAATGATGTCAAATGCCACAAAGAAAATTTTTTTTAAGACAAAACCTTTAAATGCTTCAGTGGCTGTTTTCTCACATTTTTAATTAGACAGCGAGCAGAAGCTAACTGCATGCAGCCTGCTCCCAACTTGCTGTTTAGAAACGACAACAGTAAACAGATTCACACCAACCCCCTCCTCACATTCCACAAGTTTTCGGCTCCATGTGTGTCGGAAACTTAGTTAGCTCCTGGCCACATAATTGCACATGCATACTTTTAAACGCACATGCCCCTGGTTTCCCAAATGCTCCCCTTCCCCGCCGCCTGAAAGAAGTTATTTCTCCCAATTCAGAAAGAGTTTCTTTTCATATAACATTAGGGTTTCCCCTTTGCTCTCAGCCTCACTTTCTCCTTTCTTCTTATTCCCCTTTTCTTTGACTCCCTCAGCCTCTTGTATGCTAGTGTCTGCAGCTGTATTTTTAATCAAGTGAAGGATCCATGGAGAAATGGGCATTTCTTTCAGGAGCATTACATTCTTCCCCCTCCTGTCTGTGCTCATGGATCACTGGTTAGCTTAGAAATACAGCCGGCACAAAAGCAGCAGCTGACATGTGGAGCTTAATGGCAATAATGGCCATTTTTAAGCCCAATCAATCACATTTAGTGGACATCTCCATTTTTTGCCAGTGAAAAGGTATAAATAATAATAATGATAATAAAAAAAAGAAACAGGAGATAAAAAATGCAGAGTGAAAAAAACCCCGCCTCAGTAAATATTTTAACTGCTTATTAAGATTTGGAGCGCACCACAAAAGGAGCATCTGTGCTCCACAGAGCAGAGTGAAAGGAGAGACCCAGATGGTTCTTAGAACAAAACTGTAAAAACTGATCTATGAACTGGGCAAAGTAAAGCCTGTTTATTTAACCATTTATTCATTGTGTGTGTACGTGTGTTCCAGTTCGAGTACATATGCACTTGCTTTTATACATAGGAGGATTGTTTTGGTGCTTTTGATTGTGCAAATGAATCTGGTGCTTTGAAATCTCAGCGTTGTGGCACCAAAGAGTTCTTGTGAGGACAGAATATGTTGGGACAGCCTATAAACTTTGCAATGAATACCTGAGTTTGTTTATCTTTGCAAGGTTCAGATGTTTCAATGTCTCTTCACTTCTCCTTTTATGAGTCTCTGTGACTTGTGTTGCGATTCTTGGACACGCAAAACAGAGGGCAAAAAAAGGGGGTGAACTTGGCTGTCTGCTCAACAATGTACTTAAGTTATGACCAAGTCTGTGGGCCTGTTTTTGCCAGTAAACGAAATGCATATCCAAACACTAATGCAAAAAAAAAATCATGCCATCTATGAGTGAGTGTGCTGGGAATGACTTACAAAAGGTTCATATTACTCCTACTTTGGCTCTGTCCTTCAGAATAATTAAGGTAAATGTAACAAGAGAGAGCAGAGGACATAGCTTTTCACAAGATAATATGGAAAATTTTACAGCTTTCATCCCTTCCTAATCCTCCCTGCTCTTTTATCTTGTTGCCTTTTTATTGGCCGTGCTGCTCCTGGGAACTTTAGTCTAATAAAAAAACAATCCCGTGGAATTTTCCACTGAATGTATGCAGTATGCAAAAAAGATGGGTATGCACTTTTTTTCTATCACTGGACGACACACATTTGTGTTTTGGTTTTTAATCAGAGTAAATAAGCCTGTGGGAGGTCTTCAGCGCTAATCAGAGACAATCTAATGTATGGACAGCAGCATGGAAGTGATGAGGACCCTGGGTATAGTTATTGAACAGTGAAAGCCACAGATAAATCTAACTGTTTTATTGGAGAACATAAAAAAGTATATAAAATAGCTCTTGATCATTGTGGAAGAGTACTTTTTTGGTCAACCTGGAAACTGCTCTTTAAAGTAAAAATTAAATAAAAAATTGAAAGTAAATTGCAAAAAACTTTTAATGAAAGCCTGTAACAAGGAGTAAAGTGATTTACATAATAACCCACTGTATTGCATTTAATCTGCAATAGACCTTATTCTGAAACTCAAGCTCATAAAAGCATCATAGTAGCAATAACTGAAGATAGCTCTCATGTGAATTTACATATTAATCCAATGTTAAAAATCCACCTCTATTAAAACTTTTACTGGCCAGAATAAAACTGAAAATGCTTCATGACAAAATTAATCTGTCCTCTACCAAGACTTTCTTCACATCAAGTTGGACTTCTACACACATAAATCCCGTGTTGCCAGCATGCTGATGTGTGATTCAGGCACTACTATTAAGAAGCAGCACACATCCCACATGGATTGTCTATCTTTGTGCTGTCAGATTTCCCCAAGAAATCTGCAGAGGGACTCATTGAAACGTTTTCCTGCTCAACAGTAGAAAAATATCAGCTTTAACGTGACATAGAATGAAACTCTTGAGGTGTCAGTTAAGGAGGATGTGATAGCTCTCAAAAGTCCACACACCCTGTCAAACTACTAGAGTTTTGTGGAAAAAAAAAATCATATCAAAAACTGTCCACATAAAATTTTGCAAAACAATCTATTACTGGGATACTGCAAAAAAAACTCTTTCTAGTTGTGTAAAAGCACAAATCCCTAAAGTAACACTTGGTCAAAATGTTGCTTCAACTTTCTAATTCTACCATCAATAATGCTGAAACTGATTAACCTGAAACAAACTTCAGCTGTTTTTACTTGGACTTTCTACATTTGCATCCCTTACAGAAAATCATAGTTAGCAGAGGGATTACAAGGGTTCAGATAGATAGATAGATAGATAGATAGATAGATAGATAGATAGATAGATAGATAGATAGATAGATAGATAGATAGATAGATAGATAGATAGATAGATAGATAGATAGATAGATAGATAGATAGATAGATAGATAGATAGATAGATAGATAGATAGATGATAGAAGCCATGGTACACTAAATGGGGCAACAGTGGCATTACAAAAACTGGACATTTCTCCAAAATTATTGAAAGACTCATCAGCAAGGCTGAGGTAAACAAAAACACTGAAAGAGTTTTTGCAAATTCTAACAAGGACTGGCTGTGTTCTTTATGTGTGTGCCAATGATCTGCTTTCCCTATAGGCCCTATGTCTAAACCAGAAGTGTCCAGTTCCTGCAGGTTTTAGACCTGTCCTTTTTTTAACACAGCTGATTTAAAAGGCCACATTACCTCCTCAACATGTTTTGACATTCTCCAGAGGCCTGATAATGAACCAATCATTTGATTCAGGTGTGTTGACCCAGGGGGCATCTTAAACATGTAGGACACTGGCATCTGAGGCCTGACTTTGGACACTACTGGTTTAGACTAAGGAGTTGGATTGTGGGACAGAAGCCTTTTTTTTCCAAAGAAAAATTCCAGACCTACCTAAAACCTTGTGTGATAGTGTGCTATGTTCTAATTAAACTGAACTGGAAGTTTTGTGTTGATCATTTCAAAGATATATGCTTGGCACAAAAACAACACTGAGCGTCACCAAAAGAACGCCCACATTGAAACATGGTGGTGGCTGCATCATGCTCTTTGGTTACTTTTCTTCAAATGTAACAGGGGACTTTATGAAGCTAGATGAATCCAAAATTAGTTCAAAATATCACTCAGTTTTGACCAAATGCCTTGTTGGGATTAATTTTCCAAAATGGACTGAACAGACTGCATATCCCAGCATTCCCAGGCAAATGATGTCATCACGAAAGCGTATAAATATGACTGATGATCAGCACTTCTTTGTCTTCAATTCAGAGCTATGCTCATCAATGGAGGCACATCTCTTGTGTGGATCCGTTCATTCTAACCTGCTGGAGAGGGAAGAAGATCCTTTAAAAACCTTCGAAGTGAAGCTGAAATAGCTTTTGAACCTCTTCTGCACGCATCCAGGAGGGATCTTTCAATGGCCGAACTGTGATCAATTCAATTATTGAAGAGGGTGGCAGAAGCAGATCGGGCGATCGTGGCTCAAGGTGGTAGGTGTTCATACTGGTGGGTTGCTGGTTCGAACCACCCGCTGTGTCCGTGTCAGTCGTTGTGTCCTTGGGCAAGATACTTCATCTGCCTTGCCTGCTGGGGCTGGGTATTAGGGTTAGAGGGCTCGGTGACACCTGTGTGTATGGCAGCTGCGGCTACAATGTAGCTCACCAGCATGTGAATGTGTGTGTGAATGGGTGAATGACTGATGTAGTGTAAAGCTTTGTGGTCTTCTGACTGAAATGCAGGCCATTTAACATTTAACATCAATGAAGTCGGCTTGTGATTTCCAGCAAACGGAACCGCCTGGGTCATCAGAACCAGCTGAGCGCACCAGCTTGCTAATGTGGAAACAATTTTTATCTTATTTTTATCTTTTTCCTCGGACTGGTCGCTTCTGTTTTGGGACCGATCGTGCAGCGATGGCCTCAAAGTAGAACAAAAATCGTTATTCTATCTTTCCTTTTTATGTGTCTGGGAAGAGATAAGGTAGAAGGATTAAAATAGAATTTTATAGAGTTGGTTTGATGTGTGTTAAACGCTGAACTGCTGATCGCATGCTGTGAATTTTGCTAAGAGTTAACTGGTTGAATCCAGAGCAAAGTTTGACTATTAATCTGTACAGCTACACAGATTATTAGTGCTGGGACTCTGCTCTTTGTTCCCAGTCTGTTCCCTCCTTCTGTCTTTCCTCCCCTCTTGTCGACTTATTGCACAGATACATATCATATTTGGACTAATTGACTAATTCATTGACCCCATGCTACATTGTTAGCTCCAGGCTAAACTTTAGCCATTTATTAGCGCACATGGATGTAGAGAACGGTCCCCACCCCCCTTAGCACCCTCTCTGAGAGCAACAGGGGGGCGACTCACACTTCTCCTCATTTACACACACACACATGCGCACAGACACCTACACCCGTACACACACACACACATGCGCACAGACACCTACACCCGTACACACCCACACACACACACACACACACACCCACACACACACACAAACACACACCCACACACACACACAAACACCTAACCATTACCAGTTTATTCTTAACCCTAACCTTAACCAAAACGTAATTCACACCATACCTCTAAACCTAACCCCTAACCCTAAAAAAGGGGGTCCACCATATTAGGACCAGGCTTTGGTCCCTATAAGGTCTATCGGTCTTCAGAAGGTTAGCGAATATGCCAGAATAGGTCCTAAATAGGATAGCAATACAAGAACACAAGCACACACACACACACACACATTTCCTTCAGCATAATATTCAAATTCAAATTTAAAATACTTTATTGATCTCAGAGGGAAATTAAGTGTGGTAGCTCATACATTTCTTTAAGGAGATGTAGTTTCACTGTGTTGCAGTGAAACTGAAGAAGCCTCCAACTGAAGACGCTCTGTAGTTATAGGATAGTCTCAAAAAGAGGATGCTCAGGGTTGTCCATAATCTTTTTGATTTTATGAAGAATTCTTTTTTGCACGATCATCTCGAGTGGTTCACAGTAGTGACAAGAACAGAACCAGCCTTCTTAATCAGGTTGTTTAGCCTTTTTAAGTCCCTGGCTCTGATGCTGCTACCCCAACAGATGGCGGCTGAAGAGATTACACTCTCCACAACAGACCTGTAGAAGATTCCTTAAAGGACCTAAGTTTCTTCAAGAAGTACAGTCTGCTCTGTCCCTTCTTGTAGACGACTTCACTGTTTAGTCTCCAGTCCAGTCTGTTGTCCAGGTGAACTCCGAGGTATTTATACTCCTCAACCACCTTCACCATGATGGAAACAGTGTTTGAGTTATCCTTCTTTCTTCTGAAATCTACTATCATTATCTATTATTTATTAGTGTCACTTGTTCTTCAGTTGATTTGACTAGTTTTGTATAGTATCAATTTTCTTTGATCGGCTTAAAAGTTTAGTTTGCATGTTAGTAGTATAGGTATATAATTTATTGACTGTATACTTTGGCTGTAAGGTTGATTTATTTTATTAACAAATTCTTATACTTCAGAGAGAAGTTGTTGGTGCTTAATCTGGAGCATGTGTGCAATTATGGCGTTCCATGGGGTCAAATTCATTTCCTTCATAAGACTCTCCCTCCAGCCTTACCGCAGCAGTTGTGCACGCACATCACCTGTGGCGACACAGCGAGCCAAAGAAGTAAGCAGCAAGCGCTATTGAGCACCATCCGATTGTATTTTTGCTATGGACATTTCGGAGGTGAGCAACTTCTGCATGACTGATGCTCTCTCACAATATGGCAATTTTAACCGTAAGACACAGAGCGGTCTGTGTGCACGGCCCCATATTCACATGTTTGGGCGATCCGCATGCAAGTTGATTGACAGCCGACAATGCGAAAAGTCGACTTCTTTTGGCTAAAAAAATTCGGCGCTCAGGGGCTGTTTACACGACAACATTGCAGTGAAAATGGACTGCGTTTACACGACAGGGCGCGCAATGGAAAACAATGTAGTACATATGCGCCGGATTTAGATGGCAGTATGCTCCGTGTATGCAGTATTCCAAGGTTTCCCCATAACAACCCGGAAAATTAACCTTTCATGGTAACTAACAATAGCGGTCTTCTTGTAGTTCTCTGCTTAAATAAAGGCGTATTGATTATTTGATGCACGTACTCTATGGGTTTCAATTGGCGATCGCATAGAAGCCTGATGCTCTAAGTTTTGCTTACAGAGACCAAATAACTTCAGAAGCTGCATCAGCAGTGACAGCATACTCCTCGGATTCAGCTCTCCCACTGGTGACGGGGTAAGCCGTATTGCGTCATGTCACTGTTGTGCTCCCAGTAAGTTGTTTGGTGTTCAGACTCTCTTGAATTGATCTTATTTTTCTCTGTGCTGAGGCCTTTCTAAGTTATTTTAACACATAAGCACACTAAAAAACACATTTTGTGGTGGTGTACTTTACGTTTTGGGAACTCCTTGTGTTTCACAAAGCTTTTCTTTGGGTGGTAAGGTCTCGCTAGCTCAGTTAGCTTAGCTTCATTGCAGCTATGGCTACTCTTCTCTCTCCGGTCTCTAACTCTTCTCTTCTCTCTTGCGCTCTCTGTCAGATGTTTAGTTACTTCCCTGCCTCCTTTAGTGATAATGGTAACTGTAATAAATGTAATATTTTTGTAGCTTTGGAGGCGAGGGTATCAGAATTAGAAGCACGGCTCCGAGCTGTTGAAAAACCAGCAGATAGCCGAAGCCCATTAGCATGCGCGGAGCCAACAAGGATAGAACCCCCTAGCTGTCCTCCAGTAGAGCCCGCGCAGCTGGGACCTCAGGCCGGCTGGGTGACTGTACGTAGGAAGCATAGTTCTAGGACCCAGCCCCCGGGCCACCACCAACCGGTCCGCGTTTCTAACAGATTTTCCCTGCTCAGCAACACACCCGCTGAGAAGCCGACCCTGGTAATTGGCAGCTCCATAGTCAGAAACGTGGCATTAGAGACACCATTGACCATAGTCAAATGTTTGCCAGGGGCCAAAACGGGCGACATCAAATCCTACCTGAAACTGCTGGCTAAAGATAAGCGTAAATACAGTAAGATTGTTATTCACGCTGGCTGTAATGACACCCGGTTACACCAATCGGAGGTCACTAAAATTAGTGTTGCTTCGGTGTGTAAGTTTGCCAAAACAATGTCCGACTCGGTAATCTTTTCTGGTCCCCTGCCCGATCGGACCAGTGACGACATGGTTAGCCGCATGCTGTCATTCCATCAATGGTTGTCTGGGTGGTGTCCTGCAAACGATGTGGGCTACATTGATAACTGGAGAACATTTTGGGGAAAACCTGGTCTGATCCGGAGAGACGGCATCCATCCCACTTTGGATGGAGCAGCTCTTCTTTCTAGGAATATGGCCGAATTTATTAGTCCTCCAAAACACTGACAACCCAGGGTCCAGACGAGGAAGTAGAGTCGTAGTTTAACCCACCTCTCTGCTGCTTCTGTACTGTTACCCACCCATTACTCTATAGAAACAGTGTCTTGCCCACGGCCAAAATTAAATGGATTAAAACTTAAGCCAACAAAAGCAAATTATGGAAATCTCATAAAAATAAATACAACTTTGACTGAACAGAAAAAATAAATCTATTAAATGTGATTTATTAAACATAAGATCTCTCTCCTCAAAGACTTTGTTAGTAAATGACTTGATTTGTGATAATCACATTGATTTCCTTTGTCTCACAGAAACCTGGTTGCAGCAGGAGGATTATGTCAGTATAAATGAGTCAACTCCTTCCAGTCATTTAAATTTTCACATTCCTAGAAATACTGGGCAAGGGGGAGGAGTTGCAACCATTTTCCGTTCTGATTGACTAATTAGTCCCATACCAATTGATAGCTACAGTTCTTTTGAACATCTAACCCTTAATTTTCCTCATCCAAATTGCAAAACATTAAGACCATTTTTGTTTGTGGTTTTGTATCGTCCACCAGGCCCTTACTCTCAATTCTTGGATCAGATCTCACATTTTTTATCTGATTTATTATTAAATACTGATAGGGTTATTATAGTGGGGGACTTAAATATTCATGTGGATACTGAAAGTGATAGCCTAAATGCAGCCTTTAATGCTATTTTAGACTCAATTGGCTTTACTCAAATAGTACAGGGATCGACCCACTCGGGTAAACACTTTGGACCTTGTACTGACATACGGTATTGAGTGTGAGGAAATAACAGTCCACCCACATAACCCGGTCCTGTCTGACCACTTCTTAATAACTTTTGAATTTACTTTAACTGACCATCTTAAATCTGAAAGAAATTTTCATTATAGTAGAGTTTTATCAGACAATGCTGTAACAATTTTTAAAGAATCTGTTCCATTCTTACTTTCCTTAGTGTCTCAGGGTAACACAGTGGATGGCAGCAATTCTATCTCTAACCCTTCAGAAATTGATGGTCTGGTTCACAGCGTTACGTCCTCATTGCATTTGGCATTAGATAGTGTAGCCCCCTTAAAAAAGAAAGTGGCTAGCCATAGGAGGCTGACTCCTTGGTTTAACGCAGAGTTGCGTACTTTAAAGCAGAATACTAGGAAGTTGGAGAGAAAATGGCGCTCTACACACCTAGAGGATTCCTATTTAACCTGGAATAACAGTTTACTGCTGTATAAAAAGACCCTTCGACAAGCTAGAACAGCATATTTTTCATCATTAATAGAGGCGAATAAAAACAATCCTGGGTTTCTTTTTAGTACAGTTGCCAAACTTGCACAGAGTCATAGCTCTGTTGAGCCAACTATTCCCCCAGCTCTTAGTAGTGATGATTTTATGGGATTCTTCATAAATAAAATTTATTATATTAAAAATAAAATCATTGGCATCCTACCAAACACGATTACTTCTTCCTCAGTAAATGAGGCAGTATCTGAAAGAACTGTAGAACCTCAGTTGTGCTTAGGCTGTTTTGATTCAGTCGAGCTTTCGGAATTATCAAAAATATTAGCCTCATCTAAACCTTCAACTTGTATGTTGGACCCAATCCCAACCAAATTATTTAAAGAAGTGTTCCATTTGGTTCCTGGCCCCATTTTCGATATGATGAATCTATCCTTAGTAAACGGATACGTACCACAAAATTTAAAATAGCTGTAATTAAACCTTTACTCAATTCAATTCAATTCAGTTTATTTATATAGCGCCAATTCACAACAGATGTCATCTCAAGGCACTTAACAAGAAGTCATTTCAATACATTTATACAAACGTTCCAATCAGTTAAAAAGTTTCCTATTTAAGGAATCCCAGCAGATTGCGTCAGTCATTGGCGTGAGGTTGGGCAAGAAACCTTCCCTTGATCAAGATGACTTAGTGAATTACAGACCTATATCTAACCTTCTTTTCTTATCCAAAGTCCTTGAGAAAATTGTTGCTAATCAAGTCTGTGAGCATCTAAACAGTAACGAGCTGTTTGAAGAGTTTCAGTCAGGTTTTAGAGCTCATCATAGAACTGAAACAGCACTGGTGAAGGTTACTAATGATATTCTCATGGACTTGTGTCTGTTCTGGTTTTGTTAGATCTCAGTGCTGCTTTTGACACAGTCGATCATAATATTCTCTTAGAAAGGCTTGAACATGTTGCAGGGATCAAAGGAACAGCACTAGGCTGGTTTAAATCATATTTGTCTGACAGATTCCAGTTTGTTCATCTAAATAATCAATCTTCTTCACTCTCAAGGGTTACTTGTGGAGTTCCACAGGGTTCTGTGCTTGGACCAATTCTTTTCACCATATATATGCTCCCAATTGGTAGAATCATTAGACAGCATGGGATAAATTTCCACAGCTATGCCGATGATACACAACTATATTTATCCATAAATCCTGATGAACCCAGTCAGTTAGGTAGATTACATGCATGTCTGGAAGACATAAAACATGGATGACCCTAAACTTTTTGCTTTTAAATTCTGACAAAACAGAAGTTGCTGCCTTTGGACCAGAAGTTCTTAAACAGAAATTGGTTAGTCAATCACTTCATCTGGATGGCATTAAATTGGCCCCCAGTAATAACGTAAAGAACCTCGGCATTATTTTTGACCGAGACTTGACATTTAAATCCCGTATTAAACAGGTTTCTAGGATTTCTTTCTTTCACCTCCGGAATATCGCTAAAATTAGAAACATCCTGTCCAGGAGTGATGCTGAAAAACTAGTCCATGCATTTGTTACCTCAAGGCTGGACTACTGTAATTCTTTACTATCAGGAAGTCAACAAAATGCCATTAAAAGCCTTCAGTTGATCCAAAATGCGGCAGCAAGAGTTCTGATGAATATTAAAAAGAGAGATCACATTTCTCCTGTTTTAGCTTCCCTTCATTGGCTCCCTGTTAAATCCAGAATATAATTTAAGATCCTTCTTTTTACATACAAAGCCCTTAATAATCAAGCTCCGTCATACATCAGAGATCTAATTGTTCCATATGTTCCTAACAGAGCACTTCGCTCTCAGACTGTAGGTTTACTTGTAGTTCCTAGGATTTCTAAAAGTAGAATGGGAGGCAGATCTTTTAGTTATCAGGCTCCTCTCCTGTGGAACCAGCTCCCAGCTTTAGTCCGTGAGGCAGACACTCTGTTTACTTTTAAGGCCAGGCTTAAAATTTTCCTTTTGGATAAAGCTTATAGTTAGAGTGGCTAAGGTCATCCTGAGCTATCTCTGTAGTTATGCTGCTATAGGCTTAGACTGCTGGAGGACAGACTTACCAATTTTCTTCACTCTGCTACTTCCTTTTCTCCTACGACTCCCCAGTTGTAATACAGTACATTCTGTTATTTCAACTGTTAACTTTGTTTTCTCTCAGTGTTTTTCTCTCCATAGAAGATATAACTGGTGTGGTATCCTGCTTGGCTGCAATGCCCTGTTGGACGGGGGGCATCGACTGGGATGATCCTCCCAGTAACTGAACATCCACTGTGTCCCGTTATCAACTTTTTACTTTCTGTAACATAAAAAGTTCTCTTATATCAGATCTTCTGTTCCTTTTGTGTTTCTGCTCTGTCTTCTCAAACCCCCAGACGGTCGTGGCAGATGGCCGCTCCTACTGAGCCTGGTTCTGTTGGAGGTTTCTTCCTGTTAAAGGGGAGTTTTTCCTCTCCACCGTCGGTACACGCTTGCTCAGTATGAGGGATTGCTGAAGGATTGCTGTGGTTGGAAAGTCTGCATCAACGGGGCCCAACCTCACGCCAATGACTGACGCAATCTGCTGGGATTCCTTAAATAGGAAACTTTTTAACTAATTGGAATGTTTGTATAAATGTATTGAAATGACTTCTTGTTAAGTGCCTTGAGATGACATCTGTTGTGAATTGGCGCTATATAAATAAACTGAATTGAATTGAATACCTGGATCTGCCATTGTTGTTTTTCTTTAGAATGGAGGAGTGCGCACGTCCAACATGTCCATAGGTGGCTGGCAGTGATCTCATTGTTTTCAAAAGTCTCCGGCTTGCGTTTACATGACAACGAATCAACCAGTGTCTTCGGAACTCTCCACTCTGGAAGCCGTTTTCAAAAAGCTGCGTTTCCATCCCCCCCCCCCCGTTTGCCCGTTGTCATGCAAGCGAGAGGCCGAATCTGAGAGAAAAACCTCAGTTTTGCTGAAAAACGTAGTGTAAACAGCCACTCAGTGTGAAATGCATATGGGTCTACGGGAGGAAGGTGGGATTAAGAAAAATAACAAGTGTTGTGGAGCACTAGCCTTTTATCATAGTATTGATCCACACTATCAATTTAAAGACTTATAAAACTTTGATACATTAATATATTCTCTGGACTTCAGCTTTAATGAGACGCATCGCTGTGTTCGTGCAGTTGCTGTGACATTGACGCATATGGTATTAATTTGCTGTGCATATTCTCCAACCGTAGCGGGCATGGTGTGGGAGGGGAGTCACTTGTGAGCTCTCTGACACGGGAGAGAGCAAAGGTGTCAAGTAACAAAGTACAAATCTTTGTTACCTTACCTAAAGAGGCTACATGCAATTTTCTGAAATTTAAACTTGCGACTGACACCTGTGGCCAAAAAACCGGAACTGCTCTTCCTTTCTGCTCGCTCTCGCAGCGTGCGCTCGTACGTGCACACTTCACAACTCATCCGCTACAAAGAAGTCAACATTATATTTACAGAGGTAAGAACAGTCAAATGCATATATTGTTTGAGAAACTAAGTTTGTTTGCAATATATATAATAATATATGCGAGTGTAGGCTAATTGCTGACTAGCGGTGGTGGCAGAGTGATCTGAAACATTTAACATGAACACATTTGACGTCACATCCGCAGACAGTGCGCGGAAAATCAGACCCGACAGAAAATAGGAAAGATTGGATTCAGGCTTATGGGTGCACCCACTGTGAGCTGACGAGATGTCAGTATGCTCATCAGGAGATGTTTAAGCCATAAATGGTCAAATAAAAAGCCTATTGTTACGTTTATTTTGGGGGAAAAGTTCCATGTAGCCTCTTTAAGTAGAACCTTTGGGTATTTATACTTTACTGAAGTAATTATCTATGGGTCTACTTTTTACTTCTACTCCTTCATTTTCACACAATTATCTGTACTTTCTACTCCTTACATTTTAAAAAATAGCCTCATTTGTCCTGTTTAATTTAGTCTTTTACTAAGACGACAAAAAAAAAACTATCTAAAAAATGCGCCAACTGGAAAGAACTTGACAGTAGTTTGATCATAATTTTAAATATCTACCATTCTGACACCCCACTTGTATGTGATCCATTGCATACTGTGCACACAGGGGTTGCTTTAACCGAATATTTTCCACATTAGTCAGTTTTGTTTTTTACAACGGTGATGGAAAAGCCAAAGGCACTTGTCATTTTGACAGATTATAATTCACACACGCCTGACCATTTGGTGCAGACGTGCGGACATTTTGGAGTTAAAGTGCAGAGTACAAGTAACTGAATCAATAAATTAATAATAAGAAGATTCCCATGAATCCATCTGAGCATCATCTCAGACCAGGAGGCTTTGGAACGTGAGTGTTACCGATGCGGCTGGTTAAAGACGTGCTTCAAAGAACTCAGTGTTGTGCCAAACACCCGTGCAAAAGAGCGCATTATTTTTGATACTGATGGCTTGCCATACCGGTGGACCTGGGCGGCCAGGTGGAGGCGAGCTGCAGTGTGCGGTGCTTCATAGTTGCCTGCTGTGAGCTCTGAGACGGGAGAGCGCCCCGTTGCTCAGTGAGAAGAGTAACAGCGTTACATGCTTAACCCAAAAGTTTCCAATAACCCCATAAAAAGTTGCTAGATTTGCTGCTAGTTGTTTTTTTGTTTTTATTTAGTTTTTTAGAAAGAATCTCTAGAGTGGTCTAAAATCTCGCCAAATATAGCAAAGTTGGCAACATTGTCGGCAACTCACCGTTTCTCCTCACCTCGCCCTCCCCACCATGATGAGTTTACAGCCAACCAATGTCCACTTTAGGGTGTGGTTAACCCTAAACAACTCAAGAACAAGAAGCCCAGTGCATAAAACTCTTTTTATTCAAAGGGAACTTGCATGCCGAAACTGTAAAATTGAATATTAAAAATTAGATTAACGTGATTAAAAAATGCAGCGTGCTAAATATGGCTGTAATTAATTGATCGCAATTAATGCGATAATTTGACACCCCTAGTAATTGCATTGCGCTAAAGTGCATACATTTTGATGGACATATATGCCGCTGAAACAGGTTGCCTAGTGTATCCCAAATGTTTCAAAATTAACATTTTTATGTAACATTATAATAATTATGGCCTCTATTTTTTTGGAGGGAGGTGTGGCTTATGCTTTATTCTTTAATGTCATTTTTTTAAATACATTACTTTTACTTTTATACTTTACTTTAGTTTTGAATCCAGTACTATGTTACTTTTACTTGAGTAAAAAACTTGACTTGATACATCAACTTCTACAGAAGTCATTTTAATTTCCAAAACTAATGTTGACAAGATCTCTGATGTGGCCACCTGTGGAGGGCAATACATGCGCTCACAATATCTGATATATTTGGAGAAATTATGCATGTAACAGGAACCAGGTAATAGCACTTTTTCTATTTCTTTTTTTATGTTTAACTTTTTTTTAATAAATACCACAAATATTCGGGAAAAACTCAATAAAAGACTTATTATGGTCTAAACCTTTCATTTTAACAGAAGTGAGTTAAAGAATTAATGTATTTTTAGGTGTTTCTAAATAATTTTACTTCTTGAAGGAGGGAAAAAGTCAGAGTAAAAACAGGCCCTCTTGGTTTTCTTGTGATAAGAAGATTCTAAAACAACAGATCCATTATCTTTTGTCTGCACCCTTTGTACCTTTTTTTCCTACCAGTCTGCTCTGTGCTTCATCTTGGGTTTAGTAGCTAAAACTAGTTAGTTAGGGATAACCAGCAGAGCAGCAGGATATTGACTGTGGGTCAGAGTCCACAGCCTGGAAGCAGAAGGCCACCTGGGGCTTTGATGGTCAGTCCTTGTGTGCTTCCATGGTGTGAAAATGATCCAATTACAGAAGCTCAGCATCAGATTGATGTAAAACAGATTCATTCATCATGCGAAGTGACAGGCACAGGTCAGCTGCTGCCTCCTATTGCCTCCTAGCTTGCCTTTCACCTTCCCACCTAAGCATGCCTACAATGTTTTGTCAAGTCATGGGGAGATCTCCCCCCCCTCTTGGACCAAGCAAGAGATGTTCAGTAAGTACCTTGAACTTGCTCAAGCACAATCACAAACTAATGTATTTTGTTTGCACTTTATATATTAGACAAATACAAAGTAGTGCATAAATGCAAAAGATTGATGGCTATCAGCATTGCATAAATCTAACATCGTAAAACAAACATCCCCATGGTGAAACATGGTAGCTGCATCAAACTGTAATGATGCATTCCTTGTGGAGGGACAGAGAAGCTGGTCAAAGTTAATGGGAAGATGGATGGAGCTAAACATACAGCAATATTGGAAGAGAACCCTTTATAAAAGTGTAAGACTTTGACGTGTTTGAGCCGGACAGCATTCCTAAAAGTGCATCTAGAGCTACAACAGAATGGTTTAAATCAGATCCTATTCATGTGATAGAATGGGCTAGTCAAACTCCAGACCTAAATCCAAATAAGAATTTGTAGTGAGACCTGAAGACTGAGGTTTACAGATGCTCCCCATTTAATTTGACTGAGATTTTTTGCAAAGACAGATGGGCAAAAGTGTCTCTAGATGTGCCAAGCTCAAACTCAAACTCAAAGGGATGAATACAAATGCAAGTCACAGCTTTTTGATAACAAAAAAACAACAATGAGAACCATGTCACCTTTTTGTGTTGATAAATCACATAAAACCCCAGTAGGTCCATGGACATTTGTAGTCACAATGTGACAAAATTGGTTAAATTTCAGGGGTCGTAAATACTTTTGCAAGACACTATTAAGTAGCTGTTTTATTCTTCATCCATGACTAAGTATGATCATCAATATGCTTTGATTTACCTGCAAAATGATTGCTATTTTAACTTATTTCCATTAATCCTTAGGCCTAATTAAGCCTTTTTCAATGGTGCATAAGAAGTTTAAAACCTTGTGATTGTCACCAAGCTAAGGCACCTTCTCTCATCTCCTTTTACGTTGCTGTGTTTAAAGCTTGATTAGGTGATCTAAAAATAAAGAAGCGTGCACGGCTCGCAGATATACGTTATTCCCCAAGGGTTTGTGAGCATGAGTGACAGTAATTGGATTGTCTTACTAAAGCATATTTATATTGTAAGTAGGCTATATTTACATGTTTTTCTTGCTTCTCATATTGGAGCAGAGTGGAGTACGATTAAAGTGTACTTATGACGCCCACAATATTTGAGTTTTTGCACCATTTGCCTCATTACCACTCTTTATATGAGTAAAATGGCCAGTGCTTATTGCTCTGACATGGTGTCAGAGCAATAACGCAAAAATCGACAACAAAAATGCATAACATGACCGTATAGCTTTATTTGAAATATTTGAAGCTTGTCAATTGCAGTACTTTGCCAGCATTACATTTAAATATTTTATGAATGAGTCTCCCTTAGTTTCCACACCTTCGTAATTCATGTTTTTCACAACAATAACTTTTTCTTTATGGCAAAAAATGAGAAAAACTTTGCACTGTTCATTCAATTCATCCATCCATCCATTTTCTGTACCCGTCCATCCTAATGCAGGGTTGCGGGGGGGCTGGTGCCTATCTCCAGGGATCAAGGGGGAGAGGCGGGGTATACTCCCTGGACAGGTTGCCAGTCCATCACAGGGCAACACAGAGACATACAGGACCAAAAACCATACACGCTCATACCTAAGGGCAATTTAGAGAGACCAATTCACCTAACAGTCATGTTTTTGGACTGTTGGAGGAAGCCGGAGTACCTGGAGAGAACCCATGCATGTACAGGGAGAACATGCAAACTCCATGCAGAAAGATTTGAACCCAGGACCTTCTTGCTGCAAGGCAACAGTGCTACCAACTGCGCCACTGTGCAGCCCCAATTAAATTAAATTCAATTCAACTCAAAAATACTTTATTGATCCCAGAGGGAAATTAGGTGTTGTTGTAGCTCATACTAATTCTTTCTTTAAGGAGTTGTTGTAGATCATGATGGCTGTGGGCAGGAAGGAAGTAAAGTCAGCCAGCTGACCGCCAGCAATGACTAGGTAAGGGGCAGCACTGCATTACTCTATAGGGGCGTTTCCACTATCGGAACTTCAGGGTAATTTGACCAGACCTTCCCGATATGCGCGTGTCTCCACTTCATCAGGCCGGACCGACAGGGCTGTTTTTGGGGCCATTTCAGGAACCAACGAAGTACTTGTATGTGGCATGTACTCGAAATGGCCCCATCGAGTCACTCAGCGGGAGCTGTGGTTGAGTCACGCTGATTGGTTGTAATGCAGAGGGAAATGAGCAGACGTCGCCAAACAACTGGCTTTGTAAAAATAATAGGAGTTGCTGGCAAAGCAGTTTATAACAACAGCAAACAGAAATGCAGCAACAAGCCCTGCTCCTTCCATGTCGAACTCTTGTTTTTTCTGCTGCTGTGGGCGCCTTTTTGCACCGATCAGTGACGCTACTCGCTGCTGAAACATTCGTGATATGTGGATGTCTTTAGCTGATTCCTTAGAGAACTGATTGTGTATGGAGAGAAGGAGCAGGCCAACAGATACCCAATCAGAAAAATATCTGGTTAAATTACCCTGAAGTTCCAATAGTGGAAGCCCACCATATTTTGCATCCAGAGAAAACTTCACTCACCCTAGCCCCTCAAAGGGCTTGAAACTATAGGAACAGTGTTGTAACTGTAGTTAAAGGTGATTCCATAATGTATTGTTGTTAAATGTGTTAAAATTAAGAGCATGTATCATTTTATTTGGATTCCAGGAACTTTCTGGCTCCGCATTGCTGACGTTTCATGAAGGACTAAATTTTCTAGACAACAAACTCTTCCATTCTTTTTTTTGTTATTTAGTGTTGACAATTATCAAGTTACAATGTCCTTCACACCTTAGAGAGCTGTGCATCAGTTGTTATTTATGATTGTTTATTCATCTGTCAGTTAACCTCTGAATAAAACCTGAATATTGTTTTACAAATACTCTATAATTGCTAACAATGTTCAACATGCTGGTTTGGTCCATGTCTGTTTGCAGTAATAAAAACACATCCACATTACTGTTTTCAGTTAGCAGTCAGCTGCCCCTCCCTACCAGATGCCTGAAGCTTTTCAAACAGCTGTGTCTATCATTGTGGCTTTTCACACTAATCTGATTACACCACTCTGCGACAGTCCATAACAACAAAAAGGGTTCTGTGTTACATAAATGGAACCACATTTGACAACAATGTCAAATGAAAAAATAAGAAGTCCGCATAAATCAGGACAGAGCTGATATATTGAGGAGGGAAGGTGCAGGACTTTAGAAGATGCTGATGACATGCAAGTCTCATCAGCATATACACAAACATTCATCATAGATGCAAACATATAAAGGGTGTCAAAATAAAGAGCCCTTTAAAGGCTGGCCCCAGTGCCCACAAAGACTTCCGTAGTGTGGTGGGATAAAAAAGACCTTTAACCAAGACCCCATCCTCCCAGTATGCTTTATTAATGAAACAGTGTCATGCAGGGACTGTGACTTTTGTCATGGGCAAAAGTACGTCACTGAAAAAAAAGATTCAATCCAATAAACAATTCATAGCTTTGTGAAATAATGAGATTTGCTTTGTCCTAAATCAAAAGTGATTTTTTTTAAAGATGCTGGAGGCATTAAAACGTATCTCTACTAAGACATAAGTGGCAGGCCATTGTCCTGCTGCTGTTAGAGCACTATTACGCCTGTTTTACCGTTTGTCATTTTTCTGGAGCTGACATCAACCCTATGGTCCCATAAATTGCATCTCTTAAAGTGCCGATGGAAACACAAGCTGGTGTCACAGCTTGATTTGTGCAATGAAAGGATGGAGGAAGGAGCATGGGCAGCGAGACCTGTGGGTTCCCTGAGATATCCACCTCACAGACAATTAAGCACCAATCAAAGACCAAGCAGGTTCCCCTTTTTGACCTGCTGATAATGTCAAAGGGAATTTCAGAAAATGCTAATACAGTACTGTAGGTCCTAATTATGATTAAAAAAAAGTGTTTATTTCAAAGCGTTACAAGTCAGCTAGGGTATGGTTTGAGTTTCATAAATTGCGTTTGCCATTCCCAGGACTAGAACAAAAGCCCCAACAACAGTATGCTGCATTTAATATGAATACCATTTTTATTGGATTTTTATTATCAAAGTGACAAAAGCACCATCTGCCTGAAGTAGCCAGGGCAGCAGGCTTTAGCATCAGCTGAGACATATGCAGAAGAATAGATCAAATATGTTTTAAAACACTCCACATGAAGAAAAGTTGTCTTCTTTTTGTTTGAAACACTGACTATGGATCTTAGAATATTTGAAAAATAGTACATTGTTGTTAATTTTCACCTTTATTTTAAATTTGTTCAAAACAAAAGATTAAACTATGGGTCAAAAAAAACATTTCGGTTGTTTTTCAAGACATTCAGTTTCCAGCTTCAGTGGCTTTTTACAGTAAATAACTAAATTCCCTGTTAAGCATAAGTATAGCTTTCAGTAGGTGAGGGATTATAAGAGATCCTTTCTAATGCATTAGCAAGCAGATACTGACAAATCAGTTTTTCCATCAGCTAAAATGCAAAAAATCTCGTTAACCGTACTTTTAAAGTCACGTCTGTTGGTGTCCACGCAGAAACTATTCAGAGTTTTCCTGAAAAACATCAGGAAACAAAGGTAAAAGAAGAACAGTTTGGTTTTAGATTATACCTTTCATAGGTATCTGTTATTTGTCTTTTTTTGTGTAAGTAATGTTGTGATTGAAATAACAATTACTAGATCAGTGATCAGTTCATTCACAGACGAAGCACTTTAAACCATAAGAGTACCATAACCATAAGATTTTTTTTTACCGGCCTACCCCAAAGAAACAAAGTCTGAGTGACTGGAGTTTTCTCCAATATTTTATGCTGCATGCATCAGCCCTGCTCCAGTCACTTTAGTTGCGTTGCACTGACAACCACCAGGCTAAAAGAAGACCACTATATTTCTCTCCTTTCAATATTTTTGAGGTAAAAATCAATGACAGTCTTTCTGTGGAAACTAACGGATGAGGACAGGTAATGCTGTTTTGTATGAAGTTGGTTGGATGTTAACATCCATCCATCCATTATCTATACCCGCCCATCCCCAGGGTTGCGGGGGACTGGAACCTATCTCCAGCAGTCAAGTGGTAAAAGGAAGGGTACACCCTTGACAAGTCACCAGTTAATTGCAGGGCAACACAGAAACATACAACCCTGCACGCACACATTCATACCTAAGGGGAATTTAGAGAGACCAATTAACAGTTATGTTTTTGGACTGTGGGAGGATGCTGGAGTACCTGGAGGGAGCCAACACATCCACAGGGAGAACGTGCAAACTCCATGCAGAAAGACCCCTCGGCTGCGATTTGAACCTAGGACCTTCTTGCTGCAAGGCAAGAGTACTATACCAAATGCACCACATAAATACAGTTTTTTGAATCTGAATATCTAGATTAAAACCAGTCAACTGCCAGCTATGTCATCAGCTAATATCGGATTGTTGTACTTGTGTTTCTCTATATAGAGCAAAATGGCTAAACTGTATAGTGTGCTATGTGATAAGCACTTGAAAAGTATTATTAAAGTTAATTAGTGTTTATTCTATATTCTTGCTTAACTCTTAACTACTAATCAAAATAAAATAACAAAACATCTATATACCCTAGTAAGCATTGTTTAAAGTGTAATAATCTCTATGTTGCATTATAGTTTTGCTTCAAATGAAGGGAAATATCTCGATATATGCCATTTTTTTGTGAAGTTTCGTAAAAAAATACCAAGAAACCATTGTATTTTTCCTCAAAGTTATCATAGCATGACAGTCTCATCCAGGCACACTTCTGTGAGGAACTTTGAAGTGTACGCCATAAAGATTTTACCAGTACATCTCATTGCAAAAACTGAGCACCACGCCCACTGTCCCAGCTGGCTCTTCTGTGTAATTTTGGTGTCACTCCACACAGAGAAGTGAGAGGCCTGTTAAAGAAGCTCCACTGGGAGCAAGGACAGTGGAGAAACTGCCTTGTTCTCTCTCTCTCTCTCTCTCTCTCTCTCTCTCTCTCTCTCTCTCTCTCTCTCTCTCTCTCTCTCTCTCTCTCTCTCTCTCTCACTGGGATCGTATTTCTCAGGGTTATCAAGCGGCTCATTTAAATGAGGCCTGGTCACAGCAGGAACCAGCTGAACAAAGTTACTATTACCAACGCCTCTCCTGCGCTGCTCTCACTCTCCCCTAATTGGGTTTGACTGCATTTGTTTAAACCAACAGAAAAAGGAAAAAGGAGGGTGGAGGGGTCATGGTGAAACTGAAGTGTGTCAGTTTGTCCAGACATTCCGGTACTTCAGAAAAAAAATGGGGCTACCACTCAGTGAGCTTATTAAACTAGGATTGAAGGGGGGTGAAACTTGGTGGGTCATAGAGCAGACCCAGTCAGTGACTGGAACAAGCCAATTCTGGTCTCCACTTGCACAATCACCTCTGGTGGTCCCAGCTCATTTCCTCAGTCAGCAGTAGCATCGACATGCTGCGTACGGCAGTGCATGGACACCCACATAGGCAAGTAACACATGAACATGTACACAAACATCCCTAATCTACAACCAGTCCCACTGTTAGCAAGCCACTGAGTGCTTCAATTTTGGGCTCCAAGGTAAACATGTATACCACAATGTTCTCTGAAAAAAGAAGCATTTGATCTGTAGGTATAACAACATTCAACATCAGTGAAGGGAAAGGAAAAAGGCATGAACAGCTATATTTCTCTGAATCAGCAGTTTTTTTTACATCACAAGGACAACTCTTGACAGTTTTCCCTTTGCTAAAACAGTAAATTCTTCTGACATCCAGCAAAGTCAGATGAGGCTGACCATCAACCAGCTGCATTCTGAGGTAGCTGGGGACAAAGCCGATCAAACGCTGTTTAAATGTCAGCCATCTGTAGTTCCTGATCCACATAAACAAAGACAAACGATAACTTTAATGGCCCACTACTTTTTCAGGCATGTTTCTTCCCCTCTTGACCATGCTTTATCTCGCATCACGCTAAAAAGGGATTCCTTGTAAATTTTATTACAGCAGTGTCAAAAAGACTCCCATCGAAAAAGCAGTAAATATTCTAACAACGTCTAGATGCAAGGCCATTCCTGCTGGCTCCAGGCACTGAATTAGGCCAGCCTGTTTCTAGTTAGACAGTCATTAAAGAGATCTTACAGCCACAGCAAATGGTTTCCTGTCCTGAGTGCTTAACTCCTGTAGTAGGAAATGTCCTAGGCCGTAAAGGGTGAACCAAACTTCCTGAACATTTTTTAAAGTTACCACAGAGGGTATCCGACGTGCTCCATCCACTCAATGTGACCAATCAAAGAGGACCCTGCTTGACCCTGACATGGTACTGACCGTTTAAACAGGTGGTGTCCATTTATTGGTGTTTAATATGGAAGTGACAGGCTTACTCAGTCTTCAGGAAAACACTCAATCTGGTATGAAAAAAATAACACTCTAAAAAAGGAAAAGTAATCAATGAAGGCCTCATTGCTGTGAAAATATCATTCATCAAGTTTTTTTTTAAGTTTTTCCTTTGGGTCAACCTACTTTGGGTTTAAAGTCCAACTGGTGCAGGTAGGGTGCTATCCAAATAACATATTTTACGCAGAGAGCTCAGCTCTGTATGGCTAAAGTAAATTTCTCTCACCATCTCCCTTTCTTTTAGGCAGCTGGTTAGCAGGCAGCTCATTCACTCCCCAGACAGCAAAGGTGTTGAGACCTGAGAGGCTGACCACCTGCTAACTGCACTCTACAAGTGGCTCTGCCTTTCTTTGAAAACCTGGCCCTCTTGTTCCCATTGCACACTGTCTGGACTCTGGCTAAAATAAAAACCAGCACTGGCGGACAGCATGCATCATCTATTAGTCATGTGGAAACACATGCAGCTTAGCTGGATGTATAACGCAACACAAAGGCTGGGTTTATGGCGCTTTGGTTTGTGAGGCCACGCATAGGTTTCCATGCCAGAGGCTCTGAACTGAGACAAAGAGTGAAAATATGATATTACAACAACAGACATATGGGTGACCAACAACCTAGGAGATGAGTAATTATATGACTATTATAAATCAGCTCACTCCATATTCATTAAGAGTACTGTAAATGTCAGGGTAATAGCAGGATATTGATGGCTCATACATTTTCAAAAGGAAGTGTGAACAATGGTCCCATTTTAAAAGATATTGGGTCATTGGCAGGTCAAGTTTCATAAATAGGGTAGAGAAATTTTTCACACAATCTCAAACTAGAGCAACAAACTTAAGATTTTAAAGGATAGATCAACACACAACTTTTTACTGAAGAGAGGATGCAAAAACACATGAGGTTCTCAGAAGTTTTAAGTGATAAAAATCTGAAAGTGTGATGTTGTAATGTAGTGTACAGCAAGTGTCAAAAAAGGTGGCAGATAGGCAGCATGAGCAGACATTTTTTAGCTTCTTGGTGGAGTTTATTCATAGACATTCATTTCTGCCAATTTTGTTAGGAGGGAAAAGGATACACACTTACAATACAGTCTCTTACAATTTCCATCTTAAGCTCTCAGTAGCCAAAGTATTGGTTTTATACAGAGCTGAAACACACCGGTACCTCATTAGTCTGTACCATTAAAAATATGTTAAACCAAACAATCTATTACAATTGAAACAAAGAAACAGGAACAAGAATATTATTCTAATTTACAAACTCATCTACATGACTAAATGGTTGGCAAAATACAGCACTCCGTGCAATGCAGCTCGAAGGGCTACATTAAAAAGAATAAATAATACTAAACAAAAGAAACCCTGATTTGGTTCTACCCAGTGAAGCAGTCAATAACATCATGGACCTACACCAACAGGAAGTGCTGGGACGGTCCCTCCTATACACCTGTCCTGGATGTAGGATCTGGACAAAGGGACAAACAATGTTAAGTACATACAAAAAAACATTAACATAAATAATTTAAAAGAAGTACATCTTTAACAGAAGGAAAATTCAAATGAACTAATGATTCAATAGTTTTTACTTTAAATTATATATTCACCCAGACTGAAAATTTCCTTTTGCCACAATTAGAGCTTTAGGTGCTTTAGAATATGTCTGTACCACTATTGTAGATCTAGAGACTGAATTCTCTAACCATTCTTTCTTTAAAAATTAGCTCAAGCTCAGTCAGATTGGCTGGAGATGATCTATAAACATCAATTTTCAGTTATTTTGCTAATTGGATTTAGGTCTGGGCTTTAGACCATTCTTATACTCCAAGCTCTTTTGATCTAAACCAGTGTCTCCAAATCTGGCCCTCGATATCTATATTCCTGCAGGTTTTAGATGCATCCCTGCTCCAATACAGGTGAATCACATGATGACATTATGTATTCAGTATCCCATCAAGTTTGGCAAAGGCCTGGTAACGAGCCATTCATTTGATTCAGATCTGTTGGAACAGGAATGCATCTAAAACCTGCAGGACAATAGATCTCGAGAATCAGGGTTGGAGACCACTGATCTAAACCATTACATTGTAGCTGTGGATGTATGATTAAGGTCATTATCCTTCTGGAAGGTCAACTACTGTCCTAATCTCAAGTCTTTAGCAGCCTCTAGTGGGGTTTATTCCAGTATTCCCCTGTATTTAGTGCCAATCACTGTTTAGTTAGATGGTGCATGACTTGGTAGGTTGGCAGTTGTGCCAAACTATTTCCATTTTTGGATAATGGTTGGGCAGTGCTACATGACATTTTGAAAGCTTATAAAATTGTTTAATGAACTAATACAGCTTTAAAAACTTTATCAATGACCTGCCTTGTGTGTTCTTTGGGCTTAATGATCCCAGTGTTTTCTAAAGGTTTGCAGACCTTAACAGAACAGTTGCATGGCACACTTTACAGATTTTTTATTTTGTAGAAAATGTAAAAATATGTATCATATTTTTGCCACTTTAGTTATCCACTACTTTGTGTTGGTCCATCACAAAATCCTAATAAAATATATTTAAGTTTATTGTAATGTGACAAAATGAAAAAAAGGTTCAAGAAGAATACTTTTTTAAAGCATATGCATATCTTGTGTGTTGTTCAGATTGTGTCTACAAAAGCAGATATGTAACTGAAAAGCAGAGCCTTAGTAATAATGCTGTACAGCCATTAATCACTCGCTTGGCTCAAGAGAAAACAGAGAGTTCACTCATGGCAAAAACTGCCTGGCCCTGGGACGGAGATTAGAGGCCTAATGAAAGCAAAACAAAGCTAGACATGTGAAATTTATTGGCACATTTAGAAAAGCAGCCCCAGAAGGACACTGCCACCAATAATCATTTCTGAATCCCAGTCAAGTGCCGTTTCCTCAGCCAGATGCAATCTAGAGAGGGGATATTTGTGGAGTGGCTGAACAAACACAGATTTGCTGGTATCTCCATCTTTCCCAGCAGCTGGGAAGGCAGAGGGAAGGCAGATCGCTGGTGTGCTGGCGGACGCCCCCCCTCAATGCATTCAGCTTCTGGGAACAACACTCTCTGTCCTCCCGGCTCCTCCTATGACCTGCTATGCTGTAATGTGTAAGAGCTCACTATCTCTCACTATCTACCTCTTTTAGTTTTGAACCCTGCATCCCACTGGCCCCCATGTTTAGCCACAATGGAGTGGGACTATTCTGATAGTACAGATTTGCAGAGTTGAGCACATCTTTATAATTTCTGACAGTAAATACATTTTTGCATAGACCATGCTTATAGAATGATTGCCTATGGTTAAATCAGTCTAAATTGAATGCATCGCATGATCAAAGTTTGGAAACAACAAATCAGCATTTGTAAAAATACAAAATAATGAATATCCTTCTTCAGTTTTTTTCTGTTTAAAACAAGAAGCATGAATCTAGACAGAAATAATGATATCTGATCAATGTAATTGGCATGTTGCCTAATTTGTACCACATGCGACAAGCAGGAAGAAAGCCAGAATGTTTCCTAAAATAACCATTGCTGAGACTTAGGGCCATTTTGGATATAATGACACCAGCATCAATGGAAGACTTTCTTGGATAACATATTTTTCCTCTATTTTTTTCTCATCAGCTGTGCAGAAACTATTTTAAAGTTAGAGGTTCTGGCCTTGTTAAGGTCATTTAAGAGGAATACTTATTCCTAATGAGCCCAGGTTAACCTAGCTTAGGTTTCTGTTTCTCTGCTCATTTATGCTGGATGGTCAACTACTAAGCTTGTCTTTATTTCTGTTCATCCAAAGAACCGTGCACCAGAGTAACCACAAATTAGAGGCGATTCCTTCTTGTGCCCTTTGCCCTTAGTAATTTGGTCTTTTCTAACCCATTCTCCTTGTATTGTAATACTACACCACCCCAATAAGCACAGTTTAAATTATTCACATCTCCAAAACAGGCATCTGGATCCATGAATACATAGAGAAAATATTCTCATTTAATTCAAATTCAAAAATACTTTATGGATCCCAGAGGGAAATTAAGTGTTGTTGAAGAATATATAATTAAATTTTTCAAGGAGTTGTTGTAGATCCTGATGAGTGTGGGCAGGAAGGATCTCCTGTAGCAGTCTGTGTTGCAGTGAAACTGCAGAAGCCTCCGACTCAAGACACTTTGTTGTGAGATAATTCCATAAAGAGGATGCTCAGGGTTGTCCATAATTTTCTTGATTTTATGAAGAATCCCTCTTTGCATCACACCCTCCATATGTTCCACAGTTGTCCCTAGAACAGAACCAGGCTTCTATATCAGATTGTTGAGCCTTTTTAAGTCCTTGGCTCTGATGCTGCTACCTTAACAGATAATGGCCGAAGAGATTACACTCTCCACAACAGACTTATATAAGATATGCAACATCCTGCTGCAAACCTTGAAGTACCTAAGCTCCTCAAGAAGTACAGTCTGCTTTGTCCCTTCTTTAGTCGGCTTCATTGTTGAGTCTCCAGTCAAGTCTGTTGTCCAGGTAAACTCTGAGATATTTATACTCCTTAGCGACCTCCATTTCTTCTCCAATGATGCAAACAGTGGTTGACCCAACCCTGTTTCTTCTGAAATCTACAGTCCTCTCCTTTGTTATGTTCACATTCATAGTAAGATGATTGTTTCCCTACCATGCCAAGTTGTATATAATTAAACATGCAAGCAAAATTAATGTGAGAACTAAATTCAAAAGAGTGGCACAAAAGAAATCCACTACAAACAGTGACAATTTAATTTTGGTTGATTTATATACAGATAATGAATTAGAGTTTATAGTTTGAATAAATTATTTTAAATGTTTAATTTTAAGGCAAGGCAATTTTATTTGTACAGCACATTTTCAACAGCAGGGTAATTCAAGGTGCTTTTAAAGTTTTCTCGAGGTCAGGTTCTGTGAAGTTATGGTCAGCACCAAACCCAACAAGTGTCTGTTATGAAATTTTGGACTGCTTATATGCACTAAAAACATTAAATCCTACTAATAAGCATTTTCATTTTGCGTAATTTTAAAATGCTAAACTTATGTAAAACTCTCATAATGCAACTGTTAGCTTTCACTACTCAGAAGATTTTTTTCAACACATTCACAGTGATGTGACATATTTCTATTACAGGCAAGGGAACTATTACCAATAATATCTTCACTGAATCTCACATAACAAATGGGAACAATCCCTTTTATGGGTTTAACTGTAAATTCAAACAGCAATCGCCTCCAAGTTATTGGGAGGGCAGCAAAGAGATGTGATAGTTAAAACTTTCAGTTTCTTACAAGAGATCTCTATTTTGTTGTTCTAATACATTTCAATGAAATACATTGCAGTTTGAGGTTTGAAACGTGTCAAAAGTTGTACAAGTTCAAGGGATATGAATGCAAGGTACTGCTAAACAATACTAGACTGATTGTAGACATCCATAACCTTAAATTATCTCTTATTTGTACACAAGTAGCATCTAAAGTCACAGTTCTTTATAGATATTGCCAAAACTCAGCTGTTAAGATGCATTCTTCTTCAGTTGTTCTTCTGGTATCCAGTAGTGGTGCTTCTTTAAAAACTAAAAAATGAGTTCATAGCCGTTGTCAAACTAATATAGCTAAGAAGATGGAAACAATGTTGTACCAACATATGAATAAAAAAAGCTACAGAAAGACAATTTATTGGATGCTACTTTAAACAGTGGTGATTCTTGCATGAAAGCCGCCCATGCAAGCCCCTCCTTCTTCAAATAAAATAAAATCAAACTTTATTTATAAAGCACTTTTCAAACTACAACAAAGCTTCTCAAAGTGCTTTACAGATTAAAAATTACCCACAATCCCCCCCCCCCCCTTTCCCAAAACCCCAAAATAAAAACATCACCACAACTATATCCCCCCACAGAGGAAACACTGGAAGGAAGACTAAAATAAGTTAAAATATTAAAATAAACAGTAGACAATGAGATTAAGTAGTAAAAAAATTTTTAAGACTGATAGTGTTTTTAAATTATCAAGTGTAAAACAATCATAAGATATGATCAAATAAAAAAGGCAAAGCAGATAAACAAGAATTGATAAATAGCCAGCTAAAAGCTAAACTAAAAAATTCAATCAAATAAAACATGCAGAGCAATTAAACAGATTTTAATAAATAATAATCAGTTAAAAGCTATATTAAAAAGGTGAGTCTTGAGCCTGCTCTTAAAAACATGAACGTTCTCTGCGGCCCTGAGGTCCTCTGGCAGCCTGTTCCAAAGGTGAGGGCCATAATAATAAAAAGACGCCTCACCACGAGTGCGTGTCCTGACTTTGGGGATGACAAGGAGACGGCTGCCAGAGGAGCGCAGAGACCGCGAAGGTTCATACGGTAAAAGAAATTCTGAAAGATAAGAAGGCCCAAGCAAAGGCCCAAGCAAAATGGCAAGGAGGAAGTAAAACAGAGAAGGAAAACAAAGGTTGGAACATAAAGAATAATCCTAAATACATAAATAAGAGGAAAACTAACAAAAGGGTAACTAAGATCTAAGTAAATAGGAAATAACACCAGAAGGACAAGATAAACTTAAAGTACTAACACCTAAGGGTAAAACAGGAAAAGAGGAAAAACATAAAGGGGGAAAAAGCAACCCTAAAGCCTAGTTTATACTTCTCCATCAGCAAGTTTCCAGTCACACGCACACATATTGACAGAGAGGTTTTCCTTTTATACTTCTACTATAGCAAGAGCCATAATGCTCCACTTGTGAAAGTAAATCTGCTGGGCTTCTACTTGGTACTCAGACACCAGTTCTGAGTGCCACACTGCCAGACAGGACACGTAAAAAAAAAAAAAGCAGCTCCTGTCAATCGATGCCAGATAATGGGTGGAACAAGCAGTTTCTGGCAGCAAGGAAAGATTAAATACAGTAATATTCTTCAAAATGGTAAAAATGAAATCTAATTAGAACTACCTTTTAAAAGATAAAACCTACATTGCATTGCATAATTACCCACCAAACAGGAAACTGCAGGCGCAGCAGCAGAAAACTGGCCCCGCAGTGTGACATCACATGGCTTGTCAAGTCATATTCATCAAACTAAAATAACCCGAGTGTTAGCCTGTCATGGAGCAGGTTTGCCCAAAAACATATGTCACCACAGTAACTAAGTGGGGCTTCAGGTTAGCCTCGTTTGTGGAACAACATTTTGGGATATTTAGCCAGGATTGTCAAAGTAAGCTTGGCTTTTGAGATTACCTTGCTTCGAGGAACAACCATCAGGACCGCAGGGGGTGCAGATCTTTTTTAGCAGGTCTGCCTACCATTGCAGTGACGTCATGGTTGACAACAGTTTATTTTCTTTAGCTTTTAACCACACATCCACTCAAGGAGCAATGGCCGACAGAGAGTGAGTTTTGATTGAACTGGAAAGCTTTTTACTAGAAGTGCAGCTCATTGAATAAAAATGCATGTAAACAAACAAACACAGCAGTTTGTTTGTTGTTTTCTACACCTCCTGGTGTTTAAAATCACTAAAAGATCATATTACATAAACTGGGCTTGGAATATAACGCATCTTGTGCCCAAAAGCTGCATTGATTACTAATTACATTGACTATAGAGCACCATTCTGGTGAAATGATCTTAGGCTTATGGTGGGCCAACCAATCACAGATGTGTGCTCTCCGTTGTAGTTGACAGATAGTAAAGAAAATCAGGCTCTACTCCGTCCGTCCTTGCATGCCTGTCGGAGAGCCCTTGCGCTGAAGGATAATGTTGCTGCGTGTCTTTGGACCTCCGCTGACGGAGAAGTATAAACTAGTCTTAAGCAGAACTCAAATCACAGAACAATAATCCTAATGAGAGAAATGAAGTAAACGGACTAACAGAGGAAAATTATGAGATGAGAAAAAATGACTTATAAAGGATCAAAAAGGATTTAAAAAATAACACAGTGTGATCCTAAGCTGGGAACACACTTTACGATTTTGGCCATCCTAGACCTTTTCTTTCGTTGTGAAAAAATCGTGATGAAAAACCTTGTCTGTGATTCGCACAGTGTGGTGTGACGTGCTCCCCGACAGCTTATTTAGTGATCGTATGACCAACACCTACCCAGTCTTCAGGCAGTGTCAGAAATTGTACGACCCCGGTCTGCCACTGACCAATGAAAATACACCCTGGGAGACGTCGTGCAGTTTCACCCACTAAATTCTTGGGCTTTTCAGTGTGACACAACTCTAAAGGTTGGTGGTGCTTGCACAGTGTGGCATGAAGCAGTCCTTTGAGACAGCAGAAAAATGCAGTGTGAAACGTCCTTTACACAAAGATTAAGAACAAAAAAAAGAAGATTGATCTGTTCAATACTTGCACTTCAAAACAATTTTTTTAAAGATGTCCCTAATATACATGTAAGTATTTTTGATTTAGAGATCAAATGCAGGTCAGATTCTTTAAACAGTAAAATAGGCCTTTAATGTAGTTTAGCCAATAAAGCGGCTTGTCTGACAATAGCTTCAGCATCAATAGCCAGCTGTGGTGAAAACCTACATTTTCCCACAGTGCTTAAACAATGCAAAACATCAGGGGTGTTGTATTCCATTGAGTGGACATGCAACTAAGCAAGATAAAACGTATTTGGGGTCTGCAACTTATCTTAACTTTTTGGAGACCAAATTGTTCACCCCAGGACAAGTTGCCCTGGTTAGAGAGCCATATTGCTCATTTAAAACTGCTTTTAAGGTGAAGACTTAAGGAGAGTAAAGACACATATGGCAAAATGTTAGTGTGCCATGCATGTATTTGTCAGTGTGTGAGCTTATACGTGTATGACTGATGCTTGGCAGAGAAGAGGCTTGGAAATTCAGCAGGGTGCCACTGCTGAAACGGAGACACTTCGACCCCCAGGCTTTAATCCCTTTTGAACGGGCCCAAGCACTAACATGGGCCCATTTGTTTGAAAGAGCACAAGAGCTCCCCTGTGCTATTTTAAGTGGGCAAGAAAGACGAAAACATTTTGCCAGCCTCTCTTCCCGCTGCAATCGGATCAGTCATCAAGTCATCCTGCGAGGACGGATGAGAGATCTCAGAGGACAGGAACAAAAACAAACACTTGCACTCATAGCACAGTGTCGCCTTGAGGAGACAGAAAAGTAAATTACATAAAGCGGACATATGCCATTCTGATTCCACTCAAATTGTGGATTACTGCTTTGATTAATCACACTTTAATCTGAGTACTGAATTTCTATGTCTACCCCCCATCACAGAGAAATAATCTTATTCCTCCCCAGCATAAAGCTAGATTATTTCTTTCCCCTCGCTGAGCTATTCTTCATTGCCTGAGGATTTTAGCTCAATTATCTTTGTGTCAGACGATTATCTCTGGGTTTAATTTAATCGTCATTACTCCCCTGTCATATTTCAATTAAACAGGCTTTCATGGCATTAACACATACTGTACTTAAACCTGTTCAGTTAATATTGTGCTAAGAGCTACCATGGAGGGTTATAGATGTCATAATTATGTACTCAATAAGCATATTTCACACTTGTCTGTGCTGGCACTCTGTCAAGACTCCAGCAAGCAATGATATTAATCTAATGGCAATATGCTCTTTATGTGATCTATAATACTGCCATGCTCTGCTTGAGTTCCTGCTTAATTGTGACACAGGGAGCGAGTGCAAGTGAGAGGGGTTAAGGAGGTTCAAGCATTACTAGATTACTCAGCGTTCTGGTTGTATATCACCATGGCTGCCGAAGAATGTGTGCGTGTGAATCCGCTTCTCAGAAATGTGAATATATGGAAAGTATATTTTCAACATCTTAAGCAAACACGCCATGTATGTCAATCTACATGTAGATTATTAACCAGGGATTTGTGCTGGCTGTTGTCCAGGATGTAGAAGTCTTCCTAAGTTTTGTGCTGCCTGTTTTTGCTGTTTTGTTTAAGCCTTTTTAGTTTAGATTGACAACAAACATTCATTTGATGTGAATATAATCAATCAGGAATAAAAATAGATAAGTATTCAAAGTCCTTACATCTTCCTTTTATATTTTATCA
This sequence comes from Valencia hispanica, assembly GCA_963556495.2. Lineage (NCBI taxonomy): Eukaryota > Metazoa > Chordata > Actinopteri > Cyprinodontiformes > Valenciidae > Valencia > Valencia hispanica. Next base: position 46,625,706 of record OY747701.1, read on the forward strand.
CATTATAGCCACAAAATGTTATGTATTTTATCTGGGTTTTTTGTGATAGTTAAACAAGACACAGGGCATGATTGTGAAACATAAGGAAAATAGTTGTATTTAATACATTTTACAAACAAAAATCAGAAAAGTGTAGTGTGCATTTATTTTTAGCCCCCTTTACTCTGATACACGTGAATAAAATCAGCACAACCAACTGCTTTAAGAAGTCCCTCAATATGTAAGTCAAGTCCACCTGTGCTTAATTTAATTTCAGTATTTTTGTTCTGATAAGGTCTCAGATATTTGTTAGAGAAACTGACAGCTTTTTGACTTACCTTCAGAACTGTATGTGTGTTTGGGAAACTAAGATTGCACATGGCCCTGACTGTACCATTTCCTCTGTCAATCATGGGGCTGGCAATATTATGTTGTGGGGATTTCATCAGCAGGGACAGAGGAGCTGGATGATAGAAGGGGATAAATAAAGAGTAATCTTGTAAAAAAATCTGTTCAAGGCAAAAGCATGCATCATTTTCCTTCAAATGTACAATTATGCCACACCGTGTTGTTTGTCTATTACATAAGAGCCGAATAAAAACCAAGACATTTGTGACTGCACTGAGACAAAAGGTCCAAAAATAAGTTTGGGGGGTATAAATATGGTTCAAGATACACACTTTTGCATCTAATGCATTTATCTCTTTGCAATAGACCTAAGTAAATCAACCTATATTTTCTTTGTGCAAATAAAACAAAAAATAATATTGACACCAAGGTTAAGATTCCTGAGCTGCATGCGAGTGTGCATATTTCCCATATGGTGCCCCCATTCCCTTAAGTGTATTTTTAAAGAAACTGGAAGGTCTCATAAACATTTATTATCTTTAAAAGATAAGATACTGGAACTTAAAAGATTGAATGCTTCAGATCTGTTTATGTCACAAATATTATATCATTGCTCCTTGAACTCGCTCCACACCCTCGTTCTTCCCCCTCTTAACAAGGACGTTTTTTTGTTATTTTTTTATCTCAGAAAAACAACTATAATCAGAGTTCCTTCATAGTACTGTTTATGATAAACAGTGTTATCAACACACTTTGATGTGTGAGGCTTTTATGTAGCAAATGCTCCATAGTTTTGGAGTAAATTTCAGTTTTTGATCTTGTTCAGACAAAAAGAAAAGCCATAAGGAAAAACAATTAATTATACAGAATCACAATTAGGGCTGTTGACTTATAGATCTGTAATTTACAAATGTATTATCAGCAAAATCAGCTTTTTGTGAACCTGATCTCCTCAAAGATTATCCATGTATTTTCCTCCTGAGAATAAGAAGTACTAATCTCTCCATAACAGTGCTGCAAATAAATAGAGTATTTCGCATGGTTATGAAGGAAGCCCTGAATGCAAGAGGTTTTCTATTTGTTCAAAACTAATGTTTTGCACTCCATGTTTCGAAATGTATTAAAACAAACTGCTTGTATAATTTGAGCTATTTGGTCCAGAGTTTGCAATAAGAGAAAGATGGCTTAGTTTGTCTCTACATCAAACCCAGCATGGTAATGCTCTAACTGTGTTGCCAGCTCAATGAATTCAGACACTGGCTGCCTGTGTTTCTTCCTGCTAAGAGGGAGAGAATAGATTACCAATAGCGCAGGCAGGGAGGCAAGCAAACATACAAATAAGCTGCACTCATTCGGAGAATGTTTTGCAATTAAAGCAAAATGCTTGTGATGCCCACAAGATAGGAAATGTGTGGGACATGAAGCAAACTGCAAAGCAGAGTTGCCAGGCCGCCCACATTGAGCGGAAGAGCTCCAGGGCAAGTCTGTCAGACACGGAGGAAGCATAGTTGAAATCTTGAATTAGTTAAAGCAGAAACAAAGGTTGCTGTGAAAGTCTTAATGAAATTATGGTGAAAATTCATATCAGATAAATCTATGTATTATGGTATGACTGAGACATTTATCCAGTATAGGAAGTATAAAAATAAAAGCAAAACCACATTACTCGTGATTCTCCTCAGCATATGTAAAACAGCACCTGATTGATGCCCTTAAACAATTACCAGCTCAGACATGCTATGTGGTGTTCTGACTGAATCTGGGAAGTATTTGAAGTTGATCTTGATAATCTCTGCAATCTTGCACTCATATCCTGGAAACTAATTTTTCAAAATCGACAGTAATAGGAATAATATGTATGGGGGCCTCATGCCCGTTGGCTAATCATAATATTTTCTGCAGTGAAACAGACAGTGGATCACTCACAGACCTGCACATTTGGATGAAGCAGGCACAGGCATGCACACAAATACATTTGCAAGTTTGTAGCTCTGAAAAGTAGAGATATCTCCTAATGCTAATAGAACAGGGGCAGTAAGAGGGGGAAGGACACTCTGATCTCATCTCAGACACTTGAATACTAGAAATGGTCAAAAATGCTAAACAAATTTAATAACCTCTATTGCTTTCCAGTCAGGATTTTGACAGTACAGCAGCTCCAAGATTGCGTTGGTAAAAGTTTCACAGGTCTTAAAACTTAACACTGTAATAAAACTTCTGTTTTACTGGAGTAATACATTTGACACAGCTGGTCATAACATATTTACTAGGATTTTCTGGTGCAGATTTGTTCAAATTTGGCATAACAGTTCTACTTTTACTTATTTAAAGGTTGGGGTATTATGCAAAATGGACTTTCTGAAGCTTAATATCCTGAGAACCTGTCTTTCCCTCATTAAAAACAGGTCCCAGTACACAGTGTATAACTAAATCAAACAGCTACCATCTCAAAGGAAATTTTGGTCAAAACAAAACACAGAAACCGGTGCATGCTTTTATTTTCAGTAGGTTAGGATCTTCCAATGGTGATCTTCTAACTGGACTATGTAAAAAAATTAATAAATAAAATAGGGCAGCTGCAGCTCATCCTTAATGCTACTAATATAGTCCTGATAAATACCAGGAAATTAGATAATATCACACCAGTGTTTAAATTGTTTCAAAGGTTAATAATAATAGGCCTATAAGCCACTGAATGGTCTTGGGTCAAATTAAATCTCAGAGTCAGATATGAACTATACAGACCCCTCAGGTCATCAGTGACCCATTCACTTACTCTTAAATCAGAACTGAACACGTTGTTTACTGTAGCTTTCCCATAATATTCGAATATTATTTTATTAGTTAATATTTATCATGTTTTATCTGTTTACCTCTTTAAAATTAGCATTTTGATAATTTCTTTTCAATTGACATTTCAACTTTATCATATTTAATGTATTTTACTGCCTTTATTTTCCTCTAAAAGACTTTAAATAAATAAAAAATGAACTTGGGTGTTTATGTTTGTGCACGAACAGGTAGAACAAACTCAATGATGAAAAGGTCTGGTCTTGAAGAAGTTGACGAAGTAGTAGATAGGGAGGATGGAGGGAGTCAGGAGGGGAGTCCAGCAAAGAGAGGCAATCAGGGCTTATTGCCACTGACAGGGCTGCACCTTGATAGGCTAGGCGATGCATTGTTTGTCACCTAACCAACCTCAATCAATCAATCATCTCCCTCAGTTCCTATCACCAATCAATCAGGTGGCGCTGCAGCTTCAGAGGACCCTCTTCTTTGTTTCACCGTCTGGCTCAGGTTACACCCCCCAATCAAGTTTCCCAGCGCCTTGCAGGACGAAAATCACAGCAACTAGGAATAAACTAAATAAGAAGGGAAAGACTGATGAATTTTCAACTGCTCACCCTGATAACTAATTGTATGAAATGCTTTATATTCATGTAATTTTATTTCATGTCATGACAAATGAATAGTGCAGAGCCAGGTGGAGCAGCTCAGGTAATTAGCCCCACTATGGTGAGGAGTCGGTAGATGCCCTTATCTAACAGAGCTTGGTTAATGCATTTTTTTATGCTCACAAGCTGTTTGCTGTGTCCTATATTACATTCTGTTTTGCATCCTATGTGAACTTTTAGACTTTCTAAACTGTTGGGAGAAGGTATTTACATGCAAAAGTAGGAGTTATAAGGGTTTAGCTGCTTTTTGTTTAATGAAGTACAGCTTCCACCATGAACTGTCGTCGGTGTGCTGCTCTTCCATCCACAGGTTTCATGGGAAATCGCCGGAATTTAGCAGTAAGCTTAAAATTGCCACTCTGTTTGCTTTGACTTTAGGAGTCTTTGGAAAAAAGAAAGATATGGCTGTAATATAATACTAAACTCCTACTGCACCAAAATTCTCGAAAACTACATTTCTCAGATGTTAATTCCAACAGAGGGATCAATACCTCACCAAATAGATTGTTAAATATTAAATTTATTTTTGAAATGATCTGTAAGGAAATAAAACGAATTAGCAATAATAAATCAGTGGAAGAGCATAATAAAATGTCAGATCTCTTTATTTTTTTATCTCAGTAAAATATTACTTTCTTAAGGAATGTTTTTTTTAGATTTGCCAAAATATAAGTTCTTATGTGACTTTTCTTAACAATGGATAAACGTACTTAATAACCATGTTCATCAGCCCTCTATTGATCCCCTCTGTGTTGTATGCAAGGTGTGTTTCATGCAATGAGGATTGTTTCTCTCCCAGAGCCCCAACTGAGGCTGATGTTTCTTTTTTTCAGCACATTAGGTTGCAGCCTTAGGGGTGCTTTGACCAGTGGATCAATGGCTCTCGCGCTCTTGTCACCATTCATTTAGAGTGAGCGAGCCCTGGCTCCAGTCCTTGTCTGCCACTGGCCCTGCTTTCACCTGGTCTCCCCTGTCCCCTTCTCTGAGCTCCCTCTGACAGCTGGCTGCCACAACCAGAAGCAGACAGACCTACCGCTTGGCGGACACACGCTGGACCACCACAAACACACACATCAAAGTGGATGTAGTGCATGCCGAGGCCTTGTGCCCACACTTTTTCCTCTCACTCATGCTCATCTTCTCCAGCATTTCTCTGCCCTGCCCCCGCCTCTCGCCTTTTTACACATCTGGCTCTGCTGCTTTCACTTGCTGTCTTGGCTTCTCAGCCACTTCCTCTTGGTCTCTTGAGTCAGGAAGTAGGGCGTCATCTTGTTGGAGGGGAACCAGCTGTGGACCTGGGTTGCTCTGATGTCAGCGTAATCTCCTGATCCAGGACATATACTCTTGCTGCAGTTACACTGTCTACATTATAATTTCAACCCAAACATCACATCACTTTGTTGCAGTTAAGGTGAACTTGTTGAAAAGATGCATTATGCACGCAAGCACTTAACACAGGACACTTCATGTCAACATTAATGGACCTTTTTAACGTGTCCATGTGTGTTGTGAGAAGACTGATGCAGCAACGGTGGAAGACTTGTACGGGGGTAAGCCAGATTCACAGGTTAAGAGAGTGAAGGATGGTTTGTGGGACCAGCCCTGCAGGATTTAGAAGCGTAAAAAAGAGTCACAAAAAATGTACGTAACAAGGTGAGATAAATAAAAATTGTCTGAAGCATTTGGTACACATTTACATGTTACTCTTAAGCCCAGTTTATGCTTCTCCGTCAGCAAGTTTGCTCTGGCACCGGCTGTATCGATGGAAATGTTTTCCTTTCAGACTTCTCCGATGCCGGGGGAGTCTTGCAATGCAATTCACTGCCAGGACTACAGGGGGCACAGCAATTATCTGGAGATTTCGTGCCACCTTTGCAGTCATGTCTCTGGTCAACAACAGTCTATTTATTACTTTTTAACTTTTTTATTTTAAACTAAAACTCTTCACTAGAACAACTTCTGCCTCTTTCAATACTCAACAGAGCTTTTCATGAACAAATATGACAAAAAGCTCCTCACTCGTTACTGTAACGAATGCTGAACACTCATAAATTGTCTTTTATGCAAGACGTTCTTTGATCTGCTCCATGTCTACATATCTTCTATGCTCTGCAGTCTTTTTTTGTTTGTTGTTTTTTTAAATGGCAGTGCTGTTGACAAATATAAAGGAAGTGGCATGCTGATCAATCACAAGCTTGCATTCAACAGCCATTTAAAAAATTGGGTATCTCTCCATCACCCTCTGTGGCCCTGCCGCAAACAGATGATGGCGATGCGTGTCTCCACATCCCCGATGGTCTGACAGTCAGTGAAAATGTAATAACATCTGCTGGTATCGGTCCAAAGTCTGTGCAGCCATCTACTAGGTTATTACAACCTTCTGAGAACATTTAAAGAGAAGCTAATTATAGTTTTAGCAGTATTTGACATCTGCCTACATTGACAAAGGTATCAAAATCAAATGTATTGACCATTGTGTCAGAAAAAAACATTTATAGGGTATTGCCAAGACGAAGATGAGAGACACAAGAGTCAACAATTCAGATAAAACTTCTAACAACTCAGCCATGCCACAGACTAATTACCTCCATCCAAAACTGCACTGATACAATTGTTCATGCAAAATGGATTTTCTTTTCAGTGGGTTGACATTTCTGTACTAAAACTTAATTCTTTAATTGACCTTTTGTATAAAAAACGTTTTTTTTTGCTGAATGTAATTTGCTTTACAACCCAAAAACTGAATTATGGATTCTGTTTAATTGTGAGCTGTAATCATCAAAGATAATGGAAATAAATGCTTGAAATACCCAACTGTGTGTGTGTGTATGTGTGTGTGTGTGTGTGTGTGTGTGTGTGTGCGTGTGTGTGTGTGTGTGTGTGTGTGTGTGTGTGTGTGTGTGTGTGTGTGTGTGTGTGTGTGTGTGTGTGTGTGTGTGTGTGTGTGTGTAAGGAATCAATGTATCTCTTTCACCTAATTAAATCACTGAAATAAATTAGCTTTGTAATGATATTCTAATTTACTGTGATGCACCTGTATAAAAGCATTTCAGTAGGTTGAATATGAAGTAGCATACAATTATAAGTTTTTCAAGTTCTGCCATGTGAAATCAAAACAGCTCAAATGGCTTTTTAGTGTGACATTAAAACTGTTTACTATTCAGGAACAACAGGCACTTCTAAATATCCCCCACTAGTTATTGTGCCCTTGTGCTATAGAGAACATATTGCACTGTATGTAAAAATGAACAAACATCGGCTGGGCGTCAGCCATCGACGAGCAGCCTTGTTTTATCGCCTGTACTTTATTACAGTTTGCCATCTGCACAGAGGAATGTTAATAGCTAGCTGCGACTATTTACACATATGAAAAAGTAGATCCATCTGCCATGATCCGCCCGTCTCACATGAATCAGTCCCGCCTTTCCCCAATGAACAACTGCTGTTTATTCACAAGGTGACAAGCAGCACCAAAGCCTAGCGACACCTGCACCTCACATCCTGCCGTCTGACATATGTGAACCACACACACACACACACACACACACACACACACACACACACACACACACACACACACACACACACACACACAATAACACCTCACCTTGCCATGTCACACCCTCATCTCCATCAACACATTTTTCAAGGTTACAATACACAATGTGCCCCCCCCCCCCTCCTTCTCCTCTGACATTTGCGTTTGCCACTTTGTTAGCAGAGGATTCATAATGACAGGCACGCATGTCAATTGAGAAACAACCATCAATTCTAATCAGTCAAAAAGGGATTATGAGGGTAATTACTTATATAGTGATTCAGGTTAATTCCTTAGCCAGGACTTGGCTTAACACTTTGCCAGGTGACAAACAGTGGCAGGCCACTTATAGGGCAACTGGAAAATCCATGGAAATTACTATCTCTAGAAAGAGCTGTGCACACATTGCTATGAAGTGACCCAGAGAAGTGTTGAAATGAAGCTAAGATCCTTTTAACTGCAGCAATAATCAAATAATATAAGATGGTAAAGTCCCATTTTACATCCACTCCACTTTGTGTCAAATTACAGCTTTCCTTTGGCCTGAGAGTGAGCACATTCTATTGGATGAATGATAACGACCGATATGAGCTTAATATCAGCACAGAAACCGAGAAAAATAAATCTTTATTATGCACAGAGAAACCACTCTGGCTGTAGCGCCCGCAAGTCATAAGTGTGGCGTAAATCATGCTCTGTGAAAATGTACGACCCAGCATCAGCCAACAATAGCAATAATCTCACTAATCAGTAGTTTATGGAGCAACAGCCAACAGAAATATGTTTCCAAACAAGCAGCAAAACAGAAAAAGGGGGTAATTGTTTAGTTTTTACCAAAAATGTGCTTAACAGTTACTAACAATGAATGTTAGATATATTTTATTGTTCTTTAATTCCCTCAGCCAAACTCCTGTTTTATAATTTGGCTGATGGGAAATCCATTATGCCAGGTGGTAGTGCTCTGCACTACTGTATGTTGGAGGTGAGGAAACATTAAGCATTAATCCCCACCTGACACTAATACTTGATGTATGATTGACCCTGAAGCAGGACACTGCACATTACAATCTGGGCCATATGGCAAGACATTAGCCCTTCAACCCTCCAGCAGGATAATCTCTCCATTCTGGCAATGCTTTTTCTTCACAGATTTCTTTGCACAATTGTTGCATGACAGTATTAACGTACTGAGACAGATTTAGCATGCCCTGCGTCACTAGACAGGAGGAGGGGGTTTAGCCAGAGGAAGAAAGAAAAAATAATCTGTGATCATGAAAGCCATGCAAACACTCCATTGAACTCTCTCAGGTTAACCCTAGCATTTTTGTTTTGTTTTAGTAAGGACATGTATTTCTTCCGAATTTTTTCTTCAGCTTTATACTCAATCTTACAAAAGTATTTATACCACTTGAGCTCTTTCTAGTTTTGTCATGGTTTCAGCACAAACTTCAATGCTTTTCACTAGGAATTTATGATAGACCACCACAACGCAGTGCATGACGGAAAGAAAATGATACAAGGGTTTTAAATAAAAATCTAAAGAATGAGGCGTGCATTTGTATTCAGCCCCCTTTACTCTGATACTTCTACTAAAAATCTAGTGCAACTCGCTGACTTCACAGATCATCAAATTAGTAAATACCATACCATATCATACTCTATATATTTATATAGCTCTTTTAAATCAACACGTGGTTGTGCTGCACATCAAACATATAAAAAGTAAAGTAAAAACGAAAAACAAAAACACAATGGGTAAATAACAATAAAAGTAACAAAACAGCAATGTCAGTTCCAGTCTAAGCCAGTGAATAAAAGTGAGTTTTTAACCTGGTCTTAAAAACCCCCACTGAGGAAGACTGCCTAACGTGTAGTTGAAGAGCATTTCCAAAGCTTCGGCGCCGCCACTGAGAAAGCACAATTCCCTCTAGTATTTAGATGTGACTTAATCACTGAGAGCAATAAATGGGATGCACCTGTAATTTATCTGAGCATAAATCCAACAGTTATACTATAGATGCCTCATGCAGCACTGCTCAATCAAGCATTTCAAAATGGAAAGAGTGCGGCAAACCTAAGATATGGAAGTCTACCTGAAGCGGAAGGCTGGCCGAGGAGAACTGGCCGGTGGAGCTGTAGATGATGCTAGGTTCAGATGGGAGAATATGTTAACAAGACATCTTTTAGTCATGACATCCAGCAAAAACAGAGCCATTTTTAAAATAAAAGAGTCACCTTTGAAGTATGACATAAATCATGCAGGGATCAAAACAAACACATGGAAGCTAGTTCTCTAATCAGATGAGACCAAAGTTGAGCTTTCTGGTCTACATGCAAAATGATCTGTGTTGTGTAAAACTAACCCAGATAGCAATTACATTTGGCCCGGATCCGTTTTAAACCCCTTGCCTCCGTTTCTAGCTTAGAGACGTTTTCTGATTGTGAACCAGATCCGTGCCAGATAGAGGTTTCAGGTTAAACATTCTAACTGCCATCAGTTCAGTATTTATATCATTTTACAGATCTGGCCCAGATCACTTTTCCCATATGGTAACCGAAAGACATTCGCTGGTCTGACACTGATTTGGTTCAGATCTGCAATATGAATCTGAGCCGATACTGTTTTCACAAAGGCTACACTGGTGTGGCCCGAATCTGTGATACATATCTGAGCCGATTGCATTTAAAAAAGGGCTAAAAACTGCTCTGGCCCATATCTGCAAAACGGATTTGAGCCAACACTGTTTTGACAGAGACTACCTGATGTGGACCACATCCGAAATACTTTTCTCAAACTGTGTGAAGAACTCAGTGGAATAAACATTTTCAAAGTAACAACCTGTCTGTAAATTTTTTTTCTATCTAGAGCATGAGATAAATGCATTGTCATTAAGCTGAGCAATATTATCAGTGTTTGAAAACTATACAGCAACATTTTGTGATGCTATAAGGTCCGTTACAGCACAGATCCGTTTGAGCTCCGTTTTACGACAGCGCCAAAAGTGCCAAGTGAACGTTGGGTCTCGCTTGACTGTCATCTTGCAAATACGGCCCACATCCGTACTACAGACTTCAGCCAGAAGCTTGTTGTTTTATGCGTTTTAACCATTAAAACGATTTATTTCAGCTATAGCATTGCTCCAACTGAAACCTGTAGCCTTTATCAAGTCAAGCTTTTTATTTATAGCAAGGCGTTGTAGTGAAAATGTTTTTCTGGACATTCCACAGACTGTGAAAAATGTAAGCCTATAATAATAATAACTATGATACCCTAACTGACAAAAAATGCCAAAAATAAAGCAAAAGGACAATCCAGTAGTGATTTAAGTGGAATCGTAATACATCCGGCACAGCTTCGGTAGGCGGAATCGTTTCACGCACCCATTACGTATCTGTAACGGGATGATCAGGCAGTGCTGCATCGGTGCTGGATCGGCGCTGGCACATATCCGCAACAGCCCTTAAAAACAGACCAGAAACGGCTTCGGCCCGATCTGCGTTTGGACTCAGGAACGACTCCGTGCGGCGGATGCGGGCCAGACCCGGCTCTATCGTTTTGCGGTTGCGGTCCTGTTCTGTTACAGCGTCCAGTGGCTATCTGGGAACACTGTGAAACATGGTAGTGGCAGCATTATGTCATGTGGATGTTCTTCTTCAGCAAGATTACTGTAGCTGGTCATAGTGGATGGAAACATGGATGCAGCTAAATATACGGCGATGCTTTGAGAAAACCTGTCAGCGGCTTCAAAAGACATGAGACTGGGGTGGAGGTTTACCTTAAAGCCAGTACCCTTAAAAAACAGCCAGAGCTACAACAGAATGTTTAGTAACTTCAAGTTTTAAAATGGATCAGTCAAAGTCCAGACATAAATGTTGATATTCTCTTTTTATCCAGTCTGATTGCTGTTGAGCTTCTTTGCAAAGAAGGACCAACTTTTTAGTCTGTAGATGTGCAAAGCTGGTAAAGATATACCACAAATGGCTTGGAGCTGTGACTGAAGCGAATGGTGATTCAACGAGGTATCCACTCAAGAAGGTTAAACTCACAAATGTACACCAAACCTTTCAGATTTTTTTCTATGAAAAGCATCCATTTCCAGTAAGCCAACAAATATGTTCTACCTATAATGTACATTGCAATTTGACGCTACTGCACTGTGATATTTAAGGAAATGGCAGAAACATGGGAAAATTGAGAATCATGTGTGCATATCGCAAGGTTCAGTTCCCAAATGGTTTCAGCATTCTCTCCAACCCCACCACACACAAAACTCCCGCCTCCAACTGTCCACATTATATATCTCATCTACCATTCACACACAACCTAAACACATGCACACACTCAGCACCCTGATCAAGTCCTCCTATACAAGTCTGAAGCAGCACTCCCTTGGAGTGAGGGTGAAATCTCAGCCCTCTCCTCTCCAACCTCAGCTAGTAATGAACAAATTCACTGCGCATTACTCTGGACTTGATCTCTAGCAAAATAGTGCTGGAACAAACAATTTGGTTTGTCAACATCTTTCTCTGGACTCCTCCATCAATGTCAGAGGTCCAAATTTAAACAGCAAAGTGCATTTGACTGCAGGACCCTGAGCTGATTAGACTTCCCAGCTCAGCGAATTGCTCCAGACAGGACGGCAGCTCTGATTGCTAACCCGGCTTGAAAATAGTCTCCCACTGCCCGGGATTAGCATGAATATTTTGATATAGATCGATAAGCAATCTCCACTCCATAAGAAATGCCAGCAGCCTTCATTTGGCTGATCAAAGGCACATCAGCCAACAGGCGACAGCTAGCTATTGTTTTTCAGGCCAGGTTGAGTTGAGGGAGCGAATCTGTGGGAGGGATCCACGAGCACTCCTGCTCCACTCTGCTCACCTAATTGTGGAAACAATCACTGCTTCACAGGATCCCATCTTCCAGGGATGGACCACTCAAATGAGGGAGACAGAGGGCCCGACCGCAGGGGGACAGACTTCATTACGGCCGTGGTCTCAAACCACTTGGCCACTGGAAGCTGCTGACCCGGAAGGAAAATCAGGGTCACCTATCTATCTGTTTACTTTTTCTGCAGCTAAAAAATTGCATTGAATTGGACATTTGCCTGGCAGGGGGTCAAGGGCAATCACTGCTCTCAGAAACAAGAATATTTTGGATTTTAATTGAAGCTCAAAGGTAGGCTGGGGATTAGAATAAACAGAAGTTTCCATTCAGCACATTTAAAAAAACCCTCCGTTCTATTTAAAAATAATGACTCAAAGGATACAATAACTTATGAGATTATTTAAGCCAGGGGGAGTTTTCCCTATTTTGTCACACCACAACTGCACACTGCTTTGCATTTTGTTGGGATTTTTTGAAAATCTGATAGGTGAGTTGTGGATTTTTATTAAGCCATCTTTACTCTGATATCCCTAAAAACTCACTGCATCTAATTATTTCAGGCCTAAACTAATTGGTCAATGGAGGCCACCTGTGTAAAATTCAATACTAGTTTAAACATCTGTTCTGTAAAAGCCTTAGAGGTTTGTTAGAAAACATTAGTATACAAACAGGATCATAAAGATTCCAAGAACACAGCCGACAGGTCTGAGAAAAATGTCATGGAGACGTTTGAAACAAAATTAAATAATAAAACTAGAAAATTTCAGGACAATTAAAAGGGGTCTTCCAATTGGTGCGTAATCAGTTGGACCCCAAATCAGAGGTTCTGTTGCCGAGTTCACTTCAGCAAGATAACTAGCATGTTATCATTAGTATCAAAGCAATCAGTAGAACAAATTAAGCAAAATTCAAAAATTAGCTAAAATGCTATCTTGAGCTAGCATGCTAATGCTCGCTAGCATGTAATCAGTACGAAAATGTAAGAAAATTCTAAAATGAGCAAAAAATGTTAATATGAGCTAGCATGCTAATGCTAACTGGCATGCTAATGCTAGCTTACATGTTATTATTACCCTTGAAGTAATCAGTAATAAAAGTTAAACAAAATTTTAAAATTAGCTAAATGCTAGCCTGAGCTAGCATGCTAATGCTAAGTAGCATTAAAATTATGTCATGGGGTGTGAATACTTTTCTATGTGGTAGAATACTTTCCTAAGTAGCATAAAAGGGGTTGGTTTTAACAGCACAGGCAGCATAGTGATTAGAAATGAATGGACAATGTCAGTAATGAAGCATTATGGGAAGTTTAGTTCTTTTTTATGTCTCTTTCTAAGCAAATTCACCCACTGTTTGAAAACTGTACATGTATCAGATCTCTGCATTCATCCAAGTTCTTTCAGACTGCTGCCTTCCGCTGAGAGACAGAAAGGGAGACAGAGAGACAGAGTCCTTTAGGAGCGCTGCTTTCGCTGTGCGACAGTCACTGACAGAGAGACACAGACAGACAGACAGACAGACAGAACCTTCATGTAACATTCACTGTAATAGTAGTGTAAAACAATAAGGCCCTACGATCTTCTATTGAAAATCTGTGGGCTTTTATTTTGAAGAGATTGTTTGAGTCTGATTTTGAAAGACCAGCAGGGATGTCAGTTAAGGCTGATTGAGTATCATTAGTATAATTAGTATTCCTCCCAATTGGTAATCCAATTCAATGAGGCCTTAAATACATGTCCAAATAGAGTTATGATGACCTTAAGTGACCTTTTGTTCTCCCCAGAAGCGCAGCCTTTCTGTTGCCAGCAATGCTAATGCTAGCTTACATGTTATTATTACCCTTGTTTCTATTTTGTTTCTGTGATAAAGGAAACTAATATTGTTGCAAATTTATAGTAATATGTTTTTGTAACATTTTTCAAATGAGTTGATTGAAAAAAATGCTCTTCTATGTATGTTACACTAATAGTTTGAGGCTGATGTTCGATTCAAGTAAAAGCTTGCATAATTAAAAAAGTCTATTAAATTAACAATAGTCATTTTTGCCTTACTGTGGTTTTTAAAACATTGTTTAGCTAAATATTTTTGCATTATCTCAGTAGTAAACTTGCAAGGTAATTCAATTAGGTTTTAAATACAACAGTCAAAATGACCGCCTGTGGCCGTTCTGGTAGTTACAATATAGTGGCCATTGCAGTGTTAAAGAGCGCTCCACTCTAAAAATTTTAATTTTGGGTAAACTTTTGGTTGCTCAGAGGCAAAATGTGAAAAAACCATAACAGATATCAACATCCCGTCTTCAGTTCTGAACAGAGCACAGATTTTCCTACAAACTGAAAGTTAAATGGGGTTTCTAGGTGAACGTATGATGACACAGTAAATCCTCAGAAATAGTGGATTTTTATGATTTTTATGAATGCTTCGACCCCTGACTCCATTAATTCCTATTTTTGGCTAATTAGATTGCCATGGTAACTCCAATCGCCAATAAAAATTAATAGCACACCTAAATCAAATAAATCTTTATTTATAAAGCGCATTTCGTACAAAATTGCATTTCAAAGTGCTTTACAGATTAAAACTACCCCACATAAAACCACATTCCCATCCCTTAAGACACTCAAAAACCATTAAAAGAACCTTAAAATCGATCCGAAAAACCTACGGAGAGCCAATGCTATGAGTTTAAAACAGGTGTAATGTGCTCCCGCCTCATGGTCTTCATCAGGAAACGTGCTGCTGAATTTTGTAGAGGTTGTAAACCTGAGATACTCTTTTTGGGAAGACCAGAAAGCAGGGCATCACAGTAATCAATTCTACTGGAGATAAAAGCATGCATCAGTGTCTCCATGTTGGCCCGAGAGAGAATAGGGCAGACTCTGGCTATGTTCTTTAAGTGATAAAAACCTATTTTAGTAATATTTTTAATGTGAGGGATAAAAGTCAGCTCAGAGTCTAAAATCCCGCCCAGGATTAAAAGACAGCGGTTGTAGTTTTGGTAAAAGTTTCTCTCTCTGAGCCTTAGGACCGATGACTAAAACTTCAGTTTTGTCTTGGTCGAGCTGGAGAAAGTTTTCTGCCATCCAGGATTTGATGTCTAAAATGCAGTTAAAAAGGGCATCCTTTGGCCGTGTGTCATCGGGAGACATGGAGATGTACAATTGTCTATCATCAGCATAACTGTGAAAGATAACTCCATGTCTTCCGATGACACTGCCGAGAGGGAGCATAAAGAGGTTAAAAAGCACTCGGCCTAAAATTTAACCCTGGGGCACACCACATGTAATCCTGTGGACCCTAGTGGAGCAGGTATCTAAACTTACCATAAAAGTCCTGTCTGTGAGATAGGATGTAAACCATTTGTGAACAGGACCAGAGAGGCTAATCTGTTTTAAACTAGTTAAAAGAATAGTGTGGTCTACTGTATCAAAGACAGTGCTTAGATCCAGTAGAACCAACACTGTCATCCTTTGTGCATCATAGTTTAATCTAAAATCATTTAGAATCTTCAGAACAGCCGTATCAGTGCTGTGGTTCACCCTGAAACCAGACTGAAATTTCTCCAGGACATTGTGTGCATTAATATAAACAATGAGTTGAATTAAAACAAGCTTTTCCAAGATTTTGCTTAAAAACGGTAGGTTAGATACCAGTCTAAAATTGTTAAAATAATTACAATCTAAAATGCTCTTCTTCAACAGGGGCCTCACTACCGCCTGTTTGAAGGTGGCCTGAAATAACCCCGTCTAAAGGGAGCAATAAATCAGGGTTAAAATCTCATCTCTAAAAGATCCGTAAATTGGCTTAAAAAGGCAAGTGGGAATTGGTTCCAAAACCCATATGGTGGTTGTAAAAAAGGCTCCCTTCAGACAACAGGTGCTGGGCCCTTTAAGGGGCGGAGTCAATTGTCGCTGGAGAAGAGAAAGAAGATAGGAGAAAAGCAGGAGCAGCAGCAGCAAGAGCAACTGAGACAAGAGGAAGATGAGGACGGTGTTTAGTATAAGTTAAGTTCCAGCCTTTGTCCCGTCCAGTTTCTTTTTGGATGTGTGCGTAAAGAAAGTAAGTCTTGTTGCCTGTGTATTAATAGAATTATTCTTGTATTGAAGGTTCATTTCAGGCTAGGTGTTTAATGTTAATGGCATATAAACTGGTTTAGACCAGTATTTCAGCTACTCTCGTGGTGTTTTTCATTGCGCATTTCCTGCCACAGAATTGTTATGTGTTGAGAAGCTATGGCAGATGGATGTCATTCCGTACTGAAGTAAGAAGTTGGTGGTGATATCCAGGCAAGACAAAGAAGCCATGGCTATTCTCCAGGACCAGACCAGCAGGACCAATGTCGACGGTATTCAGCGCTATGCTACTCCCCTGCTGAAGACTAAGAATATGCCTGAGCTCAAGGCCATGCCCGAAGCAGTGTTACCAGAGGCACTGAGAAGAGGTTGATCCGGGATCTGACCCAAGCCACTGCCTACCAGAAGGAGATAGACAAGCTGGTGGATGCTGTAATACTCCTTCCTAACCAGATCGGTGCCAAAGCAGAAGCCTGGTAAATCCCCCATCACATGGTCCACCATAATGGCAAAAACAAGGTAGTGTACCACTGCTCTTTTCAGTACCAAGTCTATAACCTCACCGAGCTCCTCCTGTCCGGTTTCGTGCTTGATCCTACATTGTTAGCAGTGTCCAGCCCATTATCTGCAGACTCTTATGTGTTGGCCAAACTTGAGATCCTACAACAAGCCCAAAGGGATTCATTACCCGATGATGTGACACAGCTAAAGGCCAGCAATCCAGTTAGCAGATCTAGCTGTCTTCTCTCACTGTCCCCAGAAGTGGACGAGTCAGGACTGATATGAGTCGGAGGACATCTGCGCCGCAACCATGATCTCTTCCTTGATGAGGTGCACCCAATTGTACTCGACCCGTGACACATTTTAACTCAACTTATCATACAGCAGTATGACCATGACCTTCAACATCCCGGGCCCGAACGGGTGTTCGCTGAGCTACGGAGGGAATTCTGGGTGCTGCGAAGACGTGAGGCTATCCGCCGCTATCAAAGAAGCTGTGTTGAATGGCAGAAGTGGAGGAGTCGCCCTAGTCCTCCTCGAATGGCTGATCTCCCTCCAGCAAGACTGCGCCTATTCAGGCCAGCCTTCTATTCTACCCGAGTAGACTGTTTTGGGCCTTATATCGTCAAGATCAGACGACGAGAAGAAAACAGATGGGGAATCTTGTTCAAATGCATGACAACTAGAACAATTAATCTGGATCTCCTTCCCAGTATGGACGCAGGCGCCTTCTTAATGGCGCTAAGGTGGTTTATTGCACGACGGGGGAAACCACAAGCTGTACTCTGCGACCAGGTTACGAACTTCCGAGGAGGATAGAGGGAGTTGTCGGAGACGTTCAGTTCACTCCACTCTGATTTGCAGGTGAATCTTGCCTAGCAACAGATTAAGTTCTCCTTTAATCCCCCTGGTTCTCCTCATTTTGGGGGGTGTTGGGAATGGGAGATTCGTACCCTCAGGCCGCACTGCAGGTCGCTATCGGTGCCCAGAAGTTATTGGAGGAGGTGCTACGCACTGTTACATACAAAATTTAGGGGATACTCAATTCGAAACCCTTGGGCTACACTTTTTCTGACATCGCTGATCCCGACCCGTTTCCCCTAACTGGCTCCTCATGGGGCGGTGGGACGCCTCACTGCCCCAGGTAGTCTATGAAAGTCCTGAGATCCTGGGGAGGAAGAGGTGGCGACACAGTCAAGTCCTTGCTGACCATTTTTGGAGACACTTCCTCAAATATTTTCTGCCCGGACTTCAGGCATGACAGAAGTGGTCAACCGAATCAGCCAACCTATCGATTGGAGATGTGGTCCTGATCGTGGACAATCAGTTGCAGTGAGCTGTCTGGCCCGTGGGAAGAGTGTCGCAAGTCTTATAAGGTTCGGAGGGCCGGATCAGATCTGCAGAAGTGACTGTGCAGGGAAAATCTTACGTACGACAAGTGGTCCGGCTCACCTGTTCTGCCAGAAGATGACTAATCTCCCACCATCCTAGCCTTTTATAGTTGGACGAATTCACGAGTGAATTTGGGGGCGGCCATAGAAAAGGTTGCCTTCAGACAACAGGTGCTGGGCCCTTTAAAGGGCGGAGTCAGTCCTCACTGGAGAAGAGAAAGAATAGAGAAGAAAAGCAGTAGCAGCAGCAGGAGCAAGTGAGACGAGAGATAGATGAGGACGGTGTGTAGTATAAGTTCAATTCCAGCCTTTGTTCCGTCCAGTTTCTCTTTGGATGTGTACGTAAAGAAAGTAAGTCTTGTTGCTTATGTATTAATAGACTTGTTCTTGTATCGAAGGTTAATTTCAGGCTAGCTGTTTAATGTTAATGTCATAGAAGCTGGTTTAGACCAGTATTTCAGCTACTCTCGTGCTGTTTCTTGTTGCACATTACTAGCCCTGTTTGAGCTGTTATATACTAAATATGTTCCTGTATTCTCTCATTAAATCAAGTTTGGGTCTCTCTGTGTCTTCTAGAATAAACCACACAAAGATAAACAAGCTACAGACGTAACCGCTCCCACATACCAGTACAGCAGATACAGTGGGGCTACCTGGTAATAAAGTTCACCCTGTCATCACACACGGATACCCGAACTGAGTGCTACCTCTGAGTGTGAAGTGTACTGGCTTGGAACTTGTTGTATTCTTCAATAAAGCATCTAGAAGACACTCAACTAGCCGGACTCTTAACAGTGTATCGATAGAGCCCATCAGTGCAAAAGGAAATCTCATTTTTAGTGGGCCTCACTGAGGAGAAAACTTTATCAAGAAGCTCAGCTTCCACCAGGAAAAAAAACTGTTTCCTCTGGTAAAGACACACCCTCAGATTTGTCTAAAACCATGTTACTTTGAGAAGATAAAATATTACATTCAATGGTTTCTACCTTCCCTCTGAAGTGGTCTGGGAACTCATCACAAAAAGTGTTTGAGGGGGTTTTCTGAAATGCACTAGTAGCACAGTTAAAAAGTTTGTCAATGGTGGAAAATCTTGGGATTATTTTTATGTTCTGAGAAGATTTTGGAAAAATATGCATTTCTTGAGTGTCTTACTGCATTATTGTATGAGTTGAGAAGTTCTGTGTATATTTGATGGTTTATTGTGGTTTTATTTTTCCTCCATTTTCTCTCTGCCGCCCTACACTTTCTCTTTAGTTTTTTGAGGTTTTCATTTCTCCACAGCAAAGCAACTTTTGAGTGTAAACTTTTTACTTGTAGTGGAGCAACCAGGTAAAAAGCGGACTGAAGCCTACTGTTAAAATCAATGATAATAAAATCACAAGGGCAGGTAAAACTATAGGAGGAATCTTTTGAAAAACTTACAGAAAACCTGCAGTTACCTCAGGGGTTAGATGACGCTTCCTGACAGTTCTCACAGAGGTCTCCTGCTGGTTAAAACTGGTGATGTTAAAAAACACACAGTAGTTGTCAGAGACAGCCAAGTCAACAACAGAGGACACACTGGTGGACAGGTCATACGTGATGACCAAGTCCAGGGTGGGTCCTCTGTTGTGAAGCGGTTGAGTGACATGTTGAGTAAAATTCATATAGTTCAGAATATTAATAAATATCTAAAGGATCTAAAAGGTTATCCATATGTAGATTAAAATCGTCAGCTAAAATGATCCTTTCAAAGGAGTTGGGCAGAATTGATAAAAACTCTCATAAAATCTGAGGAGTGCTAAAAAAAGGCGAAAGTCCGGCCAAAGATGATGTCCACGTCGCGGTCGTGGTCCTGGATTTGGTGGAGCGTGGAGATCCTCTGCTCCAGCTCCAGAACTTTCTGGCTGAGCTTCAGGCAGCCATCACACCCTGGGCTGCAGATGAGTGGAGGCATGGTGAGATAAAAGTGGTCCGAACTCCAATTAAAATGCCCCCAATAAAAGCATTCAAATTATTTAAAAGTTGGCGGTGTTAAAATCTGTTAAAACCAGTCTTAAAAAGATTTAAAACCAGTTAAAACCCTGTTTGTTAGGGAGCCGGTCTTAGCGCGTTTCATGGATGCTGACGCATGCGCTCTCCCGACATTAGTCGCCACTCAGATTCTACGTGTCTACCTGTCGAGATCGATTCATGCTTTTTGATATATATGTATTTTGGGGGTGCATGCTACGGTACAACCCGCATCAACGGAGAAAAATAAAGAGTCTAGTTTCAAGGTGAGGAATAATTGGTGCCTGCCATGCAATTGCATGGGAGGCAGTGCACTGCACTGCTTCTCCCTGCATTGCTTTGGCAGGCCCCAATAATATTCTAAGGTTTGAACATCTCATAAAACACTGTTCAATCCATCATCTAAAAATGGAAAATGTATGGCACAACTACAAAATCTACCAAGACATGTCCGTACACAAAAACTGACAGGGTGGGAAAAGAGGGGGAGCGAAAAGGCCCATGGTAACTTTAGAGGAGTTACAGAGATGCACGACTCAGGTTTTGACAGGACAACTATTACTGATGCACTTCATAAATCTGGGCTTTTTGGAAGAAAGGCAGAAAGAATGCATTTGTTGAAAGACACTAATAGGATGTCCAAAAGGTTGCTACAAACCCTTTAGGGGACAAAAGAAACTGCTCTGGTCGGATGTTTTAGTCTAAATGCAAAATGTTTTCGAACCAGGAAAACGAACACTACACACTATCCTGAAAATACCACCCACTGTGTTGTGCAGCAGAATCATTCTGTGGGGATTGATAAGCTAGTAAGAGTTGTTAGGAAAATGAATCCAAACCAAATATCCTGGAGGTTCTTTTATCAGTGGAACAATATATATATACATATATATATATATATATATATATTTGTACTGTCATGAAATTAGAAAAACTTTGAGATTAATTAATTATGATCTGTAATTAATTAATCTAATTAATCTCTTTTTTAGTCTCACCTAATAACCGCTGAGAAAAGCCCTCATCTTGAGGTATTTTCTTTTAAATTCATTACATTATTGTGGTAGAACAAAAGTTTGATACATGTAACAAAAAAACTGGCTTTATGAAGTCATTTATTTTATTTAACAGACTTGAATAGATGCAGTCCTAGCCATTTACATTCTGGTGTTTTTGTGACTAGTCCCAAGTGGCGCATGCAACCTTCTGCTTCGAGCATTTGCGATTCATTAGCGTTCTGGATGCAGTGGGGTCAATATCTTCTCTGAGTCCAGCTGTATTACGGTTAAAACAACATGTAATATGCACATTATTTTTGATACAGATTGCTTGCCATACTGGTGGACCTGGGCAGCCAGGTGGAGCTGCAGTGTGCGGTGCAGACTGGTTGCCTGCTGTGAGCTCTGAGACGGGAGAGCGCCCCGCTGCTCGGTGACAGCGTTACATGCTTCACCCAAAAGTTTCCAATAACCCCATAAAAGGTTGCTAGATTTGCCGCTAGTTGGTTTTTTTTAGTTTTTTTTTTAGAAAGAATCGCTCGAGGGATCTAAAAACTCGCCAAATATAGCAAAGTTTGCAACACTGGCAGCAACTCACCATTCCTCCTCACCTCGGCATCCCCACCATGATGGAAGCTAGTCATCTTCTGACGAGTTTACAGCCAACCGATGTCCACTTTAGGGTGTGGTTAACCCCGAACAACTCAAGCACAAGAAGCCCAGTGCATAAAACGGGTTTTATTTAAAGGGAACTCGCATGCAGAAATTGTAAAATTAAATATAAAAAGTTTGATTGACGCGATTAAAAAACATAGCGCATTAGATATGGGTGTAATTAATTGATCGCAATTAAAGTGATAATATGACACACCTAATATATATATATATACACACACACCATGTATCCTTAACCATGCATGGTGTCAGGATGAAACATCGAAGCTCTATAAGTACATCAAGGACAAGGCGTCAATGGATGACATAGTTAGTGAATGCCTGAGACAATGGCATGATGAGGGCGTGCTGGAGGAGGAACCATCATGGGAGGACGGGCCCCTACATGGGAAGTGGCTGATCTCAAGACATCCTACCAATTGGCTAGAGAGGGCTGGCCTACAGGACACCACAGAGGCACTCATCCTGGCAGCACAGGAGCAGGCTCTGTGTACCAGAGCAATAGAGGCCCAGATCTACCACACCAGACAAGACCCAAGGTGTAGGCTGTGCAAAGAGTCATCTGAGACAATCCAGCACATAACAGCAGGGTGTAAGATGCTGGCAGGTAAAGCATACATGGAACGCTATAACCAAGTAGCTGGCATAGTATACAGAAACATCTGTATACTATGAGTATGGGCTGGAAATGCCTAGGTCAAAGTGGGAAACACCTCCAAAGGTGGTGGAGAATGACCAAGCAAAGATCGTGCAGGACTTCCAGATTCAGACAGACAAGATGGTAATGGTGAACCAACCAGACATTGTGGTTGTTGTGGTGGTGGAAGAGCAGAAGAAAGCCGTTGTGGTTGTTGTGGCAATACCAAATTATGGTAACATCAAGAAGAAGGAACATGAGAAACTTGAGAAATACCAAGGGCTCAGGGAGGAGCTAGAGAGGGCTTGGAAGGTGAAGGTGACACTAGTACCCACGGTAATCAGAGCACTCGAGGCAGTGACCCCCAAACTGGAGGAATGGCTTCAGCAGATCCCTGGAAGAACCTCACGCATCTCAGTCCAAAAAAGTGCAGTACTTGGAACAGCAAAGATACTGCGCAGGACCCTCAAGCTCCCACGCCTCTGGTAGAGGACCTGAGCTTGGAATGGATGGGAAATAACTGTTATATATATATATATATATATATATATATATATATATATATATATATATATATATATATATATATATATATATATATATATCGGGCAAGAAAACAGGTCGAGGTGAAAAAGGTGAGAAGGGTGCGCGAGGGGCAATGTGGCCTCTGATGGGGGCAGGGGGGAAGAGGGGTTCGGGGTCCTCCCCCAGAATACGTAGGAATAGTAACTCAACTTGTCTATTCTTCTGTGATGATTGACAGCCAAGATTTTGTTTGAGGTTTTTTGGGGGGCAAAGAAACCCATCCATCCATCCATCCATTTTCTGTACTCGTCCATCCTATGCAGGGTTGTGGGGAGGCTGGTCCCTATCTCCAGCAGTCATGGGGCAAGAGGCGGGTGTACACCCTGAACAGGTCGCCAGTCCATCGCAGGGCAAAGAAACCAATCAAAGTTTAAAAAAATCCTGTGCCTAAATTTTATTTTTGTTGTTGTGTGGGTACATGGGTGGGTGGATGGATGGATGGATGGGGGGGTAATCTGTAGCGTGGACACAATTGCAGGGTGTAAATGATTGCATGAATGAATGCAGATTAGGTTTGACTTTTGAAACTGCAATACCAAGAAAAGCCAATTGGAGGCAATATCAAGTTTTTCTGCCATTTTCTGACAGGTTACAAAATGACCTACAATCAGCAGTTGACATGTCATATGGGTATGTGAAATTCAGTCAGACATTGGATGAATAAGATTTGTTTTGCAAGCATTTAATTTAGGGTATAAAGGGACAGCTACTCTATGAGCGGGGTCTGACTTGTGACATGGAGGCACTTTTTTACCGCTTGGTCAGGCAACACGGAAACTTTGTGCCTTGCGCGTGCTGTGTGCCTTTTCCCCGAGCACCTTGCTGCCCCCCAACCAAACTTTTTTTTTCTCATCAAATCTACACGATTCACGTAGGTCACCAAAACTGGTGAATCAGCAAATGTCAGTGAAAGGTGAGAGATTTTCATGCCTGATTTATATATATATATATATATATATATATATATATATATATATATATATATATATATATATATATATATATATAATTGACTGACTAGGTTGAGGTATTTTGCTAAAAATGGGCAAATATTTTTACTTTTATTTACTTTTTATTTACTTTTATTTATCAAAGCAAACAAAAAAATTTACCATATAATAATTTTGTTACACTTTATAATGATGTGTTACTTTATGTTTGTTTACGACATGATATCACAACAAATCACATTGAAGTTTGTGGATAGCAAGTTTGTAAACCTTTGCACAAAAGGTGCATAAACCCTTTATTGAGCACTGTAAAGGTTTGGATCTTATATATATTTAACTCCCCACACAAAACTGGCGGGACACTAAAAAGAAACCAATCAGAAAAATAGAGTACCAGCTAGTAACTGCAGGCCTAATTCATTTGGAAGTGTGACTTTATTCCATGTCAGCCTTAGCAGGCCGATTAAAAGGTAGTAATCAGGATTAATTAGGGGAATATATATGTGAGGATTAGTAGGCCTATCCCATGCCTCTCTTTCTTTATTCCTCTACTACAGGAATTTAGCTCTACTGCAGTCGTTCTAGCACTCCTATCTGGAAAACTCCCCCTGTTCCTTTCTAGCACAGCTCTTAGACTTCCCCCTAAACCTGTTAACCGGCAGGTCCACCTCTGTCAAAGACATCTGTCATCAAGCATTTTCATTAATTGTGAGTGAATATTTTAAATAATATTAGGGAGTTCTGGAGCCCAAACAATCCGTTTAAGGTCATGCCACTGCATCCTAATTGGATTATAGTCTGAACTTTGATTTGGCCATTCCAAAACCTTCATGTTTTTAAGCCATTTAGGGGTGGACTAGTTGGCGTGCTACAGATAATTTCTCTGTGTTATAACCCCAGTCTGGACCTGTCCAAGGTTACACTGCCTGTCACCCCGTGACTGCTGGAGGTAGGCACCAGCCCCCCGCAACCCTGCAGAGGATGGGCAGGTATACTTACTGGATGGATGGAACCCCAGTCTGCTTAAGCTAAAGGTTCTGAACTGGCCAGACATTCGACTGCAGTAATTTCTGAAAGAGAATAGAATTCATGGTTTCATAAACTATTGTACGCCTTCCAATTCATGAAGCAGCAAAGAAGACCCACACCACCACACTACCACCGCCATGTTGTAACTATGTCCCTTTTACAATTTTACACCAAATGCTACAGGAGACAAACCTTTCAAAAAGTTCCAATTTTGTCTCTTCAGTCAACAGAAAATGTTCTCCAAACTCTTGGGGATCTTTAAGATTTAACAAATGTGAGATGGATTTTTGTGCTCTTTTCTTAGCTTTGAATCATGAACACTGATGTTAACTGAGGCAAATTAGGCTGGCACTGCTTTAGATGTTGTTCTGTTCTGTTTTTTTCACATCCATCAATTCTCTTTTGAAGTAATTTGGGTAGGCAGGACAGTCCTGTTAAGGTTCAACACAGTTCCATGTTTTTTTCGTTTCTGGGAAATAGCTTAAACTGTGGTTTGCTGGTGCTGAAGTCCCAAAGCCTTAGAAAAAAACAATATATTTTAGCGACTTTGTTTCTCCTCTGTTGTTGGATTTATTAGATTGGGACATGTTGTGTGACTTATAAAAAAAAAGTGAATTCATTAATTTGGGATTAACAAAGGAGATGACTACATTTTTAACATAGGGTCAGGTTGATTTTTCTTTAATAAATGTAAAACACTGGCACTGATGGCATTTATTTGCAGTAGATCAGACAGAAAAAGGACAGAGAGACAGAAGAATGGACGACATGCAACAAAGGTCCCAGGGACCCCCTTATGGTTGCATGGCATACCAACACCTCCATATATGGGGCGATATCTACACCACACGCCGCGCCATGAAAACATTACTTAAAAATTGCATTTTGCATTAACTCAGATTATCAGCATTTGATAGATGATGTGAAATATTTAGTTGTGACAAAAAGCAAACAAAAAGTAATAAGTATGTGAACGATAAATACTTTTTACAGCATTTCATGTAACCAATCAAAACTGTTTAATTTAGAGCATGCATTCGTAAAAAAAAAATTTAACAAAATTTTACCCCGCAAATAATACATTTAAAGCTGCTGCAATGAATTGTGAAGCTGAACAGCTGCATAATGGGAGACAGTTACAACCACTTGATGTCGTCACAATTTTCAGTCAGGCCAGATTTATTACTGAAATCTACCAAACTGCTGGTTTATCACAGTGTTTATATTATTGCTTCAACATGTTTCAGTTAACATAACCTTGAATCACAGCAGTTCAAGTGCAAGGATGGGTTGTTTTGCTTGCGGTGCAGCCCCATCATTGATGTTAGCAGATGACGCATGCCCTGTTCCTTGGCACGAGCTCAGACCAAATCTTTCATCCAGCTTCGCCTCTCAAGTGCAGCTGGGGTGGGCCTGTAACGTTTGTGGAATTTATATTAATGCCCAGCCAGCCTTTACTTTGATTTGGCTTCGATGAGAAAATAATATGGCTGGCAACAGATTTTAAAGTTTTTGTTAAACGTGTGAACAGGAGATAAGATGCAGACATCTGGGTGGAAGAGTTGGACTCATTGGAAAGCTGAACACAGACAAGGTCAAAACACATAAAATGCTTCAAGTGCTGTTAGACTGCTATAGACTGGTTCATATTTAAGAGCAGAAGCAAACCAAAGTCAGCAGACCACACAAGATGACCAAACATAGAAAAAAGTAAGACGATAATGGCTAAGTCCATAACAAAAACTGTCTGTGTGAACCTAACATTTGAATAGAAACGACTGATTTAAAATGTTAATGTAAGCCGAACCAGGTTGACCAGAAAGACTCAGACCCTGAAAAAACAAGAAGGTGTATATCAGGTGCATTCAACAGGGATACATTGGAAGCAGTTTGGATGTTTCTTCCCCATCCAATGCTTACAAACACAGTTTACTTCCCTGTGCAATTTACTGATTTTGTGGATCTGAAAACAGGTTTGGGAGAGCTGAGGACTTAAATAATAGCAGGAGAAGTATTGAACCTCTTCGCAGAAGATCAAATGCAGCTTTCATTAGTTTAGGACAGCGCCAGGGCTCATTGATGACTTGTCAGACAGTCTTCCCTTCAATACGCAGCGAGAGGCTCTAAAAATCATCCTTTTACTGAGCCCTCTCAGCTGTAAATTCAGCCTAGCTCAATACTTTTCTCCCCCTCCTCTCTATCCAAGTCTCCATTATTTCTTACCATGGATTAACCCTGTGCTGCTGATCAAAAGGAAGCTCTTCTGAGCATCTGCTTAGACCTAGACCTGTCCATCCATTAGCCAGTCATAATGAAATCTTCACCTTATTATTATGGAAAAATCCATTGTTTGTCCACAGGTACCATATTTAGTGGGAGAGCATGATCTTCTGGGGGATTAAGGAAATGCTTCAGGGGGTTGTGCTGCGCTTCAGAGGCAAAGAGGAGGCGGGTGAGTAAAAGGGTGGTGGGAAAGGGGAGCATTGAGACTGCCTCACCAAATTAGGGTGCTCATGCACCTTTTTGAGGGGTAAGACTGGTTCCAATTAAGACAGCATGAGCCACACAATATCACATTGTCACGCGGTAAACAGAGCTCTGATTCCCACTAAAATAGGACTGCTGTCCTAGTTTCCTGCACAGTTTAAACAACTTAATATAGACAAAACCTGAATGTGCATCAAAGAATGAGACACCGATCATATTTAGCCGCTGTGTTCAGGAGTTGACCCGGGCTCGACTACAATCCTTACTCATTCTTGTTGCATTAGCCCGTCTTTGTGTTTGAAGTGTACTTACAGTAAATATGATACATACACCAGGGCTAAAAGCTTTACATAAAACTGTCTCCAAAGAGCATATTAAGCTATCTTTGTTTACAAGAGACGAGTCGGAGAAAGAAGACAGTTTGGCACAATGGTCGTAAAACTCAGTGCTCCTCACCTCGCTGGCACGTAGAAATACACACAGCAGTACGCACGCTCAGCAGACAGCACAGACAAGATGCTAAATCACTTGGGATGGGAGCATTTAGGATGGAGTGTCACATTTCTGTGTAATAAATAGCAGAGATTGATTTGACCTCCCTGTCGGGCCCTGCAGTTTACTTAAACACAAGAAAAAAAATATGGAACCTCTCACTCTCTGGGGATCTCTCAGAAGGAAATCTGATAGCCTGTTAGAGCTTTAAGGTTGTGATGATCCGGCCTTGTCAATATGGTCCTACTATCAGGTGGGTCAACCTCTCTGCTAGGTCTCACAGCAAGATCAGAAGAACACATGAAAGAAACAAACATATCAGCTCTGCTTCAGGATAGCGGTAGCACAGAATGTCAAGCGGTTTCTCTTAGTAAATAATGCAAAAGTAATAAACTAACACTTAAACATGCAGAACAAGGCACCCTGGTCATTTGAGATTAATCTGACCTTTAGGTTTAAAATAATCTTTGATTTCATCAACATGTTTCTTCTGATCGGAATTAACATTAATGTTTTGGAGAGACCCAGGCAGAATCCCAAACGATAGATGACAGAGAATCTGTGAAGGAAGATCAAGTGGATGACATGGAGGCCTTCCAACCTCAAAGTCTTGGTGAATCAGTGGTGGAAGCCTGCAAAGAGCTGGTTACTAATTAGGGGTGTAACGGTACATGTATTCGTATTTGTATTTTTCAGTATGGCCGGTATGGTTCGGTAATCACAGTTGTAGTTGTCTTCTTCCTGAACACTTGCAGAATGTAAATTTTCGGAACTCAGAGTGCAGTGCAATGTTCCATAGCCCAAATTTAAAAAATCACACCAAAACAAAACAGAAAGGACTCCAAGCAATCACTAAACTATGCTATTTGGGAACCTTAATGGTTTCTCATGCAGCTACAGTAGAAAAAGAAAGATGGGCCAAACCAAAACATTGTCAGTGAAGACATCTTTCAACAGCAATAAGGTACATAACAGGCTCTGCACTGAACTGACTCACTTACCTGAAACAATGTCAAGCTGATTGTAAACAACACTACGATACTAGAGAAAAACTAGCTGATGTTTAAATGGCTACCAGTAGCATCCAGTCAGCCCAAACTCCTTATTTTGTGTAAAATGCAAGTCGCCAAAATCCCTGTTGAAGAGAAGAGATTTTCCCAACAGCTGCCCATGCTGCATTCAAGTACAGCTGAGAGACCAGGTTGTCGAAAAATGTAAACAACTCCAAAGTGATTTAAGCATGTTTTAGTCTCAAATATGGGCAACGTAATATTTAAACATTGCTAAACATTAACACTGACTGTTTTCAAGTATCTTGTTTTCTACTCTGGCTATGTCTGCTTGTACTATTTTATTTGTTTAAAAAAAACAAATTTACCAAGTTCTTTGTTGAATGCTGATCAAAGCAACAACAAAAGAAACACAAAAAACATGACAAAAAACAAATGCACATTTGTATTTATTTTCATTAATTAAAGTGCACTGAAAACTTACCAAACCATGACTTTAAAACCCCAAATTAGTACCAAGCAGTAATATTTGTGTATTCTTACACCCTTATCAGCAATTATTACTGTGCAGTTTGACTTTGATTGCGTTAATGTAAAGACTTTGCCACTGATAATCAAAAATGGTATTTTTGACATGCCACTTTATGCAAATAAAAACTGGTATATTATCCTTTTTGAAATGGATGCACCTTCTTAGATAATGCCCTATAAGAACAATTAAATGAAAATAATTTTAAATCTAAATCTGCCAGGGGCTTAAATGTTGGTGTCGTGGAAAAGTGATGCTGAACATCCCTCTGTACAAACCATCCCAACTATACAATTTGGTGGTGGCAGCCTCATGCTACAGAGATGCTTTTCTGCAGCAAGGATAATTAACCTCGGATGAGTTGATGAGAGAATAGATGGAACTAAATACAGGGCAATTCATGAAGATAACCTGTTAGAATCTTTAAAAGACCTGAGACTGGAGCAGAAGTTCACCTCCCAGCAAGGCAACAACCCTAAACATGCAGCCAGAGCTGCATAAGAATGGTTCAAATCAGTGGTTCCCAAACTGTCCATCTTCTATCTAACCCACAAAAATGAAAAAATTTGTGTTAGGGTTGTGACCCGACTTTTGGTTGAGCATAAAAGCTTTTTTACTGAGTCAATTATAAACCGGTGTAATGACTGCACATTCAGCATCAACAGTCAATATATTGGCCAACATGTTGTTTTTATTTCTTTTTCTGAATTGTTTTTTTACAAACTTTTAGAGCATTTCTAAAATGAAAATGTTGTTTTCTCATCATCATTTTTCATATTTTTGGTATTCCTGAAGAGGAACTCATGACCTCAGACTTGCAAATCCGTGGCCCCACATTGGGTCCCGACCCCAACTTTAGGAACTACTGGTTTAGCCCAAAACATATTTATGTGTTAGAATGGCCTTGTCAAAGTCCAAATCTAAATCAAATTGAGAATTTGTAGCAAAACTTGAACATTGCTGTTTATTGTTGCTCTCCAATCAACCTGACTGAGCTTAAGCTATTTTGTAAAGATGTACAAAAATGTACATCTCCAGATGTGCAAAGCTGGTATGGACAAATGTGTCAATATGGTTAAGCTATCAGTTGGATCAACCTCTCTGCCAGCAATAACAGCAGAATCAAAGGAACACATGACAGACACAAAGATCTCCAGCTGTCACCTCAGCACTGCTGCAGAATGGGGGGCAGGCGAGAAGGTCAAAAGGTTTCTCTTGCAGTTTCTTAGTTTTGCATTATTTACTGTTTTCCTTCACCCCCATGTTCTAAATGCTCCCTCAACCATGTGTGCAAGATTCCTCAATCCAGACCCAGGAAAAGACTGAATATTTTCTCTACCGATGTAACTCAAAAATAACCTAAGGGTGGAAAGAGGAAGCAGATAACAGCAGGTGTAGGTCCTGATTTAAGGCATATCACCAGAGGCAAAATAACTTCTTCCTCTGATATAGCACATATTTGCACCCTTAAGCAGGGGGTGGTGTTGCAAAAGGTATTTACATTGACATAAGGGGAGGAAATTGTTTTAGACAGAGGGCAACTATGAATGTGGATCTGGCACGCACCTGGAGAAAGCAACTCCTGAAACTCATTGTTTCAGAAGTATATGCTTGATCATATGGAGCAGAAAGCATCCTGGTTAATTTTACATGTTCTCCTCCACACACTTTTCATAAATACTGCACAGAAGCTGTTCCTAGACAACATGTGGTGTCCATATACCCCACATCCTATTAAGAGTAATTAAATTGCAACAGCCACATGAATTATCAATGACGCAACATGTAGTGACTACATCCTCAAAATACATCAATTCCCTTTTTTCAATTCAGTTTATTTATACAGCGCCAATTCACAACAGATGTCATCTCAAGCCACTTAACAAGAAGTCATTTCAATACATTTATACAAACATTCCAATCAGTTTAAAAGTTTCCTATTTAAGGAATCCCAGCAGATTGCGTCAGTCATTGGCGTGAGGTTGGGCCGCGTTGATGCAGACTTTCCAACCACAGCAATCCTTCAGCAATCCCTCATACTGAGCAAGCATGTAGCGACGGTGGAGAGGAAACACTCCCCTTTAACAGGAAGAAACCTCCAACAGAACCAGGCTCAGTAGGAGCGGCCATCTGCCACGACCGTCTGGGGGTTTGAGAAGACAGAGCAGAGACACAGAAGGAACAGAAGATCTGATATAAGAGAACTTTCTATGTTACAGAAAGTAAAACGTTGATAACAGGACACAGTGGATGTTCAGTTACTGGGAGCATCATCCCAGTTGATGCCCCCTGTCCAACAGGGCATTGCAGCCAAGCAGGATACCAGACCAGGTATATCTTCTATGGAGAGAAAAACACTGAGAGAAAACAAAGTTAACAGTCGAAATAACAGAATGTACTGTAATACAACTGGAGAGTCGTAGGAGAAAAGGTAGTAGCAGAGTGAAGAAATTTGGTAAGTCTGTCCTCCAGCAGTCTAAGCCTATAGCAGCATAACTACAGAGATAGCTCAGGATGACCTTAGCCACTCTAACTATAAGCTTTATCAAAAAGGAAAGTTTTAAGCCGGGCCTTAAAAGTAAACGGAGTGTCTGCCTCACGGACTAAAGCTGGGAGCTGGTTCCACAGGAGAGGAGCCTGATAACTAAAAGATCTGCCTCCCATTCTACTTTTAGAAATCCTAGGAACTACAAGTAAACCTGCAGTCTGAGAGCGAAGTGCTCTGTTAGGAACATATGGAACAAATAGATCTCTGATGTATGATGGAGCTTGATTATTAAGGGCTTTGTATGTAAGAAGAAGGATCTTAAATTCTATTCTGGATTTAACAGGGAGCCAATGAAGGGAAGCTAAAGCAGGAGAAATGTGATCTCTCTTTTTAAATATTCATCAGAACTCTTGCTGGCGCATTTTGGATCAACTGAAGGCTTTTAATGGCATTTTGTGGACTACCTGATAGTAAAGAATTACAGTAGTCCAGCCTTGAGGTAACAAATGCATGGACTAGTTTCTCAGCATCACTCCTGGACAGGATGTTTCTAATTTTAGCAATATTCCGGAGGTGAAAGAAAGAAATCCTAGAAACCTGTTTAATATGGGATTTAAATGTCAAGTCTCGGTCAAAAATAACGCCGAGGTTCTTTACGTTATTACTGGGGGCCAATTTAATGCCATCCAGATGAAGTGATTGACTAACCAATTTCTGTTTAAGAACTTCTGGTCCAAAGACAGCAACTTCTGTTTTGTCAGAATTTAAAAGCAAAAAGTTTAGGGTCATCAATGTTTTTATGTTTTCCAGACATGCCTGTAATCTACCTAACTGACTGGGTTCATCAGGGTTTATGGATAAATATAGTTGTGTATCATCTGCATAGCTGTGGAAATTTATCCCATGCTGCCTAATGATTCTACGAATTGGGAGCATATATATGGTGAACAGAATTGGTCCAAGCACAGAACCCTGTGGAACTCCACAAGTAACCCTTGAGAGTGAAGAAGATTTATCATTTAGATGAACAAACTGGAATCTATCAGACCAATATGTTTTAAACCAGCCTAGTGCTGTTCCTTTGATCCCTGCAACATGTTCAAGCCTTTCTAGGAGAATATTATGATCGACTGTGTCAAAAGCAGCACTGAGATCTAACAAAACCAGAACAGACACAAGTCCATTATCTGAGGCCATGAGAATATCATTAGTAACCTTCACTAGTGCTGTTTCAGTGCTATGATGAGCTCTAAAACCTGACTGAAACTCTTCAAACAGCTCGTTACTGTTTAGATGCTCACAGACTTGATTAGCAACAATTTTCTCAAGGACTTTGGATAAGAAAGGAAGGTTAGATATAGGTCTGTAATTCACTAAGTCATCTTGATCAAGGGAAGGTTTCTTGAGTAAAGGTTTAATTACAGCTATTTTAAATTCTTGTGGTACGTATCCGTTTACTAAGGATAGATTCATCATATCCAAAATGGGGCCAGGAACCAAATGGATAACTTCTTTAAATAATTTGGTTGGAATTGGGTCCAACATACAAGTTGAAGGTTTAGATGAGGCTAATATTTTTGAAAATTCCGAAAACTTGACTAAATCAAAACAGCCTAAGCACAACTGAGGTTCTACAGTTCTTTCCGATACTGCCTCATTTACTGAGGAAGAAGTAATCATGTTTGGGAGGATGCCAATGATTTTATTTTTAATAGAATTCATTTTATTTATGAAGAATCCCATAAAATCATCACTGCTAAGAGCTGGGGGAATAGTTGGCTCAACAGAGTTATGACTCTGTGTAAATTTGGCAACTGTACTAAAAAGAAACCTAGGATTAATTTTATTCGCCTCTATTAATTATGAAAAATATGCTGTTCTAGCTTGTCGAAGGGTCTTTTTATACAGCAATAGACTGTTATTTCAGGTTAAATAGGAATCCTCTAGGTGTGTAGAGGGCCATTTTCTCTCCAACTTACTAGTATTTTGCTTTAAAGTACGCAACTCTGCGTTGAACCAAGGAGTCATCCTCCTATGGCTAGCCACTTTCTTTTTTAAGGGGGCTACACTATCTAATGCCAAACGCAAGGAGGACGTAACGCTGTGAACCAGATCATCAATTTCTGAAGGGTTAGAGATAGAATTGCTGCCATCCACTGTGTTACCCTGAGACACTAAGGAAAGTAAGAATGGAACAGATTCTTTAAAATTTGTTACAGCATTGTCTGATAAAGCTCTACTGTAATGAAATTTTCTTTCAGATTTAAGATGGTCAGTTAAAGTAAATTCAAAAGTTATTAAGAAGTGGTCAGACAGGACCGGGTTATGTGGGTGGACTGTTATTTCCTCACACTCAATACCGTATGTCAGTACAAGGTCCAAAGTGTGTTTACCTGAGTGGGTCGATCCCTGTACTTTTTGAGTAAAGCCAATTCAGTCTAAAATAGCATTAAAGGCTGCATTTAGGCTATCACTTTCAGTATCCACATGAATATTAAAGTCCCCCACTATAGTAACCCTATCAGTATTTAATACTAAATCAGATAAAAAATTTGAGATCTGATCCAAGAATTGAGAGTTAGGGCCTGGTGGACGATACAAAACCACAAACAAAAATGGTCTTAATGTTTTGCAACTTGGATGAGGAAAATTAAGGGTTAGATGTTCAAAGGAACTATAGCTATCAATTGGTCTGGGACTAATTAGTAAATCAGAACGAAAAATGATTGCAACTCCTCCTCCTCGCCCAGTATTTCTAGGAATGTGAAAATTTAAATGACTGGAAGGAGTTGACTCATATATACTGACATAATCCTCCTGCTGCAACCAGGTTTCTGTGAGACAAAGGAAATCAATGTGATTATCACATATCAAGTCATTTACTAACAAAGTCTTTGAGGAGAGAGATCTTATGTTTAATAAACCACATTTAATAGATTTATTTTTCTGTTCAGTCAAAGTCGTATTTATCTTTATGAGATTTCCATAATTTGCCTTTGTTGGCTTAACTTTTTATCCATTTAATTTTTGCCGTGGGCAAGACACTGTTTCTATAGGGTAATGGGTGGGTAACAGTACAGAAGCAGCAGAGAGGTGGGTTAAACTACGACTCTGCTTCCTGGTCTGGACCCTGGGTTGTCAGTGTTTTGGAGGAGTAATAAATTCGGCCATATTCCTAGAAAGAAGAGCTGCTCCATCCAAAGTGGGATGGATGCCGTCTCTCCGGATCAGACCAGGTTTTCCCCAAAAAGTTCTCCAGTCATCAATGTAGCCCACATCGTTTGCAGGACACCACCAGGATTTGATGTCGCCCGTTCTGGCCCCTGGCAAACATTTGACTATGGTCAATGGTGTCTCTAATGCCACGTTTCTGACTCTGGAGCTGCCAATTACCAGGGTCGGCTTCTCAGCGGGTGTGTCGCTGAGCGGGGAAAATCTGTTAGAAACGCGGATCGGTTGGTGGTGGCCCGGAGGCTGGGTCCTAGAACTATGCTTCCTACGTACAGTCACCCAGCCGGCCTGAGGTCCCGGCTGCGCGGGCTCTACCGGAGGACAGCTAGGGGGTTCTACCCTTGTTTGCTCCGCGCTGGCTAATGGGCTTCGGCTATAAGCTGGTTTTTCAACAGCGCGGAGCCGTGCTTCTAATTCTGATACCCTCGCCTCCAAAGCTACAAAAATATTACATTTATTACAGTTACCATTATCACTAAAGGAGGCAGGGAAGTAACTAAACATCTGACAGAGTAAGCAAGAGAGAAGAGTTAGAGACAGGAGAGAGAAGAGTAGCCATAGCCGCAATGAAGCTAAGTTAACTGAGCTAGCGAGACCTTACCACCCCAAGAAAAGCTGTGTGAAACACAAGGAGTTTCCAAAACGTAAAGTACACCACCACAAAACGTGTGTTTTAGTGTGCTTGTGTGTTAAAATAACTTAGAAAGGCCTCAGCACAGAGAAAATAAGATAAATTCAAGAGAGTCTGAACACCAAACAGCTTACAGGGAGCACAACAGTGACAACAGGAAATGACGCAATACGGCTTACCCCCGTCGAATCAGCCAAAAAACAATCAGCCAAAAAACAATAACAAACAGAGGAAAACCAGTTCCGATACGAAAAACAAGCTTCACAGAGTTTTAGACACTAAAGGTTTTGTTTAAAAAAAAGATTATAAAAAACTAAATTATTAGTAGCCTATTGTGAATCAAATACATCTACACTGCATTGTCTCACAAAAACAGGAATACTCATTGATCTTTTTCAGATTTTCATGGTACAGTGGACCCCCAGTATTTGAGGGGGTTAGGGAATACAGCAGCCTGTGGATAGCTAAAATTAGCTAATACTTGAGACCCCCTCAAAAATGCCTATGACTGCCTTTTTTACAGTTATATATATATATATATATATATATATATATATATATATATATATATATATATATATATATATATATATATATATATACTGTACACTAATATGCAATAATGCGCACAGCAGAAACTGTCTTAGTACTGTCAAAGGAGCTAATATTTACAGTCTCCCTTATCTCCACTTTTCGGGATACAGCTAATCAGCAGCAATGGAACAGTGTTGTGCTCCTGGATTGGCTGCTTTGGAAACACCAGTTATTAGCATGTCAAGCACTATGGGGTCAGATCAGTCTCATTAAGAATAAACTCATGCAGGGTTTTTCACAAATTAACATGCTCATTCACAAATGCACACGCTCTGGTTCACAAATATAATTTCGAAGAAACACTTGTAATATAACTTCACAAATGCACACGATCCTTTTCACAAATGCACATGATCCGTTTCACAAATGCACACGATCCGTTTCACAAATGCACACAATCCGTTTCACAAATGCACACAATCTGTTTCACAAATATAATTTTGAGGGGAGCTTCAAATATAAACTCACAGATCATACGAATTGCTAAATGTGAATTTATGAACCACTTCTCATTTGCGAATCTCTCTGTATTTGTGAGAGAATTTTGTGTGGTGAATTTTGAGACTGTTGTAACGTTGCAGGTCAACAAACGTCACCATTGGCTAATGAATCTGTCAATCAAATTTACGATTCTGATTGACAGATTCGTCAGCTAACCAATTTCTTCGTTTTCAGCCAATCGTATGGCTGCTTACAAGAGAGTTCTGACACTCCCATTGACTTCTATGGAAAGAATGGAATGTGGAAGTCACGTGGGTCTGCAGCTCCAGATACTTCCAAACAGCGCAGCATCATTGTCCGCAGTTCATCCTCGGTGTTTTGGAACTATTGTTCCGGTAAGTTAATGGAATCACAACATTTTTTAGCATTGAAAAGCGTTAGCTGACTGCTCTGTACCAAAAATAAGTCAAGGGTCATATTTAATGTAGCCAGTTTTGGTTAATTAACTGTGTTAATGAGCTAGTTGTAGTTTAACTGCAGCTAGCTAATTGTGAGTTGCAGAGGTCTGGAAAAGCTTGACGACCTATTGACGGGTTTATTTCAGTATGTCAAATTCTGCTTTTTAAAAATATTCATCACAGTTTGAAATAGGATATACACTTTTATTTCTCATTAGTTTTAGTGGTGATTTTTTTTGTCTAAAATATATCTAATGAGTTGCTGGTCGCTGTATCAACAGTCTTTAACTGACTTTGATGCATCAGAGATGGAAGCATAAATGGAGATATCAGTAAAGAAAAATTTAATTGTAAAGATGAGAAATTATTTATTTATTTTTGAGTTAAACCACGTAAGACTGACTGCAATGAACTGCTGAAGCATATGGCACACAGGATCAGCAAAGTAACAAGATATGTTGTTTTCTTGTTTTGTGTCCTCCAAAATAATAAGAGCTGAATCAAGACATTTAAAGAAAAGTACTTGAATACCATAACCTTTATAAAGTTGATATTTACTGCAGAACTGTTCATTTGCACTTGTTTTATGAAATTATCGTTTGTAATAATTTGATTAAGTAGAGATTACAATCTTTTTTAACACACAAGAATTGAAGAATTATTTAGAAAGTCAGCCTAAATAAACAACTGTTGAAGAGTAACTAAACAGATCTTATTAAACTATTACAGGTTACACTGCGTTGCATTCATGTCCATCTTCCTGTTTTCAGATGAGTTGCTGAACGGAGAGCTGATCAGTGATCAGGTTTGGTGGAACTTCCCAGTTCTGTCAGTGATGGAGTGACAGATAATTTGGTAAGTGGAGTGCTGGAGGTGGCTGGGTGGTGATGGGGAGGCTGTCAAAATAAAATCAAAATGATCAGAAATGACTTCATTTCATACCAAAGCTAATGCAAGCATTGCAATCTTTTTTTTTATTATTCCCTGAACATGCCAAGAGTATGTATGGTTAAAATAACATATGTAGAATCGTTTAAATTAAAGTACAAGGGACAAAAAAATCCCACCAAAACATACTATATATATATATATATATATATATATATATATATATATATATATATATATATATATATATATATATATATATATATATATATATATATAGCTATTGAAGCTGATGTGGGTGGGGGGTTGTTTGCAACAAAGAGACCAAGTTCCTCCATGGCAAAGAT
This sequence comes from Valencia hispanica, assembly GCA_963556495.2. Classification (NCBI taxonomy): domain Eukaryota; kingdom Metazoa; phylum Chordata; class Actinopteri; order Cyprinodontiformes; family Valenciidae; genus Valencia; species Valencia hispanica. Next base: position 46,664,338 of record OY747701.1, read on the forward strand.
CAAGGTGTTTGGTGGGGGCTTGCTTGCTGTGCTATCAGATGCTGTTTTGCATTGCTGTTTTTTGTTTGTCTTGTACTTCCAAGATGCCCAGTATTGGACAGCACTTTTTTTCTTTCTTATGGAAGATCTGTTTTGCTGCCATTTGAAGTCTCAGCCTGATGAATCTGCTGGTTTTTGGGGTTTTGTTGCACATCATGACATACAGGGAGCATGCTTTGTAACAGACTTGCTTTTCTCTCTAAAGTGGCCATGGTATTTGGGAGCTCCATGAGAGATGCACCAGACCTTGTTCGGAAAAGCTCCTCAACTTTTTGGACCAGACCGAAGGCGTCATGTGATGGTCGACACAGCACTCCTGGTTTAAATTCCTTCAGTGTCAATAGGGTACGGTGCTCTCCTTCCAGACTGTCATCATTTTTGCTTTATTGAACTAGAGCATCCATCACAGATGTTGGAATATTTGATGATTTTGTTTGTTTCCTGTAAGATGGTACAGAATATGTCCATGGTCAACCATGTCTTTTGGATTGATAAAATTGTAGATGTTGCCATCACAATTCCTTTTTGCACTGGTTTCCAGCTACCTGTTTGACCAATCTTAAGTCCACAGAAGAGTGTTATCATGTCTTGGAGGAATGTGATGGCTTTGTTGTACTTATCATCTTATGCCTAAGTGCCATCACAGGGTGGCATGTAGAGCCCTGATTGAAAATATTTGACAGTGCAGATTGAACTTATTGTGCACAGCTTTCTGTTATTATGACCTCTGGCGATGGTGAGGTTTTTCCTGCTGACTTGAGCCAACCATTTCCTTCTTCTTTCTGTGTCTTTACGGAAGCTGTACGTTCTGATCCCTTTCTTGGACCGATTGCTGCATCCAAATGCAGCACAGCCAGTCATGGTAAAGCAATTAACATATTAAGGTATTATTTAAATATACATTTTATACATATGAAATGTTGTACAAAACCAAATATGATTATATGTATAATTACACTTTAAACTTTTCTCTTGTTCCACCCTAAACATCTTGATTTGTAATTTGAATTTTTCACCCACTAAGTCCTTCAAAGCAAAACATTTTACTAATGAACTGTTTCTCTATTGAAGGTCACCAGTGGTTGTTATCAAAGGGAGCTGCTGTTAATGTTACCAAGGATGAACCTTCATTAGGACTTCAGCACATTTCCACATTGCCCAAATTTGATCCATGCAGTGTATTTTTATAGATGTAATGACAGTGAGAATGATAGTAAAAATACTTAATTAAAGGTTGTTTTACATTTTGCGTAATATTTAATAAAAAGTTTGCGTATTGTTTTTTCCTCAATTAACACTTTTTTTTTTTTACATATACTGGTTTTAACATTATCAATGAATTACTATTTTACTGTAGTCAGGCTAGAACCACAATCAACTGGGTTATAGATGCATGAGTTCATAAGAAAATAAATAATTATAGAATGATGTCTTCTACCGAAAAAATTAATCCCAGGTCATCAGTCAACGCATAGACAGCTGCATATTTTCCTCCAAGTTATTTAAAACTGGTTCAAAACATGTAACTTAGATCAGCCTTACATTCAGCTAATTTTCTATCCAACAGCAGGCAGAGAGAACACAGAATGAATGTCATCTGCTAGACATATAGGGTGTTTTAGGAGTAAATCCTGGGAACAGTAATATCACATGCTTTGTTGAAAGATGGAGATCTAAAGGTAAGCTGGAGCATAGGTCTTAACCACTGGCATGTTTTAAGTGTATAAGAGGACAAGGTATGACATTGCCATTCTAGCATTCAGAAAACAGGCTATAAATTGGGTATTATTACTCCAATTTAGGGTTTCTTGTGGCACATAAAGTTATTAAACATTCTTATATTGAGCAGTGTAGTGCATTAATTTATCAATAAATATGATCGGTGATCTACTTTTATTCTACAATGTGTTAGCACTCTCGTTTCCCTCTAAAATGTAGAACAGTGACGAATGTCTGTTCCTCTAGAAATGCTTTGATGAAATAAAAATGTATAGGCTATTCAGTAAAAAGTAATCAGTACACAGTCGATAATGATCAAAAAATCGCCAGGAGAAATGAGAAATATTCGATTTTGCGTTCTGTCCCACAAGAAGCCGCTCAGACTGACTGACAGCGCTGGGATGTTTGGAACTATTGAGGACTCCATGAACCACGTGACCGCGTGTCGGCTAGTTCAAAGTCTGTCGTAACTCTATCTCTCTATGACGCTGCACTGGCAGAGCTGTTATGTGCGTAGCGCAGTAAAGTTTAACCGCGACACATAGCGATAAGTAGCGACCGTTATATACAGTCTATGGTAGCGACATGCATCAGTCTCAAACGGTAAGTACCACATTTCGCCATATGTCGCGGTTGAACTTCATGGCGCATGCGCACATAACAGCTCTGCTAGTGAGGAGAAAATGTAAGCAGCCATATGAATGGCTGAAAACTAAGACATTGGTTAGCTGACGAATCTGTCAATCAGAATCGTAAATTTGATTGACAGATTCATTAGCCAATGGTGTCGTTTGTTGACCTGCAACATTACAACAGTCTCAAAATTCACCACACAAAAATCTCTCACAAATACAGAGATTCAAAAATGAGAAGTGGTTCGTAAATGCACATTTAGCGATTCGCATGATCTGTGAGTTTATATTTGAAGCTTCCCTCAAAGTTATGTTTGTGAAACAGATTGTGTGTATTTGTGAAACAGATCGTGTGCATTTGTGAAACGGATTGTGTGCATTTGTGAAACAGATCATGTGCATTTGTGAAACAGATCGTGTGCATTTGTGAAACAGATCGTGTGCATTTGTGAAGTTATATTACAAGAGTTTCTTTGAAATTATATTTGTGAACCAGAGCGTGTGCATTTGTGAATGAGCCTGTGAATTTGTGAAAAACCCTGCATGAGTTTATTCTTAATGAGACTGATCTGACCCCATGAAGCACTCCCTATATGTATTTCAGCTTCACAAGCTGCATTTTCTTTCAAACATTTTAGAATTGCTGTTTGAATAAATCTGAGATGACGTGGGTTTATTTTGGAGTTACGTTCCAAAGAAAAATCCACGAATAAGTGAATCCATTCATTCTGAGCTGAAAATAGGCCGGGATCCACTGTACAAACACACCTTCAATGCATTTCATTTGGATTGTGTTTGATAGACCAAACCAAAGCAGCAAATGACTGTTAAAGGGCTATATGCAATTTCCTGAAATTTAAACTCGCTACTGACACCTGACGCCAAAAAACGGAACTGCTCTTCCTTTCTGCTCACTCTAGCGGCGCGTGCTCGTACGCCGGTTGCTCTCAATCTTCTATCTTTTTTGGGCACTTGTCAGGGGTTTAACTTTTTTAGTCTTATGTGGAGTTACTGTTGGTGTCAGAGTTGTCCTTGGTCTCTTCTGTGTATTCGCACAATCCATTGAACTGCTTGCGAGTGCTGACTAGTGGTGGTGGCAGAGTGATCTGAAACATTTAACATGAACGCGCTTGACGTCACATCCGCAGACAGCGCGGGAAAATCGGACCCGACAGAAAATAGAAAAAATTGGATACAGGCTTATAGGTGCACCCACTGTGAGCTGACAAGGTGTCAGTATACTCATCAGGAGATGTTTGAGTCATAAATGGTCAAATAAAAAGGCTATTGTTACGTTTATTTTGGGGAAAAAGTTGCATATAGCCTCTTTAAGTGTAAGGAAAAAGATTTTCAGGATTCTTTGTTGGGGTTTTTTCATTAAAATGTGGGGAATTTGTGTTTTGGTCGTTTTAATCGGATACCCTTGAATGAATTCTGTAAAACCCATACCTTTCTGAAGTCATCCAGCACATCACTCCGGTCATTTTCAACTCAGTACACAAACAGCATCAGACCAAAGAACACCCCAGACAGGTCAGAGATATTATGGCAAAGTTTGAACCAGGGTTCCATTGTAAAACAATGTCCCAATCTTTGAAGGTATCATAGAACACAATTTGATCCTCCATCTAACAATGTAAAAAGCATGGCATAAGTGCAAACTTATGAATATCACCTAAGCTTACAGGCCTTGCAGCCAAAATAAATAATCAGAAGTAGACAAAAAAAAACATGATATCTCTGGAGGAGCTTTACAGATCCACAGCTCCGGTGGGAGAATTTGTCGACAGGTCCATTATTATCTACACGGTTGCTCAGTATGAGGGATTGCTGTGGTTGGAAGTCTCCATCAACCTTAAGTTAATGACTCGATGCAATCTGCTGGGATTCCTTTATTAGGAAACTAACTAAAACTTTAAACTAACTGGAATAGTTATATGATTGTACTAAAATTACTTTTCTTGTAAAGTGCCTTGAGATGACATCTGTTGTGAATTGGCGCTATATAAATAAACTGAATTGAATTGAATTAGCCTCCACAGTCACCAGATATCAATCCAATAGAGCACCTTTGGGATGTGGTGGAGATTCGCATCATGGATGTGCAGCCGACAAATCTGCAGCAATCCTATCATGTCAATATGGACCAAAATCTATGAAGAATGTTTCCAGTACCTTGTTGAATCTATGCCACGAAGGATTAAGGCAGTTCTGAAGGCAAAAGGGGGTCCAACCCGCTACTAGCAAGGTGTACATTTTGGCTTAAATATGTAGAGAAAAAACAATCCTATATCTTACCTTCATCACTCCTATGGGGATGCTTTTCTTCAGCAGAGATTGGGAAGCTGCTCATTTGATGGGAAAGTGAAAGGACTTAAATACAAGGAAATTCCAAAGGAAAACCTATGAGAGGCTGGAATAGATTTGAGGCTGGGGCAGAGATGCACGTTCAATAATGTTAAGCAGATAGCCAGAGCGACAACAAACTGCTTTGTATATTGAAGCAAATCCTTGTGCTAGAATGGCACAATCAAAGTATAGACCCAAATCCAACTGAACATTTGTGTTATGTTTACAATGCTCTCTATTCAATTGACTGAGCTCGAGCTATTATGCAAAGAACATGAGCAAAAACACACCCCAAAAGACTGGCAGCTGTAAATGCAGCAAAAGGCACTTCGATGAAGTATTGACTGAGGGTCGCAATACAAATTTACACCACAGTTTTGAGATATTTGTTTGTTAAAAAAGTAAAATAAAATGTATATATTTTCTCTTCATGCTTCTGCACTACTTTATGGTGGTAACACATAAAACTCCAGTAAGTTACATTGAACTTTACAAATACCTTTAGAAGGCAATATAGGACCACTCCTGTACTACTTGACATAGTACTTACTTTTTCAGTCTTTAATCAATATTCTTTATATTTCAGGCTTGTTTTGGGGCTGCCTATCTTGCCATGTGTGTTGGTGTTTCAAAAAGCACCTCATGTAGGTCTAACTATGATGAAATTAAGTGCATGTTGTGGCACATCAAGCCCTTTAAGGTTTTTGAAGCATGATGGTTGCTTTTGATTAACCTTTCTTGTATAGTGCTTGTGAATTGGAAGGAAGGGTGTAAAATTCAGTGTTTGCTGTGTCAGGATGGAACACATTGCTTTTACTGACATCCCAATATGGTTTTATAAATTTTTTTCCATACTTGATCTGAAATTAAAAGTTCAGTACTTTATACACTGTCTATGACAGCTCTCACCTGGTCAATTTATTGACTGTCTTAAACACAAAGTTGCTAAATATTTTTGTTGTAGACTGAACATCTGCATGACATAGTGTGAGATTAAATACTTGTATCATTGGGTTATTACTATAACATCTGATTGGCTCTTGTGTTAATTCTGTAGAGGTGCATATGTGTGGTGTATATGGTAGCAGGTTATGGAATTTTTTTAAGCATGTTCAAAAGACCAGTTGAGCAAGTTGTGAGTGCTACAGTGTAAGATGCCGAGGAAAGAGATGCTGGAACATCATTTATACAGCTGTACATTTTCATATGCATTTAATTGCAACAGGTGTATAAAGTTCTCTTTTGAATTTTTCTAAAGAACATTCAAATTATTTATTTAAAAAAAATAAAACCATGTAGCTATTTATTTGTCACACCAGTTTATTTGCATTTGGAGACATGCATTGTTTTCTTGTGATCAGAGTGTTTTTTTCTTTATGCCTTCACATATTTATTTCTAAACCTGATCAATTCATTTCTTATTTAAATAAAAGCACTATTTTGTTCTCAAATAAATCTGTTTATTTACACTTACATAACACACAACACACATTGGACTTTTGCCCTGCAAATCTTTGGATGCAAACAGTAGAGAACAACACAACACAACTGTTAGGTAAATGTATTATTAAGTGAAATTACAAACTTCTAAATAAAATACTTAGTCTCAATTACAATTTTCAAGAAGGATGTAGTCTCATTATCGGGATAATAGGTACGTGTCTTTCGCTTTGAGTGCATTTTACACGCCGTTGGCACTTCATGGAGTGCCAGAAGAGCAGAGTACACCTCGACTGCTATTGAGTAGATGGCTCGCCTTCTTCTCTGCCCTGCAGAACAGAGGGAAACCAGCCAGTGATGAACGATGGCAGCACAGTCAATGAAAAATCAACTGGGAAGCACAAAGCTCTAAATGCTCAGCCATATTGGCTGCTGACGGGAGCAAATAACATCAGCATAGCACTTACAGAGACCAATCATACATTTCCGCCAGCAACGGTACAGGTTCTGCACTGCAATAAATTTTTTCCCCTGATTAAACAGTAAATTCTGAACGCCTATCAGGGTCCCATTAAGTGGGAGGCCGCTTTCAAAAACATCATTAATCAAACAGGAGAAATGGCGCGAAATATCAGTCATCGATCGTAACTGCTTATGACAGTTTACACAGCTTTATATCTGCAGGGAGTGCTCGCTGATGTATCAATTACCAGCAGCCCCTACCGCATGCTAATTGTGCATTTTCCTCTCTAATGCATCTGCACTGTTATCTTATGGGCTAATGAAACCAAACAAATCAATAAATATAAATTATACATGCATAGATGTACTGCTGTGAACATAAAGCCTTTAATTAATTGCACTTGATTAATTTATATACTTTAATTATCTCTCCTAGCTGCAGATGGCATAAATATCTAGACAATCAGCTTATTGCTATGTCAGTCATAAAACGGCAGACACAGTGAAACTATTAGGTGAGGCTAGCTTTGTCTCTGGAAAACACATAGTTGCTGACGTAAAAAAGCCTCGCCTCTGAATAATTTAGAGAGAGCAAATTACCAGACAGTGCAGGGCTCAGAACTCATAATTTTGTGGTTGGTTTGATATGTTTAACAGATTTGGCTACAGCAACTCTTTACCGTGTTTTTAGTTATATGTTCTTTAACTAAAATGCGTGGTCTGCAGCATTCAGCTAATATCTCTGTGGAGGTTTCAGCAAACTTAGCAGGCACTCATTTATTCTGCAGTATGTCCATAGTATGTCAATTAAAAATACAGTATTGCCATTCTGAATGTTTAACTCTGTTTCCTCACCGCCAGCAAGTGTGTGTGTGTGCTATGAGTTACTGATGCTTTTGCATAAATGCTTTGGTAGAATGCTAAACAGGCTTTGTTAACATTCGTCATTTAAAGTGTTGTGCAGCCCAAAGCCAGGCAGGACAGAAAATTAGAGCATCCATGAGATTCAGCAGACGGTAAATACAGCAAGTTAGGACAATATAAGTCACAATAACAAAGGATAACTTGGTTTCTGTGCAGCCATGTCAACAGCAGTTATGATACTGCTGCAATGTGGTGCACCAAGCAGAAATGTAACAATAAGAAGGTGTTTGTATGGAAAGAACAATGGTTAAGCTTCTGGGAGTTTTCATCTTGATGTTGCTAATGAGGGTGTTTTTAGTATAATTACCTCAACAGGGTGCCTGGCAGTATAATTACCAAAGAGACATTACAAAGAAGCATTAGTGTGTCCAGGTACAGTAAATATGTCGAGACAGAAGGTGACAGGCTCTGCCCCTTTTTCTGGGGCAAAGAGTTCTTCTGTTTGTCTCAGGTTGTGCCTAATGAACCTGCAGTTTTAGTGTGTTCTCAAAAGGAGTCACCAGTATGCACAAAAGTTCAAAATTCTGTCAGTTTAAAATGTATGTTTGTAAATATGTAGAGTTTCAATTTAGTATGTTGTTGGACACATGCTTGCCGTAAAAGCAGCTTATTTTATATTTTGTCAAGTAAGAACATCAGATTTTAATTTATTTTATTGTGATTTTTCATAAAAGCCTCCCACAAAGTAGTGCATAACTGTGCAATGAAAAGAAAATGAAACATGATTTTCATTTTTTTACTAATAAACATCTGAAAAGTGTGGAATGCATGGAAAGTGTGGAAAGCAGTGTTAGCACCATTATGCTTTTATTCAGCAGGGGCACGGAAGCTGGGCAGAGTTGATGGGAAGATGGGTGGAGCTAAACATTGTAAAATCCTCAAACAAAACCTGCAGAACCTGCAAAAAGCGTCACCATATGATGACCCTAAACATACAGCCAGAGCAACAACTGAATGGCTTTAGATTAAAACATATTCATCAGGTAGATAGGTATTTATTTATTTATGGCAAGACATAATTGTTACTCACAGAGTATCTCCATCCAGTTGCAAAAGAAGAATGGGCAAAAATGTAAATCTCCAAAATCTCTGGCAAAGCTGGTGGGCATTGCTGTGAAAGGTGGTTCTACCAACTAATGGGGCCTGAATCCATAACCATTCAACACAGTTTTTTCGTATAAAACTTTGAAACCCAACCTTTATGTTTCTTCCACTTATAGGTTTGTGTTGATCTATCACATAACATTCATTGCATTTTTAGGTTGTAACATGTCAAGTTGGGAAAAAGTTCAAGGGGAAAGGGTTGAATAGTTTTGGAAGGCACTGTAAGTGGGAAACTAATTTGTCATCTGAAAGATACAGACTTCAGCTTCCACCGGTCGAATGCAGTTTATTAACAGAATGCTACCTGGGTATTGACATCTTGTTCTTATGAGTGGATGACTCCAGATATCAATAATCAGAGGAAGACAAGATTCCGCTTTTGTAAATTAAGCAAACCTGATGCCGATTAAAATAATTTTGTCACCAGGATTTAAACTTTAATGGTTTCTTTAATTCATTTCTATTTATTTGCATTCAAATTTAAAAACAGTAAATCTAATAAATTCATTGCTCTATGTTTTAAGTGTGTTGAAAGCTAAATAACAGCTCCCAATCTGACCAAACTTCCCCGACCTCAACTTCTACAATTAACCAAAACTACAGTCGGCCGGACTATCAAAAAGTAGCCACAAAAGTGACCAAGGGATGAGAGAGTGACCAAGGGAGGAGATGAGCTGCTGCTGATATCTCGCGAGAGCTGTGCGTAAGTAATATGGCGGTAAACTGGTAAAACAAACAAACTCGGGTAAAAACTAACCATAACATTCGTGCTAAATATAGCAAACCTTTAATAATAATAACCATTATTTTGTATTTCTCCATAAAACAAACTGGACGAGAAAACCTTGCACAGCCTGGAAAGCTACTTGGACGAGTGCTTTGACAACATTGTTATGGGCAAGCCACAAAAATCCACCTCTGCTGTGCCGACAAGCACACCATAACAGAAACGCACCCGTTCTAAGGCCAGCACCTCCACCATCTCCCCAGAGAAAAGCTACAGCGATGTCCTGGACTCAATAGATAAGAAGCTAACCAGCCTAGACGCTCGTCTGGCCCTGGTTGAGGTTCTCCACAAATAATTTCAAGCTCTAAGGGAATCCCTGGAGTTCAGCCAGCAACAGGTAGCATCGCTCGCTGCAGAAAACCAAAGAAACTCACCGAGGGGAGGACGCAGCTGTCCGGAGAAAGTAAGAGGATGAAAGAAACTATCTTGGATATACAGGACAGGGGAATGCAGGACAATCGTTTTTTTTTCCGGGATCCCAGAACAGGCTGAGGACGACGCTGAATCAACCGTCCGAGATTTTCTCCAACATCAGTTAAAGCTCCCAAGCGACACGGTAAAAAACATCACTTTTCACCGCATCCACCGGCTCGGAGGTAAGAAGCCCAACAACAGCCGGCCGCGACCTATTTGTTGCTAAATTCGAGCATTACCAGCAAAAAGAGCAGGTCAGAGGCCAGGGCAGAGAGCTGCGGGGAACGAATTACAGCGTTAATGATCAATATTCGAAGGAAATCCTGGATAGAAGGCGCGTTTTGTTCCCAATCAGGAAGAAATATATCAGTGAAGGCACCAGAGCTACAGTAGCAGTAGATAAACTGAATGTTAATGGGCAGCTGTTCAGGGACCCCCAGCTTACTCCTTGGCTTTATTAGTCATGTAACACTGGTCAGATAAGAGTTGTTTAATCAGTCAACTATAATCTAATGTTAGCACAGCTCTGTAAAGTTGTTTACATTACTCAATGTGGGCGGGGCCAGGTCTAAGCACTGGGATACTGGCTCTTTTTTCTTTTCTCATCTTCACATGTCTATCACCAAATGTCTTTGTCACTCCTTTTTTCTTCTTTTATCACTCACACACACACACAGAATTTTTTCATAACATAAATATTTCTTTCTCACCCTCACCCTTCACACCTTCGCAACTTTCTTCTATTTCTCTCTTTCTTATATCTCGGCTTTTGGATTTTCAATCAGGCAACCCCAAGCACAAACTAATAATACACCTTTGTTTATCAGTTTCTATGGTGATATGGACTTTACAACTTTTGTCTCAATACTATGGCTGTATCCAAATTAAGGGTCTGCATCCTTCGGAGGACTCATTTGAAGGTTGCCACGTCACAGCGCCGCAACGAAGGCTGTCCAAATTCGAAGGATCCTTCTAATGCGGCCCACAAATCCGTCCTTCTTTTCCCCGATTTGAAGGATGGGTCCGGTGTATCCTTCACCGCTCTCCATATCCCAAAATGCATTGCGGGCCGAACGGGAGATTTTTGTTCCAGCAACAATGGCGGTCGGAGCGGGAGGCGAAGCGGGATGGGAGTACAGTTTTAAATGTAAGTACATCAAAATCTGGCAGTACAGAAATTTAAAACTTAAAGCGGTTGTGTTGTTTGGGTTTTGTTGTTGGTATAGACATGTATTTTAATATTATTTTGTAAACGAGCTCGTATGTTGGTCTAATGGTTCTCCGTGTATTGCCCCGCTTATATACAGCTAATTTCGGTTTTTGCAAATAAAGCAAAAAGACGACTCTTTTTAGGAGAAATTATTACGTCTTTACCGGGGCAAAATTGGGTCACGGTGGCATGGAGGTAAAAGTATAAATTCAGTTACACACCTTATGCCTAGAGGAGTCTTATTAAGCCTCAAAACTACAGAACCGGGGATCTCAGTATGTGATCTCATATGTTAATTAACACAGTTGCCATGTTCCTCATCTTCACTTATTTTCTATTTATTTTATGAGGAAAATTCTGGTGAGTCTGGGGGGGAATGTCACCGTTTGTTGGCCAAAAACAAATGAGATTTTTATTTATTTATGAAAAAGTACTATATGTGCATGTGCAACAGTGCATCAATACATAATTTATTACTGATCGTGTTAATAAATATAGATTTTTCTAAAAGTTTTTGTGTTCATCCGGTTCGGACCTGGTGCGTGCCTGGCCGGGCCTGGGGGGGCAGGTGTGTCGGTCGGCCGATCCGCTGGGCCGATATCTTCCTTTGGTAGGTTGGGACACCTCTTTTAGAGGTGCCAGGTTTGGGATTGTTGGGTGGTGCCTGCTCGGTGGCTCGGCGGGATGCGGATCCGGCGTCTCTGCTCGTTTGATCACCTGTTCTGTGCGCACCGTGCGTGGCCGGTTCATTGGCGGGTTGGACCGGCCCAGGCCCTCGTTGGATGCCTGGTCTCGGCGCCCTGCGTTGCGCGGGATCGGGACCCGGGAGCTGGTACAACTTGGCGTCCAGATGCTGGCTGAGCCCGGCCTGGGGATGTAGTCCGTCCCCTGCGGTTATCGGTGGAGCGCTGGGATGTTGGCGGTGGGGATTGGCCTAGGGTGGAGGCGGCGCGTGGCGGCCGGCCGCGGCCCCTGCAGTGCCGGGGGCCCCTCGTCGGCTGGTCCCTTGTCGGGTCCCTGCTGGGGGGTGGGGTGCCCCTGGGCCCCGGCTTCCCCGGTCCGTTGACCGGTCCGTTGACCGGTCCGTTGACCGGCCCGCCCCGGCGCGGCCGGTTGCCGGCGGGGCCCGTGGGCTCGTCACTGCTGCCCCCCGGGCCCCTGCATAGTGGCCGCTGGATGTTCCCCTGGGGTTCTCCTTTGCTCCTCTCTTGGGGGATGCGGTCGGCCCCGCCCGGGTCCGCCTGGGGCTCTGGCGGTCCTTTGGACGTCTTTGCTCCGATCTCCTTCATGTCTGCATCGATTCCTGGGAGACGGATTGATGTCTGCTCAAACCAACTATCGAACACTCTTATGGAGAAACCTTATATGCACCAGCATGCTAACACACACACATAGATGTGGGGTCTCTGGTGTTTAAGGAAATATTATTGGGCTGAGGTTATCATTACTAGAGCTTGATTAATCGGTACCATGAGTTTTTCTGTGACATTGTTGTTGTATTTTTATATCTATTTTTGTGTGATGTGGTTGTGTAATTCTTAGTTCACAATGTTTGGTTGGTTTTGTCGATGTTCCTTTTTCGTGTTTTGTTTTGTTTTTCCCCCTCTCTCTGCCGTCGTTTGGGTATGGAGGCAGACTTCAATGATTTCCTGTGTTTTCTTTGTTCCCATTCCTCTCTTGTATTTTCAACTCACCCTCTCTCATGACTTTTTGTTTCCTACCTCTCTTCTTCATCTTCTTTCTTTCTTCCCCTTAATTTTCTGTCTCCGGGTCCATAACATCAGGAAATAAAACCCCCAGCAATTCATAATAAAGATTTTTCACACATATATCAAGTGGAGTACTACAGCAAAAGCTGTACTGCTCCGCTTGTGAAAGTAAATCTGTTGGGCTTCTACTTGGTACTCAGACACCAATTCTGAGCTCCACACTGCCAAACAGGACACGTAAAAAAAAAAAAAAAAAACTACAGTACATAAACTGAAACTGAGACAAACATAATTTCTCAAACTTGGTTCCTTGACTTTATCTGCTCCTCTCTTCACAAAGACATTTAATCATCCCGATATGATTTAGTCGCTTTTAAACAATAATGATCACAGGAAGGAGCGTCATTTGGGAACGAGGTAATCAATCAGATGCTCATTCAGCTTTAATTCATGTAGATGCACACCTAATACTCATTACAAAGATGCAATTTCCAGCCAGTCAACATAGATTAATGGGGGACCATCTCTCCTAGTGTTTTTTTGTGCTGTGCCATGCCTCCAGGAGAATAGATGGCTTTCATTGAGACAGAAGTGGTCCTTGGGCTCATTTGTCCAATAGACATGCTTATGACAAACTGTCTAGCTGACAGCATATTCATGAGACAGCAATCAAAATGACACATCATAGTTTTGCTTAGGTAATTTTATTGTTTAGTGACATGTGAACAGAATTATAGACCTGAATGCTTCAATTCAAAGAAATGATGTTCATCTGCAAGTTGAGGCAATTTCTTTCCAATTATTATTAGCTGGATAAAACCCTCCCACTACCACATATATGATGTGTGTATTTTAAGAATAAAAACAGAATATCAGATGAGGATAAAGTTTTACCTTGTAGCTTCAAATTTGCTTTTTGGTTCAATCCCATAACACCTATAGATATTTCTGAGACCTCTGCCACTTTGACAAAGTTTCTACACTTTCTACAGATACCTGCTGTATCCACTAAATATGTTGCTACATATTATAAACATTCTTTATTAAAAAAAGCAATCATTTTCATATTTTGGTTATTATAATAACATCTCTGAACAGGCCTAACATATTAGTTATAACAACTTTTTAAAGATCAGCCAATATATATATACACACACACACACAAACGAAGCAGGTTTTAATAAACTAGACTTTCCGACAATTATTAATTTTAATGTTTCTGTTTTTAAGAGTAATCACATAGTTTTTTCTTCTGTACAGATTTTGAAAAAAGATTAAATATGGTTTAACATTAAATTAAAATCGATAATTTACATCTTGTATATTAACATAATTAAAAACAAAAAGTGTACACATTTGCTTGGTGGGTGTGTTTTAATGCATCATCAAACAAAGATTCTGCGGATTTAGGTTCCTTGTTTCATCTAGTGTATGAATAGCTGGGTAAGTGATGGGTAAGGCTGCTTTTTATGTTAAAAGTCCAAGTGGTTAGGCAGAGTGAACTTCCATGAGACAGCTAAAAAATAACAATTTATTTATCACAGTAGTTTAAATACACCATCTCTTGTTTATACTTGTTTTTCTGCCAGCATAAAAAATAACTTAAACTTCTTTTGTATTTAAATTCATATTTTTGTCTCTCATCATTTTATTCAATTTAAACTGAGTATTTTTTTTAAGTATTCTCATTGTTTTTTTTTATTATGGTACAAACTATTATAGTAATGCTGACAATTAGCTAATCAGACTCAAACACTGAATCCCATTTTCTAGTGTTATCCCTTCCCTTAGCAGTCACATGTCTTCCTCTCTCCTGGATAAAATTCAGCTAGCAGTCACCCCTCTGAATACCAGAGCTATTTAAATATGGATTTATTTTCATTTTATGACAGTAGAATTGTCAAAAAAAAAGTGTATGGAGTAATTGCTCCTTATACTTTTCCTAGGACACCCTCATCGTTTAGCATCTGGCAATTTTTCTGTGATAACATTTTCAAAAGAAAAATGGCATGCTAAATCCTGTCTGTGGTCTTAATATAGTAACTAAAAGGTTTACATTTTAATGTGTCTAAAAAGTATTTTCATTTTTTATGAGTATTTTGACAATTAAGTCTAAAAACAGCACAATGTAGTAAGTATACTAATCTTAAAGCATACTGAAAGTATACTAAGGACTGGTCTAACTGCAAATATAACTAAGTATGTTAGAAATGTATTTACTTGGTAAAATAATTTTTCACTAAAGTAATATTTCAGAACAGTTTTTATTGTAACATTTATTTAAACAGACATATTGGGGTAGTTTTTATTTGTCTTTCTTTCTTTCTTTCTTTTCCATTCTAATGGGTTTTTGTGGAAATATTATTATTATTTTTTACATTAAGAAACATTTCATGTTTGGAACTTTTTAACAATAAATAACAGTGATATCAAACAAAGTACATCTAAACACTTCAATTTATACATTACACCATTTTTTGTACAATTGATTAAATGAAACAAATGAACTGAGAAGAACATTAACATTTGTGCATCAATTTGCACATTTTTCTAAAACAGCATTATGTGCTGACAATCATAGTGTGAGAATAGACAGAGTAACAAACAGAAAATGAACTCTTCAGTTAGAAACCCAGATGGCAAGTATAACAATGACAGTTGTTTAACTTGAATGAAAAGCTGTGAGGTGAAATAGTGAATTTTCTGTGCCAATCTGACTTCTGTGAGATCCGCTGCTGCTTGGGGCAAAGGGAGGGAGCATTATTGCAGGACAGGCAGCCTTCCTGGGGAGCTCCGGTTGGTTGGAGTTACCTGCGCTGCCCTTGGCTATGCCACCGACTGTGGCTTGGAGCAGAAGCAGTGCCAACAGCCCTCCCTTTCCTCTACCTAATATCCTCCTTGTCCCTCAGCTTGCCCAGCCATCCATCCTGCATTAATTAGGTTTGGTGCTAGAATCCCTCTCTCACGGTGCATGCTCATGTCCAACCACCAGCCGGAAAAAAAAACATTTAAAAAAAATGTAATATAATCATGTTTAACACAACAATTATGATAATTGAAGCAAAGCACTTAGCTGAAGGAATAAGCAGATCTGATTAAGGGTCTCCTCTGCATGATCAAATATTAATCTGCTGTGTCTTCTCTCTGACCTGGCTTGGAACATAAGAGGTTCTTATGGTCTTATAAATTAACAGATTTGCACTGGCTCAACTCATAGCATCTAATAATATTAGATGTGCAAGTCAGAGCACTGAAGAAGTCTTCCAGGAGCAGAATCCACTTACAATAAAACTAAATAAAAATAGCAAGGGTAATTATCAGCCTAAGCTTTATGACAAGTCAATTACCCTAAAGTACTATTGACAGTAAATACCTCCAAGTCAAAATTCTCAGCACCACCTGTTGGATTGGACGATATTCACAAACAGTGGTAAACCTTTCTACAGGTTTTGTTTCCCAAATCTGTAGCTGGAAACTAATAAAGACACACTCACGGATAAACCTGGAGCTGGCTGGATTTAGATGAAATCATTATGATTTAATTTGCAATTTTCATCAGTTTATTTCTGAGCAACTCCCCACTGGAATATAGAGTTAGATACTGAGAAAGTAACTGTGAAAAGAAAATCTAAAAGAGCATTTCATGTTTTCTCTCAGTAATTATCTGATCTTTTTCATAGGTCCTCTCCTTTTGAGAAACCATGTATTTTCACTTCTACCCCACTGTTTGGTTATATGTGTTATATCACTAAATATATTTTACAAATTCTAGATAATGGTATGATAATTATGAGATTCCAATTGCCTAAATGATCAATTATGATACAATTTCTTTTCCCTCTGAAAATCAGGTAAGATAAAATGTTTTGTTTTGTTCTATAATAAATAGATCCATTAAAAATATTCAAAATTATTTCAATTACTTTTGGTATCAGGCTTTAAAGGGTTTGAGATTTTTTGTTTTAAGTGTGATCAATATCAATAAATAGAAATTTACTTGTGTCAGACTGGACATTTGAGGCAAAGTTGGAACCAAGCACAAATAAATAGACATTTAAACATTTTGAACATTTAGCAAAGCAAGTGTGTAAAATAGGTTTTCATCTTAAACCTAAAACTAAGACTTCACAAATTTTTAGACTTGTTTTGTATAAACCCAAAAAGAATTCTATATTCAAATTCATTTAAACACTTTTTTTGTTAATTAAATATTAAATGATTTCACATGATGCCTCTGAAGTCCTTTGGTGCTCCTCAGATTTAACCTCTGTCAAGAATAGAGAGCAAGCAATAAACAGCATGGCTATGAACCAGACGGCAACTGGCAGTTTAAAGGAGATTACTGTGATATTAAATCAACACAAATACCCAGTAACTAATGCCCCAAAACAGCTTGAAAGAATGATTGGATTATGAATCTGGATTACATCTCTGAGCTTTCAATGGTCAGAGCCACAATGTCTGGGGGGAGGTGGGGGGTAGTCCAGTTGACCTAATCTACTTACAGAGCATATTTAACTCCATATGATTTTTGCACCACATGAGGCTTATTTTGAAGAGAAACCTTAATTTTCAACATATTGTTTATTCCTTTGGCCCACTTTATTTCTTTTTAAAAGTCAAATGGTTGAACTCGGAGATGTGTAATGGGCAAGGAATGTGCAGCCCAGTAATGCAAACCACCGGATCCCTTAAATAACATTAATGTATACAGTACGGCACATGTAGGCTTTAAATTGCATAACACTGGACAAGCAGTGTTGAGAGCAAAAAGTGAGGATTGTTAAACCAAAGCCTTACACTAAAACTAACCATCTTAAACTAAACTATGGAGGTTTCAGATCAGGTATAGAGTTCACTTTATATTTAGGGGTGGAAACTATGCAGACAAAAAATGTAAAGGCTCTCATTTAGTTCAACTGATCTCATAAAAGGCACTCATTGCAGCTCTGAATTCAGGAAACTCAAAAAAAGTGATCATTTCTATATTTTGCAGATTTTTATCACAGAATTTCCTAAATAAAACCGAATAATCCACTGACGCCATGAGTTTTAATTTAGAGCACAGTTCTGTGAAACAAGTCTAAGAGTGTTGGTGAGAATGATCCTTGTTGACTAATATGAGATTAACCCAGATACTTTCCACTCAAATAAAAACACACTTGCTGCTACTGTAGATTAAATGTAGATCCATAGAACTACAACTGATAACACACTGATACTGTAATGATTGATATATCTATCTATATATATAGATAGATAGATATAGTAGTTACTTTCCAGAAGAATCTGAGGACACACTCAATTACTTACAAGAGAAGATTGCAGACACAATGAGGACAGTGAGGACACTATTTATTTATTGAGAAACATAATAATTTATGTATTTTTCTCATCCGAAACTCAGGTCTGGTTTTGTTATATTCAAAACTTTACCACAGCAGCAAATGACACTGAAAAGTCATGTTAGGCACAACTTCATTGGCTAAACTAACTCTAGCCTGACCCATGCAAATAAAGACCACCAGAAGCAATTCCTAAAAATACTCTTAACCAAAAGTTTTACAGCTTTAGACCTTTTCTTTAAAGCATGCTTAAAAAGCAAAAGTCTCTGTTCCAATCAACAGTACAGTGTTGTATTTTTTTTTACATATCATAGCACAGTCTTTTGATAAAATTAATATTACTATACTAAGAAATCAGATTCTTTACACTTCAAGAATGACAACAAAAAAAGGGCCAATAATTATGTCAACCAAAGGCAAGTCAAAAGGAGATAATCTTACTCCTACCACTCACCCTTCCTCCTCCTCCTCCTACTACTACAACTATTACTACTACAACAAATAATAATAATACTAATAATGATAATTTTATTATAACTAAGCTCTCTACTTCTCCATATTTTGCTTTAGACATCATTTTCATTGCTTAAAGGTTTAAATAAACATAACATTTTAGGTATAAATAAACATTACATTTTAGTTCTATTTGTAAAGGATTATGCAGGACTGTGTGATTTTCTAATAGTTAATGTAATGCGCAACCCTCTTATAATCTCAGGTTTAGATACAATTTGAAAATTTGGGGGAGCTTGAGTTTTCAGATTTTTATAGTATGCATATTAACACTCAGCTGTCTCAAACTGACTGGCGCTGCAGTGACCACAGCTTACCTGCGTGGCAAGTAATCAGAAATTCTTCCTCAACACTCCTGGAGAAGTGACAGCTTCAAGGCAGCAAATATTACCCCAACTATATGTGTGCATATGTGGAGAAAAGACTGCTTCTCTCCCGTTCAACTGCTGTGTCCTAATATATACAACTGCATTATAGATGTGCCCCCTCTTATTCCTAACAGTTTCCAAAGAAGTAGTTTGGAACCTCATGATTTACAACTTGTGACTTTCTCTTTTAAAACATAGCACATCTTAATGTTTCTGGACAATACTGAATAATTGTGCTGTTTTACTTTTTCAGAAAAAACAACTAATGCAGCTTTTTCTAAATAACAAAACTAACAAAAAAAAAGTAAAAATACCTTTGTGATTATTTTGTTATTTTGTTTTACATTTCAGTAAATTCCGCAGTCATAAAGCACATTTAAAAGCTGAAATATTCTTCAGAAATATTCAGATTTCAGTTCAGATTTATTGAATAATAATTTACAAAACAAAACTGAAGATCACTGTAGCTGATAAGAACTTTTTTTTTAAATTATCATGTTTGTATTTCAAGTATTTTTTCATAATATTTTATCTGATCTTGGGAATTGTCCTTAGGAAGAATAAGAAAAAAGTTATTTTGTGCAGTGGGTCTGGTTGCTTTACCCTGTTGGGGCAGATTTGCTCAATGACACAGAGAAGAAAAAAGAATGTTCCCCCTTTTGCATTTTTTTATGAACTCAAAGGTGTTTTTAACAAGTACACACTAACAGAAGTACCATGCGGAGTATTCTGCAAAATAAAGTCTAAACAATGTAAAGTAAGTCCTTTTTGACACTGCATTTATTTTCTTCCTTTGGATTCTTTTAAACGATACTACTTTGAAGACTTTCACATATAACAGAATAATGTAAATTCCATACCAATAACAATAAAATCTATGTTTTTATTTTACATTTTAAATTATCCTAATCTGCAAACAGTGAAGGTTTGCTGCTACAAGTGGTTCAGGTTTACTGCCAGCTTGGCACACACGAAGCTCAGGCAGGTGCACACAGCCCACCGTGTGGTATCAGGTATCCCCCTTGGCCTAGGCCTCTCCCATTTGTCATGGTGAATGAGTGGTCTGCCTGACTGCACTTTCTCATTCCATTTCCTCCCGCGCTGCGCTGAGGCCCTGCCACCCACTGTATGCTGTCATTTCTTTAACGCCTTTTCCACTCACATAAAGTGTGGGCAATAACGCATTTTCACATTCCTACTTTTCAAAAGCTCACATGCTATGGTCTCCCACCTCACCAACAACCCCCCTCCCCCAAGCTCACAGTACAAACACAAAATTACACTGATGATCTTTCAGTCACACCAGAAATGGTTCTGGACTTTTAATAATATTAATGATGATAACAACGATAACAATAATGATAATTAAAAAAATACAGATAAAAGATAAAAATGTGGTAAATATAAATTATGATAGTAACAATATCACTTTAAGTAGAAACAACAGTCCCCAAGAAGATGCCCATAAGCTTAATTATTAACCCGTCACCTCTCAGGCAGTTTAAAAGCAAAAATGTTAACACTCTTACCCACATCTGTCCATATTAGCTCTGATATTTGGCTGAGCCATCCAACCCATGCGGTAGAAGCACCTACTCTGAATCCACTGGTTTTCCTTCTGCAGCTGCAGGACACAACAGTGAATAAAAACATTGTCTGATCTCACTCAACCAATGAAAAAAAAAAAAAAAAAAGTCAAAGCACAAGCGAAGGTAACTCTTGATAACCCTTAATTTCATCCTGTAAAAAACAAATGCTTTCAAAAAGAAAATCAAAACTTTTTTCACTTAAATGTTGAATGTAGTACAGGAAATAAGCTTTTTTTAATTTTCTTTTAAAAGTGTGTTGCATTTTGGCGGAAGGCCGTCTTAGCAGTACATTGTGTCTAGCTTCGGTGTAGTGCAGCTGCGGTGTAAAGAGATTGTAGCACCATCTGCTGGAAACAGGGTAAACAAAAAAAGTAAATGAGGCAAGCTGGAGTTTTAGGTTTTAAGAAGCCAATGTGAAATGCTTTCTCTTGGGCATTAAACTAAGTTGTCATTTATGTTTTTTCTAGTGTAACTAGAAAAGACAGAAAAAGGTTACATGTCCTTTTACATCACAAAATTGCAAAGGCAAAAGTTCATGAAGTCCTCTTTCTTACATCACATTCATAACTTCAACTACAAGACATATAAACAACTTTTTCTGCTCTTCAGTGGATCCTTTGGACAACTAATAATGGGTTAATCAGGCTGATTGCACATTCATCACTGCGATCTGTTTCTTTCACTTCTTTTTTTTCAGGCTGAAGAGGGGAAGTGTGTTTTACTTGGGAAATGAAATATTTGGTGACCTGCTGCTTTTGCCCCTTATACTGAAGACCGAAGCCTTACAGCTGAGTAAACAGCAGAGCAGAGCTGCTTAGGGGACAGGTAATGGCTAGCACCCATCTTCTCCCCAAGCGCTGACCAGTAAAATAACCCCTAGCCCAAATGCGAAACGTAAACATGGACTCTAATTTTTCTCTCAAACATAACTGGAAAATAATTGAGAAAACATCACTTTTTTGAATCCTTGATTAAAACGTGCAGTTAAGGAAGGATACATCTTAGAAGGAAACAGACAAGTTTATGAGATGTTTCGTTTTTTTTCTGAATAAAACTACATGTGAAAGATTTTGTTGCTTCTTTCAATCAGCTACAACGTTTATCAATGTGTTAAGTCTTTACAACAGGATAATGTGTTCACAGTGCTGTAAAAAAGAATTTTCCTCCTGATAGATTTTTTTGTGACACATTTTAATTTCAGACAAAAATAACAATATAAAGGAGAAATACCTACCCAAACCAACCTGGGCAGGTGTGTAAAACATTTCCGCGCTCCATAATAAGTCATGAAGTATTTTTTTATTTTTGGAAAGCTTAACTAATTTTTCTAGCCACACCCAAGCCTGATTGCTGCCTGGCCCTTAGATTTAAAAAATCTCTTATTATACTTTATTGTGTCACTTCATTCAGCTTGCTCTCACACTATACACCAACATACAGAAAAATTTAGACAATATTTTCTGAAAACACTGTTAAAAAAAATACATCATAACAAAATAAAATTAAAGAGAGATAAAACAATAAAATAAAAGATAAAAGATCCCTTAAAAGGGCTATATGCAACTTTTCCCCCAAAATAAACATAACAATAGCCTTTTTATTTGACCATTTATGACTCAAACATCTCCTGATGAGCATACTGACACCTTGTCAGCTCACAGTGGGTACACCTATAAGCCTGTATCCAATTTTTTCTATTTTCTGTCGGGTCCGATTTTCCAGCGCTGTCTGCGGATCTGACGTCAAGCGCGTTCATGTTAAATGTTTCAGATCACTCTGCCACCACCGCTAGTCAGCACTCGCAAGCAGTTCAATGGATTGTGCGAATACACAGAAGAGACCAAGGACAACTCTGACATCAACAGTAACTCCACATAAGACTAAAAAAGTTAAACCCCTGACAAGTGCCCGAAAAAGATCGAAGATTGAGAGCGACCGGCGTAGGAGCGCGTGCCGCGAGAGTTAGCAGAAAGGAAGAGCAGTTCCGTTTTGTGGCGTCAGGTGTCAGTCACGAGTTTAAATTTCAGAAAATTGCATATAGCCCCTTTAAATAGAATCTCTGACAATATGAAGTACGCTAAAAAAATCTAAAAATGCTAAAACTCTTGTCTTGATCTAAAGAAATCCAGGAACAGTTGAGAAACAAATTCATTGACAAACAGTTGTAGAAAGAGTTACAAAGACATTTCCAAGACATTTGGCAAGTTAGAGCCATCATCCAGGACAGAAGTGATAAACTCTCTCTAGAGTGGCTGGCCAACAACAAGTCATCCAAGAGACCATTGATACTGTAACTCATCACAAAAGAACTGAGAACAACATCTAAAGCCCTCCAAGCCTCTGTTGGGTAAGTTAAGGTGGATTGATGTGCATCCTGAACTGATGTGCATCATGGGGCTACTTGCATAAAACTTAGGCTGCATTTCATGTCATGTGCTGGGTCTGCTTTGCTACTTCAGGATCTGGATGACTTGTTGCAAGTGGCAGAACTATGAATTCTGCTCTCTACTAGAAAATTTAGCAAGATTACGTCTAATGGCCAGTTCATGATCATAAGTCCACCTCTGAATGGCAAAAAACCCCAATAAAAACAAAAATAACATTGAGTGGCCTATTTAAAAGTACAGAAATCTTGTTAAGCCAAAGTGGCATGAACTTAAATAGGCCGTTCTTGGTCCAACTCTCTTAGTGTGACTGCATTAATACAATTCTGCGATAAGAAAGGGCCAAAATTCCTCTACACTGATGTAAAAAAACTCATCGCCTGTCATCAGACATTTGTTTGCAGTTGCTTTCACCAAGAGTGGCACAACCAGTTATCAAGTTTAAGGGGCAAGGTTGGCTTGTATATATTTGGAAACTAGTTTTTATATTTACTCAAGCTTCATTTCTCCAAATTACAGTGATAAGGTGCAACATATTTATTTATCAGTTTTTAGGCATTGGTCATCCCGAAAGAGTGTTTTTCAAAAACATGTTTATACTTGTTCTTTCAAAATAGTCCTTTAAAATGATGGCCTCATTTCTAAAATTGTCTTCCTTCACACAAAAAAACAAACACAACAGAAATACCCAAAACATTAAAGATGAGTATGTCAGGTCTGTATGTGGCGATGTAACACAGTAACTGAAATATACATAAAACAAAGAAGAAGCCAAGGAGCATGCTCTTTAATCTTGCTGTTATGTCTGATGTGCTTTAGGCTGGTGGGTAAAGCTACCACAGCATTGCTTTCCAATAATTGTATAATGGCTTCCAACACAAATACTTCACAGTGGTAAAGCCTTGCAATTCTTTGGAAGTGTGTTTGCAAAACATCCCTTAAAGCTACATTGTATATTTTTCTGAGTTAATTCTTAGCAAAAAACCCTTTGTTCTTTCAAAAATATGTGCTCATAGATGTGTAATTACTTCCACCTACTAATGAAAGTATTCTTGTAAGTGTAGAATCTGCTATTCAGAATACATACGAGCGAGTCACTCGAATGGGTGAATCCATGTTGAACCTCCATCTTTGAAATACATTCGCCAACAAGGGACATTCTAGCTCCGCCTTTCGCGGTTTGGCTACACTCAGTTGCACCGTGACGAATGCCAGAGGGAGATTGTCTAATCGCGACGCGGCAGACGTCTGACTATATAACTAAATGCAATGTAGTTTTTTAAAGTAACCTCATCACTGGAAGGAACACTGGACGAAGTCGTAGTACTGGAACCCATGTTAACCTTGGTGTGAAACGGCCACCGTTGGAGTTAAAACGCGCTCGGAATGGGGGAGTGGGAGGCTGAGCTAGAACGTAATATTTAGTTGGTTGTTTCACCGCTAGATGGGAGCAGATCTAACACAATGTAGCTTAAAAGATGAAAGTTATCTAGTGGGGCCACTAGAACCTGCGGGGCTTGTTTCCACTGTTGTATTAAGCCCTAGCTAAACTCCAACTCACGGCATTGTTCAGTGTAAGTGGGATGACAGCATATTTTTTCACAGTAGTCTTTAAAAATTACGGAATGCAATCATCTTGGAGATTTGAAATTTTGGCTTACTGCAGAGACTTACATGATAATCTAGTACAAGGCATTTTTCAATTTTATGCCTGCTTGCAGGGCACAGTTGAGGACTTAGGGGGCTCTTTTTATTTACATGCAGTATCATGAGATTGTTAAGCATACCACACTAAATATAGAATTTTGTTCAATAAAGAACACATTCAAAAGTACCGATTGCCTTTTTCAGGCAATTAAAACAACCAAAACGTAAGCCACAATCAAAGTCTTACAGGTAATATTCCCTTTAATCACCATCTGAAACACCTGCGTACTGACAGAAACTAAGGATTGATGGAGATAGATTGGGTGGGCCTGATCAAGGTCTATTGAATTCTGAGTCTCACAGCCCATCCTTAAACGACCAGTCAGCACTAATGCATCCATATCGTGTCTATAAGTGTGAATTGATTTATATTGCCGCAAAGCATCCCCAAGACATTGAAAGAGCACAATTGGAACCCAATACCAATTATATATGTTTGTTTGTGCGGAAATGGCCACTCAGTACACCAGATCAATGTGGGCCATCAAAGGTCAGTGCAACACATTTCTGCTGAGAAGTTAGTGTGCCATGCAGAGGCTTGCCCTGACTAAAGAGGAGGTGCAGCAAAGAGGAACAGAGAGATTGAAATAAGTTTCTAACATGTGAAATGCTCCACAACTACTTTTCAAAACTCTAGCTCAAATGTGCTCAAGCTCCCTGAAGTCAACTCCTTGAATCATTGCAGTGAACAGTGAAGGAAAACTGCCCACATCCAGCATTACTGGGGTTTAAAGTGAGAAAGCTGAAACCCTCTCTGAGGGAACAGAGCCTATCGATATTCATATGCAAATCTAATTAAAAACCATATTAATTACCTAGGTCCGAATGAATGTTGAATCTAACATCTGGCCAACCTGTCGAGAGAGTATACTCTTACGCAAGCATGCTCACATATTGTTGTCTTTTGGTTTTTTTCTCTCTTTTGCTGCACACGTCTCAGAGGACCTCTTGAATCCATATTAATTTCCTCTCTTGCAGTTATGCTGGACAGGGTTGGACTCGTGCTATTTCACTTTTAATCTCTCAGTAATTTAGTAATGTGTAAACAAATTATGCTGCAATATTAATGTAATTGCTTCTCAGAGCTATTCAGAAAAATCAATGTGTTTTCACAGGACGCAGTAAATCGCACTGGGTTATTATAATCATGTGTCAAGGGCTGATTATGTTATGAAACTAAGAATTAGGTGGCAGCCACAGGTCAATACGACTCAGCTTCATAAAATCTATGCCTCTTTATTCATTAACTTGAAAGGAGTCAACGAGCTCTATCTTCATTTCCTCCACTTCCCCGACTTGAATGGCAGTTTCCTTGGCCAAGATGACCTCTCGTTCTACACCTATGATGAGTTTTTAAAACATCAGCGTTACTATGACCCTTAAACTATTATGCCTGTAAACGTGTGCCCCAGACGTGACTAGATAATTTTAAATAGCAGTTAATGTGTCACGCTTTATGTTTATTCAGCAGAATCATTTCTTGTTGGAAACCTTGAATATGAAAGCAGCTTATGTCAGGACATGGGTTTTTTTCCTCCATGATTACTTACACTTCTGGATTTGATCTGAGTTTAAAGAATGTGTTTGAAAACACAAATAATTAAAAAACAATAGGATAAATTTTTGTTCTTTTTCAATGGGTAGACATTTCCCTAGGTGGTTGGTTTATCAGCATTTTTTATTGTCACCTGCCTGAAAACTGCTAAGATATGACCAGCTGATAGCTGACTTCATCAATAAAAAAAACAGCACCACAACCATCAAGGGATTTTTTTTCCAGTTGAGGGTACCACTGTTGTGTTGAGATTTTTCCCCCATAAGCCAAGCTTTGAAATCGGTTGAGGAGAACCACAGATCCAGAAACCCAATCCGATTCACTGATAGGTGATAATAAGTTCCAGAGATATTAACGTGTTTTCCTTCCTTAGCTACAGTGGTTTTCTGGTACCCTGAAAATTGAGAAACTTTGAACTCGTTATTTATATTTTCTTTTGCTCCACTAAACTTCAAATTTAAGTTAGAACATATTAGAACTTAGGATTTTTAACCATAAAGTCAAATTATTTACACTCAAGGGAGACCTAGAAATAAATGTCATAAATGTTGGATTTTCATTTCATATTGAACCTGCCCCCTCTTTTCCCTGTAGAAGTATCCAATTGAAAATGTGTCAAAATATTAACTTTTATTTTTTGTGCTTCCTTTTACTTAAATCATTAGGCAAATACCTTAGTATGATTAATAGAAAATGTGATTACAGATAAAGCTCAGTTAATTTGACGAAATACATATTTTCCTAGAAAGGGCAAAGGGTAATTTTGTTAAATACTTTATAAGACTGATAATGAATTTACAATAATGTATGTATAGACTAATGCAGCAGATCAGTCCACTACAATAGATTTAATCTGAT
The DNA here is from genome assembly GCA_963556495.2 of Valencia hispanica. Taxonomy (NCBI): domain Eukaryota; kingdom Metazoa; phylum Chordata; class Actinopteri; order Cyprinodontiformes; family Valenciidae; genus Valencia; species Valencia hispanica. The sequence goes on from OY747701.1 coordinate 46,691,446, forward strand.
TGACCAGAAGTATTTGAGAAAGAAAACCCCTAATTTTAATAAATCAGGCAATTATTTTATCAAATAATTTGATATAAACTGTAAACTCTCATCAAGCAGGAGAAATCAAGCTAAAGTCCATGTTTGATCTGCCATAATTATCAAGTCATGAAGTTTTTATTAATTTGTGCTGTCCGAGTTAGGTAAAAGCCAAGAAAACAAGGAAATCAGATTGACTAAACAGATTTTTTTAAACGGTCAGATAAATGACTGTTTCCATTCATGAGAAATGGGACTTTGATTAGACCAGCACAGAATACTGAGACTAAGCAATGTGTTAATACAGCTTTGAGTGAACTCGCTCACTCTGGTAGCAATTACGGCTGTCTGGGGGTTATGATGGATAGCCTTTGTTTACACTGTTTAAAGAGAGAGACAGATTTCAAAACACCATGGTGAGTTATACATAAATAATTGGGTTTAACCTGAATGCTAATCCGGTGTAAAGGCTTTTGCAGTCGCCCCCAAAAAAGGTTCAATAATCAAACAGCAATAACAATTCCCATCTTCACCATGAAATTATGTCCGTTTTATATACCCGCTCATACATCTTCGCTTGACAAGTTTCAGCCAACTGTAACGATTACTGGAGGCGTATACAAGAGTGGTTTAGACTACCCTCTAGTGAAAATGATTAAAATAAAACATCTTGGAAACAGGGCGAGCGCATTTTGAGCTGCACGCAATATGCAACCTCAGAAAAGCACAAACTCGGAACTCCAAATAATTACAAATACGGCAAAAAAGAGAAGAATTTAAACTAATTATATTGCGGTCACAAAAATGTTTTTAGCGACAAATATTGTTTCATGTCTTAGAAAAATATCTAAAAACTGATCTTTTACAGTAGAAAAACAAAGTAAAATGTTAGATATCTCTGGCTCACACTGCACTCTGTTAGTGTATTGAAGGTTATCTGAAAAGAGGTAAAGAGAAGTTCTTTGGGTGCATTCAGATGAGACTCATAGTACAAGCAAGGCAATGTCTTTTTATGAGTAGACTTTGATGTTTGCTCTATAGTTGCAAACATTCACGAGCAAACTTAATTTGCAGCACAGCTGAAAAACAGGATCATTGTGCTAGCTTAAGCATTGTTTTGTTGTGCAATTTACCCAAAAATTTTTGGCAGATTTACTTGCTTTCTTAAAGCCATTTAAGTAAAAAAGGTATAAAAAGAGCTCCTCGTTTGGAAGTCTTACACACAGTGTGTGCTTTTCTTACCCTGAGAATAAGCAATACCGACTTTTCCCTACCAAGTATATCATTAGGGAATTTCTTTCTTTCTGACGTGATCCATGGCATCTCTCACAGGTCCTGAGTGGCTTGGCAATGGGGTTATCCAGGACTACTGAAACATCCTTTCATTCCCAAATCAAACTAAACCTCTCTCCTGTTTAACAAATTGCTTGAACTACAGAATTCCTTGTCTGGGGAGGCTTGATCAAGCTTTGAAGTCTGCAGGTCAGTGTAAGGCCAGCATTTGAAGTTACTGATGAGGTTGGACTGAGTTGGGTTCCTCCAGTGAATGCACAAGAATAAAATGCTATGAGGTGCCGTATAGGACATATGTATGTTTTCCTCTCACTCGCACCAATAAGAGCATGCATACACATACACTGTACTACTGAAATTTCACTCACACATACCAAAAAGGATGCACACACAAGCTCTCAGGGTCCATACATGTATAAGTGTGGGTAATACTTGTTCGAATGAGAGGCTAACACTTGTTATACTAATACTACTAATACTTATGTGTGAGATTATAGTGGCATGAATGAGAGGTTCGTATTAGTGTGTATGAGAGATGATTTTGTCCCAGAGTAGGTAGGACTAAACTTTGAGATTGTAATGTGCATGAGGGTATCCCACTGTCAGTTTAATGGTAAAACATCAGATATTCAGTGCAGATTAAATCCCTAGAACATTCCACAAACTCCTCAAGACACATAACATTAAAGCTGTCTGTGATTAATATTTATTTACTCTGTATTTAATAGAATTGTGAGGCCTCTGAGAACAGCATAAATTATGTGATACCAACCTGAAGTTGGCTTCCAATTGAAGTCTGGCTCGGAAAATGGCTAAAGGGCGATTCCACCAAATTATTCACTAGTTTAAGCAGATTTAATCTGCATTTGTTTAATAATTAAAATACTTACAGTCTTCAAATCTGGACTAGATTATTGTACATGGATAGCAAAGTATCTAAAAGTTAGTTTGGGATTTGTGAAACTTTTAGTTGATTTATGAGAGCGCAATAAAGGATGATTTCAGCACTTTTTGTTGCATCTCGACTACACCACTGGTCCAGGTCTGGACCACAGGATTATTGTTATCATTATATTATATTATATTATATTATATTATATTATATTATATTATATTATATTATATTATATTATATTATATTATATTATATTATATTATATTATATTATATTATATTATCTGGCGACCTGTCCAGGGTGTACCCCGCCTCTCGCCCCTTGACTGCTGGAGATAGGCACCAGCCACCCCGCAACCCTACATAGGATGGACGGGTATGGAAAATGGATGGATGGATATTATATTATATTATATTATATTATATTATATTATATTATATTATATTATATTATATTATATTTACAAGGCCAAAATCCTTTGTTACATGCCTCTGAATTGTTTTTTTAAATTATTTATTTTTTTAATGTTGATATTTAATATGTGATTACTCAATACCCTTAATGTTTATAAATGTCTATAAACATCAACTCCAACTTCCAGTTCGAGTATTAACCTGTTTATCAAGAGGAGCAAGGAGTGCCTCCATTCCTGAGGCCATAGTGTCTTGAGGAGGTTGACATTGGTAATCCGTAGGAACTCCTGGCAAATCTGTTAAAACAGAGTGAGAGTCTTATGACATAAAACTTTAAGAACAGAATATCAGACTGGAACCTGGAATGGACAAGTTATAGCTTCACCACTACGTAAGTGTCCTCCAAGATGTTTAAAAAAGTCCACTGCACTACAATCACATTGGAATGCACAATATTGACAACTGAATGTAGTTTCGACTTGAAGGGATTGTACCATGCAAAATTACATTTTAAGGTACCTGATGTCTTAAAGATACACACACACTGGGGGTAGAGGCAGGGCCAACTTTTTTCCCTGGTAGTGACCGTGATGAAGCCTGTAATGGGTCAGGAGGGTCTCTACATCCGGGTGAGAAAATGGACACTCCTAACATTGCATAGCAACAGAAGAGTCTGCAACAACAAACAAGAGTAGAAGATTTTTGTATGTGTTAGTCAGGTTTGTAGCGCAGTGGACTTTTTTAAAGATCTTAGAGGACATGTACATAGTGATTAAGCTATAACTTGCCTATTTGTTGGCTGCTACCATAGAATTGCCTCTACCTGTGCTCGACAGGTTTCAGAGACAGATTTAATATTGTGTGAAGGTGCAGGTGTTCAAATTGACAGTGTAGTGCACCAACTGGCCTCTCTTTTTCTCTCAATGCAAGTCTTGCATGTTTCCAAAGATGCAATTATCCAATGCCCTTGCTGTTAATAAAATGTAAGATATTTTGACCACGCACAGTTTAGGTAGCCCAACTCTAACATTACTCGAGGAAAATCTCTGATGTGCTTCCCTTAGACATGCCACATCAGAGCGGGGTAGTCTCTTAACCCAGTACATGCAAAGTAATGCAAAGTAAACTAGGCTAATAGGCTAACGTTACTTACCTGACAATATCTCTGATGGCTAAAAGAAATAGCAAGCCCAGTTTAAGCATAATCAGAAATAACATTGCTGGCTAGCAACCTGAGGAAGGATTGTTAGTCTATGATATCTATGGTTCTAACCGTTCATGTGCCGTGTGAAACGGTGGACATAGACCACTCACCAGGCCACCACAAACTCCTAGCGTGGTTCCTTAAAGAATTAATTATATGAGCTATACCTACACTTAATTTCTCTCTGGGATCAATAAAGTATGTTTGAATTGAATTGAAATAAAGTCAGTTATTTCAGGCAGTAAAAGTCCCAGTAAGAACCAAACCAGAATTTGTTCAAATCTACACACCTATGGTTACTGAAAAAAGGAAGGTTCCGTTATCAAATGTTATTTTGAAGTATTAAAAAACCTCGCTGTTTTAGAGTTTGGTAACTGGAGGCATTATGATAAAAACCTTGGGCGGGAGTGAGATTTGATCAGGGGTTTAGCTAGCTAGCCTTGCTGGAATCCAATACATACAAAGGTCTTTTACAAAGGTGAATATTTTAGTCAGTCAGCTTAGCTAGAGCAACATGGCACAGAGAAAGACTGACTATCATAACAATTGGATATTGGATCAAATTAAATGCCTTACTTACCTTTAAAAATGCTGTTGTCTGGTCATCTACACTGCATACAGGCAGCTGCCATAGAAGGTGTCCGGCTTCTGTCCTCCTGACAAATTCAAGTGTGAGCGCAATGTCGCAGCCGTTAGGCTTGCGCCAACTTAGTGAACTTTGGGAAACTTCTCTCTTACTAGATTCTTAATTATAGAAGTTGAGTAAACTCCGTTTCTTAAGTTTGTTAGGTGAAATTGCCATATTAGTTGAGAAAACTTGTTATGAGTTTTACTGCACTATTTGATTATATGAGTTCTGTTTAGTCAGAAAAGTGATTTGGCAGTACTAAAGGCCAATTGTATTTTTAACAGTGTGTCAGACAAATATGATTTAAAGCAGCCTAGTGCATTTCCTTTTATCCCTGCAATATGTTGAAGCCTTTCTAAGAGAATATTATGATCAACTGTGTCTGTACTGAGAGCCAACAAGACCAGAAAATTCACAAGTCCATTATCTGAGCCCATGAGAATATCATTAATGTTCACCACTGTTTTAGTGCTATGATGAGCTCTAAACCCTAACTGAAACTCTTAAAACAGGTCGTTACTGTTTAGATGCTCACATACGTCATTAGTAACTATTTTTTCAAGATTTGGGATAAGAAAGGAAGGTTAGATATAGGTCTGTAATTAACTAAGTCATCTTGATCAAGGGAATGTTTCTTAAGTAAAGGTTTAATTACAGCAACCTTAAATTTCTGTGGTACGTATCCATTTACTAAGGATAGATTCATCATATCTAAAATGGGGCCAGAAACCAAAGGGAACACTTCCATAAATCATTTGGTTGGGATTGGGTCCAACATACAAGTTGAATGTTTAGATGAGGCTAATATTTGTGATAATTCCGAACTGAATCAAAACAGTCCTGCTGCCTGACTTACTGAGAGAGAAATAGTCATGTTTGGGAGGATGCGACTGATTGTATTTCAATGGAATTACTTTTATTCATGAAGAATCCCATAAAGTCATCACTAAGAAGAGCTGGGGGAATAGTTAGCTCAACAGAGCTATGACTCTGTGTAAGTTTGGCAACTGTACTAAAAAGAAAACTAGGATTGTTCCTCTTCACCTCTATTAATGATGAAAAATATGCTGTTCTAGCTTGTCGAAGGGTCTTTTTATACAGTAGCAGACTGTTTTTCCAGGTTAAATAGGAATACTCTAGGTGTGTAGAGCGCCATTTTCTCTCCGATTTCCTAGTATTCTGCTTTAAAATGGGCAGCTCTACATTAAACCAGAGAGTCAGGCTCCTATGGCTAATCACTTTCTTTTTTAAGGGTGTTACACTATATAATACCAAAGGCAATTAGGAAGTAACGCTAAGAACCAGACCATCAATTCCTGAAGAGTTCGAGATGGAATTGATTCCCTCTACTGTTACCCTAAGACACTGAGGAAAATAAAAATGGAACAGATTCTTTAAATATTGTTACCGCCTTGTCTGATAAAGCTCCACTATAATTACATTTTCTTTCGGGTTTAAGATGGTCAGTTAAAATAAATTCAAAGTTTAACAAAAAATGGTCAGACAGAACTGAGTTATGTGGGAAGACTGTTACTTCCTCACACTCAATGTCAGTACAAGGTCCAAAGTGTGTTGACCCGAGTGGGTGGGTCCCTGTACTTTTTGAGTAAAGCCAACTGAGTCTAAGATACCATTAATGGCTGCATTTAGGCTTTCACTTTCAAACAAATTAATTTAACTATCACAAATAAAGTCATTTACTAACTGTCTTTGAGGAGAGAGATCTTATGTTCAATAAACCACATTTAATAATTTTGTTTTTCTGTTTAGTCAAAGAGTTATTTATCTTTATGAGATTTTCATGATTTGCTCTTGTGAGGTTAACTTTTAATCAATTTTATATTGGCAGTGGGCAAGACACTGTCTCTATGGGGTAATGGGTGGGTAACAGTACAGAAGCTGCAGAGAAGTGGGTTAAACTACGACTCTGCTTCCTGGTCTGGACCATGGGCTAAACATGCGGCTAAACATGTCGTCACTGGTCCAATCGGGCAGGGGACCAGAAAAGATTACAGAGTCCGACATCGTTTTGGCGAACTTACACACCGAAGCAACACTCATTTTAGTGACCCCTGATTGGCGTAACCAGGTGTCATTACCGCCATTGTGAATAACAATCTTACATTATTTACGCTTATCCTTAGCCAGAAGTTTCAGTTAGGATTCTAGCCCTTGGGAAGCATTTGACTCAGGTCAATGGTGTCTTTAATGCCAGGTTTCTAACTATGGAGCTGCCAATTACCAGGGTTGGCTTCTCAGCAGGTGTGTCGCTGAGCGAGGAAAATCTGTTAGAAACTTAGACGCGTTGGTGGTGGCCCGTGGGCTGGGTTATGGAACAACTCTTCCTACGTATCGTCACCCAGCCAGTCTGAGGTCCCGGCTGCACTGGTTCTGTTGGAGGACGGCCAGGGGGTTCTGTCTTTGTTGACTCCTAATTCCGACACCCTCGCCTCCAAAGCTACAAAAATGTTACATTTATTACACTTACCATTATCACTAAAGGAGACAGGGAAGTATGGAGAGAAAATAGTCTCAAAAGATGTGTGTGTGTAATACTTGATTTGTACCTTGTAAAAAACATTTTGTGCGTGACTTAGAGTACTTGCAGCTGTGTGTTCAAATGTACACACAAATATCAAGAAAGTACGAGTACAAAATACATTTATACATGCACCATTTCAAATTACACGAACTTAAAACTGACTACGAATTCAAAACGACTCTTACGCATACAAATCGTTAAATACTATGCACCAATCGCCTGATACACACAGACAAAACCACGTTTACGGACAGATCAAGGTTACAAGTGCACGAGGAGTTTTGAGACTGATTTCACGTCTCTAGATTTGTGCGTGCATGATGCGTTTAAATGCTGGTAGAATGCTGGGTCATTTGAGTTTTCTTATTATGTTCCCTCTAAACTTGCTGTTGAAGTGGCAAAAATGTTTGTCTGTGAAAGAAAGAATATCTCAGCACTGCTTAGTTTTAACACATAGACAACAATTTACTTATTTTTTAATTCGAAAATGCTTTCAATTTAATTACATTTTTGGGGTCGGACATCCAGGTCCTCGAGAAGTAATAGAGCGAAGAGTAATAGAACTACATAGATCCTGCGGCAGCTGAAGTTTTGTTCATAAGACGGTAGGTTTGAGGTTGTTATACACAATAAGTTGCTTGTGTTTAGAGCACATTTTTTTCTTGCTTCTATTTAAATGCGGTTATGCTTAAGTGGCATATAGTTTGTCATGTAAACAAACCATAGTCTAACTGCAGATGTTAGCTAAAACCACTAGGTTAGCCTAGTTTGCACCATTCGTTTACGTGACGCTAAAATCTGTCGGTACAAAAAGTTTAAAGTTTGTGTTGTTAGCCTTTGTCGTTTGCTTAGACATGTTTTTGTATATATTTCTTTAAACAATCATCGCTCATAAAGGAGCTCATATGGTGTTCCCATGGTTCTTCATGTGTTGCCACTTATTGACAATTCCGAACATCCGGGCTTTTTCAACATTACCCAGAATGCAACGCATCTTGTCGGTGAAAACAACCGGCATTTTTGATAGCAATTTGCATAAAAACCTCCGCAAATCATGCCTAAAAGTTGTTGTGCAGTTGGTTGTTCCAACCATAGTTTGCTGGAGCAGAAATTATCTTTCTTCACTTTCCCCACGGACCATGTACGATGGAAAAAGTGGGTTAACGTGGTCAAGAGAGTGAAACCAGACGGTTTGGAATGGAGGCCAAGCAAGACTGCAGTCCTATGTAATGAACACTTAAGTGGGAAGAATCGTTTTGACTCTTGATAAAAGCAGCATTATTTTGGATTTCGGAATATTTTATACGTTTAGCTTCAACCATTGTCAATATAAATGGCATTAATTGAAAATGTGACCAAAAGCCATGGGCTAGCACCAAGGGCGTAGGTTTGTTAATTAATAATATGTTTGCCCCAGAAGAAGAATGCGCAACAAACAAAACAAACGCATTTCCCTTGCTTTTCTGTGCACTGTGCGCAGAAACTTCACTACAGTTATGCTTAAAATAAATATCAGCTGTGAGACATTTCAGAGAACAGTGACAAAAAAAATCTGAAGTGCGTCCATCATTTTGACAATTCACAATTCACATCCCTGGAAACTTGGTGCAGACGTGAAGACATTTTCTACTTTATGCACAGAATTCAAATAAATGAATGAATCAAAAAAATATTAGACTACTATGAAAGCATCTGACTGATTATCATCTCAGACCTGAACACTCAAAGCATCGCTATCTGAGAGCTCAGCTGACAGCACCATGGAGAGTAGCGCATAGCTGCGACGGACACAGACCGATGGCGGTTTTAAAAACCGGCGGATTGGATCGGGATTTAATCTGGAGATTACTGCAGGTTCCGGGTTGTGTTCAAAAATCATCTAAACAGGTGCGGGTTAGTGAAATTGGATAAGTACAGGACTCTGCAACAGTAAAGTGTATAGGCTACTTTTACTGCTATCATTTTGTATTTAACAATGCAAGAAATACAGAAATTAGATATGAAAGGATAAATTCTTGGGGCAACAATATTTACTTTTATGCAAGTTTTCATACTAATCGAAAGACATTACTTATTAAAGCCTCTAAAATCTATTGAAAACACCACCCTCCGCTCCTGCTGATGGTTTGTTTTCACCGACACTATCCGCCATTTTGATTTGTGACGTAACCATGACGCTACGCCAGAATTGTCAATAAATTAGAATTTTGCGAATTAAGCTTTTTTTCATATAATTTATGGGCCAAAGATATGATTGCTTCTTTTAAGAGAAACTATAACCTCTTGACCGGGGCAAAGAGGTCACCGTAGCATGTAGGTAGAAGAATAAATCCATTTTCACACCTTATCCTTACAGTACACTTATATTAACCCTCAAACACTGTAGAACCTGGGATCTCAGTAGAGTATAGTTCCCCATGTGCTCTGCTGTAAAACCTATAGTAGTTTAGCATTCATGGATTAACACAGTTGCTATGTTTCCGTCCTCACTTATTTTCTGTCTGTGTTATGAGCACAATCCTAGTTAAGATGGACCTGCAGGGGAATGTCATCCTCTTGCAGGCCTATAACACATGGGGCGATTAAAAGAAAAGTACAGTATGTACATGTGTAATGAAGATATAATTTTGGTTATGATAAGAATTGCTCAGGTTAATTAATGTGCATTTCCTAAATGCTTCTGTTGTTCTTTTTGTCACCAGTGATTTTCTCTGTTTAGTACATCAGGTGGCGAATGGAGGCTGATGAGAGGAGAGCCTAGGGGAGCAAGGACAGGATGTATAGTCTGTTTTCTGTTTGAGTTTATTTTTTCTTGTCACATTTGATATTTAGTTATTTGTTATTTGTTGGGAATAAACTGATTGAAACAACTAGTAATTCTCATTAATTAATTCTCATTTCATCAACTGTTTTATTGTTAAATAGGCTCTTGGAACAATTAGAAATAACTAATGAATAAAAAAAATTGTAAGACATCAGAAATATTTACAGAAGGAATTGTGTAGCTATTGATAGTTTTTCATGGAGGAGGATGGAGGACCTCTTCCTAGACCATCCTTCAGACTTAAAATGAAGAAACAGGAAGTCTTTGGCAGGTTTGCTGGATCTGGATGGAGTGCTGCAACTGAGACCTATGGCTGGACTCATCTGGTTGAAGAGTGGAACATCATACAGGATGATCTGCAGAGGGCTTTGGGTAGTACTGTCCAGAGCATCATCCATGCTGGCTCAATCGACGGCTGCCACATCACTAAGACATATTCAGAAGACAGTTGATTCTACCAGAGAGCACAGCCGATGCATCTAACCCCCCCATCCCCTATCCTCTGTAACATCTTCAAGCTCATCCTCAAGAGCCACAATGTCACCATATATATATATATATATATATATATATATATATATATATATATATATATATATATATATATATATATATAATACATATTTATATTATATAATTTAAACATTTATACTATATATCCCTTCTTAGCATTGGCTATATTTGTTTCGAATTTAACAACAGGTAACATGTCATACTATTTCAGATCATTATTTGTTTCATTAGATGCTGTCATGGCTGGTATAGATGATATTCTGGACCCACCCATGATCCAGATTCTGGTGGGATTCTGTTTAATGGTGTTCAATATTTGTGCGCAGCATGGTGATACCTTTGAGTTGGACGACAGTTAGGATCACTTTCAGCCTCGAGTTACAGCATTTTTAGACCATGCAGGTACTGAGAGGAATGACATTAGATCAGAGTTTGAGTATTTCATAGTGATGTGCTGCAGACATCTTGCATGTTTTTTTGACTGCTTTCAATGTATACCATAATTCTTACCTATGAATACATTCAGTTTGGTTGTGAAGCATCTCAGGTTTGTCTTTTTCATATATATATAATGTGTGTGTATGTGTAGGCTATATAACATCAGCGTTGTGACATTTATACAGCCCATCTTTGCTCATGGAAAATTGATTTATAAGACCAAATTAGACAATTGTCCACTGCATTCTAAATGTGAAGCATATTTAAAACTTAACCACCAGTCATTCAGTTGCTAGGTCAACATGTTACTCCTGAAAACTTGTAGATTAAATAAAATTACGTTACCCGGATATGATTATATCTCGGCCTAAGATATAAAAACACGCTGGTAACAGTGATACAGCAGCTGCAACTCCTTGAATATTAATTTGTGACCCGCTCCAGCTTAAGATGCCGCAGGATCTATGTAGTTCTATTACTCTTTGTTCGATTACTTCTCGAGGACCTGGATGCCCGACCCCAAAAATGTAATTTATTTGAAAGCATTTTCGAATTAAAAAATAAGTAAATTTTTGTCTATGTGTTAAAACTAAGCAGTGCTGAGATATTCTTTCTTTCACAGACAAGCATTTTTGCCACTTCAACAACAAGTTTAGAGGGAATGTAATAAGAAAACTCAAATGACCCAGCATTCTACCAGCATTTAAACGCATCATGCACGCACAAATCTGGAGACCTGAAATCAGTCTCAAAACTCCTCGTGCACTTGTAACCTTGATCTGTCCGTAAACGTGGTTTTGTCTGTGTGTATCAGGCGATTGGTGCATAGTATTTAACGTTTTGTATGCGTAAGAGTCGTTTTGAATTCGTAGTTAGTTTTAAGTTCGTGTAATTTGAAATGGTGCGTGTGTAAATGTATTTTGTACTCGTACTTTCTTGATATTTGTGTATACATTTGAACACACAGCTGCAAGTACTCAAAGTTACGCACAAAATGTTTTTTACGAGTTACAAATCATGTTTTACACATACAACTACCCTAAGTTACACACAAATAGGCTGAAACAAGTTACAAATCAAGTATTACGCACACACAGATCTTTTGAGACTATTTTCTCTCCATAGGGAAGTAACTGAACATCTGAAACAGAGAGAAAGAGAGACGAGAAGATTTAGGTCAAGTTTGAGAGATCGAAGGAGAGAAAAGAGGAGTAGCCACAGCCGCAATGAAGCTAAGCTAATTAAGCTTGTGAGACCTTACAAAGCCAAGAAAAACTGTGTGAAACACAGAGTTCCCATAACATAAAGTACACCAACAGAAAATATGTTTATAGCCATATAAACATGCTTCTGTGTTAAAATTACATAGAATAATAAATAAAATAATAAAGGCCTCAGCACAGAGAAAACTAGATCAATTCAAGAGAGCCTAAACACCAAAGAGCTCCATGAAGTGCAACGGCCACAACAGGAAATGAGGCAATACGGCTTACCTAATGAGGCTTCTCATTTCCATACACAGCGTTAACTTCAGAGACTGACTTTAATAATTTAGAACCTTTATGTGTGTACATCATTCCCATAATAAAAACAGCTAGATTTTATAATAAATTTCCCTTGTGTTATCTGTCTATTAAACAAGAAGATAAAAACCTACAAAAACAATTTAAAATGTGACTGTCAACCAATGAGACACGGGGAGCAAAGGACAAAAAAACTGTTCAGTAATTTTAAGTTTGGGACTATAAAATGGGAATATAAAACTCCTTTTCAACTTACAGGGATTTCAAATTCAAAAAGCTGGGCCATGATAGGTTTCTGTCATCTTACTTAAACAGAATCATGATTAAAGAGGAACATCCTGGTGGATAAACCCACTTTGGATAAAAATACTATAAAGGCAACCAGAATTTATTTTGATTTTAGGGTTATAGTGTTACATGCCGTAAGTGAAGGATTTTATCTCGAGAACTTCAACTTTTAGTATTTGACTGTTATTCAATATTACTGGGGGGTTTCAACAGTGCAATAACCGTTTAAAGCAAGAAACACGTTTTTGGCTAATCTCGTCTGTGCTGTCTTGATGCTAATAAGAATGTTAAAAGGGGCCTCAGTAACAAACGTAGTTTAAATTGACGTTTTCGCTCACGATTATCTATTCTGTTGATGAAACCAGGATATGGGAATGAGAGCTGCTTTTTTTGGAAATTCAACCCTTGTAAACACACACATATGCCTCCATCATCACTCAGCCCCCTTCCCCCTTTGCCACAACCATGGCTGCCTGTACTCATAGCACATCTCTTACAACAGGAAATTTCACTAAGAAGTGGAAAAGAGGAGGGAAGAGAATCATTAACTCACTCATTAATCCTGCATTATCACTCTTTCGGACACTTTTCTGACACTTCCGCTATGTGTGCTTCATACTGTTAACAAGCCAGTGTGAGCTTGGCAGAGACTGCAGCTGTAGCACCTTCAGACAACAGCAGTGGTTGGGTGCTCAACATATAGGTGAAACAGGCAATCCACAATACGTTTATTAGTATAAATGGGAATTTGAAAGTATTTTTTAAATAAAAAAACAAGTAAATTTGTTGATAAACCACCTTTTAAGAATCTTGATATGGGTTTGTGAAAATTGGGGGATCCAGATCAGGTTTCTTTAAATTATGTTTGACCTCTTCAGTTTTAATAGCAAAAGGAGTTTTAACTTTGGAAGGAGAATAATTTAGTGTATGCAATATTTCAGGTAACACAGCCATAACAGTGTGAAAGGGATAGACAGCCAAACAGGTACAAGATAATAAATGTTGCAGAATCAGGAGAAGCCAGGCTGAAGACCCCTGGGCTCAAAGTGAGCTAGATTTACCATTTTGTGCTAACAGTAGGAGCCATGATCATTGATCGAGGCTGAGGAGCCATGGAAGCTGCCATTTAGGCTGGAACAATACAGCTGTGATAGTATTGATTGATGGGGTTGGTCCTGTTAATATTATTTATGGTGGGGGCTATACAACTCTGTGCGAGTAAGCAGCTCCTCATAATAAGTGGTAATTGATGGCATGGGAGGCCAAGGCTTCCTCATCCTTCCTTCGCCCTATTCACTGACCCTAGTCCTGTGAAAGTCAGACAGATTGCCTCTAACACAGTTATGATTGATATTATCAGATTACATAACCTGGTACAGAAGCCTTGTGGGCCTAGTCAAGTGGGCACATTGATTTTTGATTAGGACGCCACTCAACACATCTTTGAGGGAGCAGGGAGAATATATTCTGTAAATCAGACTGCTTTTCCAGATTCCTAAAAGGGATCGTTGCTGTTTTATGAGCATACTCCATCTCTTTGCTTAAACAAATAATTTGCCATGATCTTTCCTTTGAATAGAAGAGTATATATGGAGTGGTTTTTTTTGCAATAAAATTACCTTTAGCTTAATTTTAGAATTAACTAAACACCCTTCCTCTCATCGTCCTTTTTGATTATTATATTAAGAAATGTAAAAGTGCAACTTGTGAACAGCAAAAAAATATTTTTCTTCTTTGAATAAAAGGTTGCAAGAAAAAGAAGCATAAATGCTTGTTAACAATACATTCCATTACTGAAAAACAAATGTGGCTTTTTAAGCTTACCTGTGCAGTAAAAGACCCACTGTTCCCAACTATGTTTTTCCCTTAAAACACTCGCTCAATTACAACCGTCAGATGGCCAACATCCAGGAGATCTCAGTGGCTTTCTGTAAGTGATTTGCAATTTTCACTTGCAGCTCACAGTTAGATGACTTCAAAATATGGATGAAAAACATATTAGTGTTTCCCTTGGGGTTTGTCAGTTTGTAGTTCCATGTGGTGAAAAGGTGATGATCAAAAGCTGGGTGAATGTGTAACTGAGAACGTGCGATGATGGATGAGATTAATGTTTCCTCATGACTTTTTTGACACCTCTGGTGTAATGGTTTCTTGTTTTAGAAATCATTAATTATAATTTCGGCTCACTTTAGAATTTTGTCATTGCGGTTTTTTCCTCTACGCCACACCATAATATCGAGCTTGTATGCGAGCTGACAGAGGTGTGGAATCTTTAATTTCTAGTTGGATTGCAATTAAATAGTGACAGCATAGAAATATTATGGGGGTAATGGTGTGACCTGAACTTGGGCTGACCAGAAGGAGAAGAAGGAACAGAGTTGTCACAGTGCAACACAGACGATGAAGTGTGCCACTGAAAAGCTCTGCTTATTCAGTGTTGCATGTAAATTCAAAACAGGTAGTAGTCCCTCTCTCCTCTGATGTGCCCAGCCTATAAATTTAAAGCTGAATTAGAACACACTTGTAAATATGATAATAACAAATTGTTCCCCTTGTACTCTTTCTCATTGTTCTGTTGCATTTATATCTTCCAGTTAAAGCGGAATCGATTTGTTCAATGATCTTCAATCCCTCTGTTTCTTCTCATTCATTCCCTATCAGCCCACCTCCAACCCCCCCTCAGCGTCTAATGCTCTAACCCCCCCATCTCTTTATCCCACCCTCACCCTCATCAGCACAGAGGAAAGCTATGGATATGAACATTATACGGTTCGGGTTCAAAACTTAATGGTTCACAAATCAGCCACTATGGATTTTCCGCTGCTGCGATCAATAGCAGCTGGAAGGGGGATGTGATTTCCAGCTTTCAAATATACTCCCACATCTTATTCATATCTATGAGCTAGCACTGTTGAGCTGACATAATTGGAGATCATTAAAAAGACTTTAAAACGAGGCACTGTAAAGGTGTTTTGGTATAAAAATACTTTTTGCAATGTAAAATATTATGCATGTGAATGTTTTAATTTCCAAAAGGGAACTGGTGTGTCAACAAGACAACAAGACACCTTTAAAAAAAATAGCCTAATCAAACAGTTCCCAGCATGACTAGAGGTCCAAGTCTATGCAGGCAACATCTCTACACTGGTCAAACAGCAAAGAGAAACACAGGACTATTCACTGCTGGATGGCCTCACATGATTAATGACCTCCAATTATAGCCTGGATGGCACGTTTCATGGGTTTCTACTGCCCAAGCCTCCCCCAACCAATGATAATCTTTCGCAGGCATGCCTCAGGAGGTCAACTCCCTTAGATCAACATCATCCCAAAACTGGGACAAGACGCTCATGTCTACAGTATCCAGGAACCAGGGTCCCTCTTCGCTCTGAAATGCAGAATATTATTTTCTTTGACTGGTTTACAGAGTAAAGCAACGATAATATGGGATAAATATGGGATAAATGGGATAATAATTATTATTATTAGTATTACAATTTTTTTGTACTATTTTCAGTTTTTTTATGGTTTACTTTTTTATTAGTGTTAACATCTGAGAAACTATTGTGGTCTGTAAAAATTACTTATGCATTCAAAACTACATTCATGCTATTCAAAAAGAAAAGCTCTCATTTTGTTCCTGGAAGATAGAATCAGAATCTTTTGGCTGCTTGTGTTCCTCTTGTTGTTTGCACATTAGTTCACCTGTAAAATTCCCATGCGGCACTGTGATGTAGGACTCTCAAAGTAAAGCCTGCCTTCCTTTAATTCAGGTCATAAACTGTAATGCTGTAAAAATGTCAAACTGTAACTATACTTGTAAAAGGAAAATATCTATATTCTTATCAAATGCATCAGAATCATTTTGTTAAATGTAAAGCTCCCTTAGTATGATTTACCTTTTTCTGATTGATTGATTAAGGATTTCAGTGCTATTTTAATGCATAGAACCTTAAAGAAAGGTTCTGTTTTAAATTTTACCTTCAAGTAAAGGAGGTTTGACCTAAAGAAGAGGGGGTTTTATTTTTATTTTTTTATCCCACGGTTTTTTCCCCATTATTTACAACCCGTGTTCCTACCTAATTCCAGTCTTGGGCTTTGCTCTCCCTCTGCCAGCACTAGGAGGGCCCAGCACTGAGACTCAAGCCTCCTTCATGCTTGAGGAGTGAGCAGGCCCTTCTTTTCAGCCGATGAGGCAGGGTTTCCCCGGCTGGACATAGCGCATGGAAGAATCACATTATTCCAGCCAGATCCTCCCCGACCCCTCAGGCGCCCCGGCCGGCCAGGAGGAGGCAGTATACATCCCAGGACTGGTGCATGTTTTTGTGAGAGTAGCTCACGTTAGCTACTCAAGGGAACACGGGGAGAACATGCAAACTCCACACAGAAAGCTTTCACCAACCCAACCCAGGGTGTGGGTGCCGATGATGCGGAGGAGCAAAAACACCCTCAGCACCCGCAGCGTCCCCGCCAGTAATCGAACCCGGGACCTTCTAGCTGTGAGGTGAGCTGCGCTACCAGCTGCGCCACCATGCTCCCCAGAAGAGGGGATTTTCAACAGGCGAACTAGCTGATCCTAAAAATGGAGCCAAACTTACAGCAATACACTTGGTTTAAAATACCCCATAATAAAAACAAACAGCTTTTCAACCAAATGTGGATTTCCATAGAGCATAAACTATTTATTTTACATAAAGTTGAAATAATTTGTCCATGCTCTATCATTTTAAAGCCAAAAAAAAAGAATTTGGAACCTCTTATATGGACAGAACAAGTGAATAAGAACACCGGATTAAAGGAGAGCTGCACTGAATAACTGTAATTGAATACAAGCTGATACAGACACTGAAGCTGTATTGTAAAACAAAGCAACACCACCACATTTCCTGAGCATCGAAAAAGACGACCCCCAGGGATAAACCGATGATTTCGGATAAGTGTTTCTGGTACACGTGTCTGTGAATAAATGCATTTGCAAAGGTTTAGACTCACTCTTGATTCATCAATGATGTCTCCATTTGGGTTAATGTACAGGCTTGTGCAGGAGAAAAAATACATTTCCTTTCGACCCATCTTAATGACATTTTAATTGAATAGATAACAGTAAAGTCTAAATTCATTTAATTTAAACAAGACACTCATAAATATTTCATATCGTCACCTTCTTAAAATAATGGTCTAAGTCATTTTTTACAAAAATGTTTCTTTTGCCTAAATCATGTCCCAGTGATGCTGGCTACCTCTGGTAATGGTACACAATGTTTTTAATATGTCAATAGCCATCTATTGTCACAACCTTTTTGAATGAAATTTTTAATAAATGTTACATATTCAATATTTTGTTCAGTTTTTTGTGTTTTGTTAAAATCCTGATTCGAGTAAAAACAAACCATAATATTCGAGCCAAATATAGCAAACGTTTAATAATAATAACCATTATTTTGTATTTCTCCATAAAACAAACTAGACGAGGAAACCTTGGACAGCCTGGAAAGCTACTTGGATGAGTGCTTTGACAACATTGTTATGGGCAAGCCACAAAAATCCACCTCTGCTATGCCGACAAGCACACCATCACAAAAACGCACCCGTTCTGAGGCCAGCACCTCCACCATCTCGCCAGAGAAAAGCTACAGCGATGTCCTGGACTCAATAGATAAGAAGCTAACCAGCCTAGACGCTCGTCTGGCCCTGGTTGAGGTTCTACACAAAGAGTTTCAAGCTCGGCTCGGAGGTACTTCGGTAAAGATAGAAAGATATTCACATATTAGGCTTTTGCGGATCAATAACTTATCATCGGAGCATCCCTTTTTTCAAAACCGACACATCAGTGCAATCACAGCAAGGTAGACTGCAAGCTACAATCGCATTTTCCTCAAAATGAGCCGTCCTCCGCGCGGGGAGACTTGCATTGGCCTCTATGCAGAGCCTGCTGGTGCGCGAATGCGCAGGGGCCGTTTACAAATTGCAACACCGAAAAAATACGACAAAGAAATATTCAATTGCTTCACCTAGGACAGGTGTACGGTCAACAAAATTGTATGAATATATATATATATATATATATATATATATATATATATATATATATATATATATATATATATATATATAGCAAATATAAACCCTATTTCCATTGATCTTACTACAACACATCGTCGTTTAAATGTTTTGTAAGTAATTTTAGGAATTTTTTATCATTCAAAAAACTAATAGAATGTGCAATAACAAATTACATGTTGTAGTGCCATGAAACTCATAGCACGCATATAGGCCTACTTTCTACCCTTGTTCATACTACAACTCATACCTTGGGAAAATAGGCATTAAATTCATTTTGCCGATATTTTAGCATTCAAAAACTAATTAAGTGTGCAATAACTACACTATTACATGCTGTAGTGCCACCAAATTCACAGGATATATAAACCATATCCCCTTGATCATACTACAACTCATACTTTAGTTGAATATTCTTCAAATTCAATTTGGTGATATTTTAGCATTCAAAAACTTATGAAATGTGCAATAACTACAGTATTACATGCTGTAGTGCCACCAAATTCACAGGATATATAAAGCATCTTCCTTTGATCATACTACAACTCATTCTTTAGTTGAATAAGCTTTAAATTTATTTTGGTGATATTTTAGCATTCAAAAAAGTATTAAATGTGCAATACCTACACTAGTACATGCTGTAGTGCCACTAAATTCACAGGATATATAAACCATCTCCCCTTGATCATACTACAACTCATACTTTAGTTGAAAATTCTTCAAATTCAATTTGGTGATATTTTAGCATTCAAAAACTAATTAAATGTGCAATAACTACACTATTACATGCTGTAGTGCCACTAAATTCACAGGATATATAAACCATCTTCCCTTGATCCTACTACAACTCATACTTTAGTTGAATATTCTTCAGATTCAATTTGGTGATATTTTAGCATTCAAAAACTAATAAAATGTGCAATAACTACACTATTACATGCTGTAGTGCCACCAAATTCACAGGATCTATAAACCATCTACCCTTAATCATACTACAACTCATACTTCAGTTGAACATTCTTCAAATTCAATTTGGTGATATTTTAGCATTCAAAAACTAATGAAATGTCCAATAACTACACTATTACATGCTGTGGTGCCACTAAATTCACAGGATATATAAAGCATCTTCCCTTGATCCTTCTACAACTCATACTTTAGTTGAATATTCTTCAAATTCATTTTGGTGATATTTTAGCATTCAAAGACTAATGAAATGTGCAGTAACTACACTATTACATGCTGTAGTGCCACCAAATTCACAGGATATATAAACCATCTTCCCTTGATCATACTACAACTCATACTTTAGTTGAATATTCTTCAGATTCAATTTGGTGATATCTTAGCATTCAAAAACATATTAAATGTGCAATTACACTATTGCATGCTGTAGTGCCACCAAATTCACAGGATATATAAACCATCTTCCCTTGATCATACTACAACTCATACTTTGGGAAAATACACCAGAAATTCTTTTTAGGGATTTTCTTATTATGAAAAACCAAATCACACATGAAGTAAAGGATAGCTTATGCTTGATTGATTTTTGTTGTCGTTTTCTTTTTGGATATGATGAATCTATCCTTAGTAAACGGATAAGTACCACAAGAATTGAAAATAGCTGTAATTAAACCTTTACTCAAGAAACCTTCCCTTGATCAAGATGACTTAGTGAGTTACAGACCTATATCTAACCTTCCTTTCTTATCCAAAATCCTTGAGAAAATTGTTGCTAATCAAGTCTGTGAGCATCTAAACAGAGCTGTTTGAAGAGTTTCAGTCAGGTTTTAGAGCTCATTATAGCACTGAAACAGCACTGGTGAAGGTTACTAATGATATTCTCATGGCCTCAGATAATGGACTGGTGTCTGTTCTGGTTTTGTTAGATCTCAGTTTGTTAGATCTCAGTGCTGCTTTTGACACAGTCGATCACAATATTCTCTTAGAAAGGCTTGAACATGTTGCAGGGATCAAAGGAACAGCACTAGGCTGGTTTAAATCATATTTGTGTGACATATTCCAGTTTGTTCATCTAAATGATCAATCTTCACTCTCAAGGGTTACTTGTGGAGTTCCACAGGGTTCTGTGCTTGGACCAATTCTTTTCACCATATATATGCACCCAATTGGTAGAATCATTAGACAGCATGGGATAAATTTCCACAGCTATGCCGATGATACACAACTATATTTATCCATAATCCTGATGAACCCAGTCAGTTAGGTAGATTACAGGCATGTCTGGAAGACATAAAAACATGGATGAATCTAAACTTTTTGCTTTTAAATTCTGACAAAACAGAAGTTGCAGTCTTTGGACCAGAAGTTCTAAAAAAGAAACTGATTAGTCAATCACTTCATCTGGATGGCATTAAATTGGCCCCCAGTAATAACGTAAAGAACTTCGGCGTTATTTTTGACCAAGACTTGACATTTAAATCCCATATTCAACAGGTTTCTAGGATTTCCTTCTTTCACCTCCGGAATATTGCTAAAATTAGAAACATCCTGTCCAGAAGTGATGCTGAGAAACTAGTCCATGCATTTGTTACCTCAAGGCTGGACTACTGTAATGCTTTACTATAAGGTAGTCCACAAAATGCCATTAAAAGCCTTCAGTTGATCCAAAATGCGGCAGCAAGAGTTCTGATGAATATTAAAAGAGAGATCACATTTCTCCTGCTTTAGCTTCCCTTCCTTGGCTCCCTGTTAAATCCAGAATAGAATTTAAGATCCTTCTTCTTACATACAAAGCCCTTAATAATCAAGCTCCATCATACATCAGAGATCTAATTGTTTCATATGTTCCCAACGGAGCACTTCGCTCTCAGACTGCAGATTTACTTGTAGTTCCTAGGATTTCTAAAAGTAGAATGGGAGGCAGATCTTTTAGTTATCAGGCTCCTTTCCTGCGGAACCAGCTCCCAGTTTTAGTCTGTGAGGCAGACACTCTGTTTACTTTTAAGGCCAGGCTTAAAACTTTCCTTTTTGATAAAGCTTATAGTTAGAGTGGCTTAGGTCATCCTGAGCTGGCCCTGTAGTTATGCTGCTATAGGCTTAGACTGCTAGAGGACAGACTTACCAATTTTCTTCACTCTGCTACTTCCTTTTCTACTACTACTCTCCAGTTGTATAACAGTGCATTCTGTTATTTCGACTGTTAACTTTGTGTTCTCTCAGTGTTTTTCTCTCCATAGAAAATATACCTGGTCTGGTATCCTGCTTGGCTGCAATGCCCTGTTGGACTTATATCGGATCTTCTGTTCCTTCTGTGTCTCTGCTCTGTCTTCTCAAGCCCCCAGGCGGTCGTGGCAGATGGCCGCTCCTACTGAGCCTGGTTCTGTTGGAGGTTTCTTCCTGTTAAAGGGGAGTTTTTCCTCTCCACCGTCGCTACATGCTTGCTCAGTATGAGGGATTGCTGAAGGATTGCTGTGGTTGGAAAGTCTGCATCAATGGGGCCCAACCTCATGCCAATGACTGACGCAATCTGCTGGGATTTCTCAAATAGGAAACTTTTTAACTGATTGGAATGTTTGCATAAATGTATTGAAATTACTTCTTGTTAAGTGTGGGGTGCCCAGGGCTCCATCCTGGGGCCCCTCTTATTTAATATCTACATGCTCCCACTAGGCAAGATTATAGCGACCAATAACATTAGCTACCATAACTACGCAGATGACACTCAGCTCTACATTACAATGTCACCAGGTGACTCTGAACCCATTCAAACCCTAAATCAATGCATTGACCAAATAAATGGATGGATGGCCATAACTTTCTCCAGCTGAATAGAAACAAAACTGAAGTGATTATTTTTGGACCCAAGGAGGAACGATCAAGAGTCAGCACACAGCTTCAATTAATACAGCTAGAAACTACTGATCAGGTTCGTAACCTAGGTGTAGTAATGGACTCAGACCTGAACCTCCAGGGTCACATAAAGGCAATAACAAGGTCAGCGTTCTATCACCTGAAGAACATCTCTAGGATTAAAGGACTGATTTTGCAACACGACCTAGAAAAACTCATCCATGCGTTTATCTTTAGTCGGATTGATTACTGCAACAGCATCTTCACAGGTCTGCCTAAAAAGTCAATCAGACAGCTGCAGCTGATCCAGAACGCTGCCGCTCGCGTCCTCACTAGAACCAGGAAAGTAGAGCACATCACCCCAGTTCTAAAGTCCTTACACTGGCTCCCTGTAGCTCAGAGAATAGACTTTAAAATACTTTTAGAGTTTATAAATCATTGCATGGCTTAGCACCAAAATATGTTGAAGACCTGTTGTCATGGTACCAACCACCAAGACCACTCAGGTCCTCCAACTCTAGCCTACTAAACATCCCTAGACTCAGAACTAAACATGGAGAAGCAGCTTTCAGTTTCTATGCTCCCCTTATCTGGAACGGACTTCCTGACGAGTGTAGAGCTGCTGAAACTCTGAACTGCTTTAAATCTAGACTAAAAACCCATCTGTTTAGAATTGCCTTTGAGTAAATGCTTGATGTTATATGTATGAAATGTGTTCATGCTCTCTTGCTTTTTTTTTTTCTCTTGCTTTATTGTGTATCATGTGTAATGTGTTTCTTTTATGTGTTTCTTTTAAATCACCAAATCATGTAAAGCACCTTGAATTACCCTGCTGTTGAAAGTGTGCTATACAAATAAAATTGCCTTGCCTTGCCTAAGTGCCTTGAGATGACATCTGTTGTGAATTGGCGCTATATAAATAAACTGAATTGAATTGAAATTTAATTAAATTTTTTGCTACATATGGCAAGTAAATCATTAATGTCTTCGATACATTTACCAACAGCCTGTTTAGGACACCTGGTGACATTGTACTATATAACCGTGTCTGCGTAGCTATTGTAAGTAATGTTGTTCTTTATAACCTGTGCTAATGAGCGCATGTACATGTTGAACAGAGAAGACATTGGCAAACATTGACACTTACATCATATACCTCTTTATGTTAAACTCGAATAATTAAATAAGAAGTAGCTGTTTTTTTTCCATTGTTTGGGTAACCTTACAAAGCACATTCAAAGAGCCTAAAGGATTACACAACTAATATGCTCACCACAAACATCAAACGCACATTGTTTATGTTTACAAATTAAATGATTACATCATAGTCATCAAACGCAACCTGTAGAAAGTGTTTGTGAAGAAAAGTTTTATTTACCTTTTTTGTGATATGACCAGGGCTAAAAGAAAAAGTTTTCATCGGCAGTGAATACAGTATGTGTCTCTCTTAGTAAAGTAACACCAGAAGGTGAACATTACTTTTTCATATACAGTGGCTATGGAAAGTATTCAGACCCCTTTAAATTTGTCACTTTTTGTTTCATTTCAGCCATTTGCTAAATCAAAAAGTTCATTTTCTTTCTCATTAATGTACACTCAGCACCCCTGGCCTCTGACCTGCTCTGATTTATTTGCCATATGTAACAAAAAAACGACAACAAAAATCCACGTAAGCATAAGCTATCCTTTACTTCATGTGTGATTTGGTTTTTCATAATAAGAAAATCCCTAAAAAGAATTTCTGGCGTATTTTCCCAAAGTATGAGTTGTAGTATTATCAAGGGAAGATGGTTTATATATCCTGTGAATTTGGTGGCACTACAGCATGTAATAGTGTAGTAATTGCACATTTGATATGTTTTTGAATGCTAAAATATCACCAAAATGAATTTAAAACCTATTTTCCCAAAGTATGAGTTGTAGTATGATCAAAAGAAGATGGTTTATATATCCTGTGAATTTGGTGGGACTACAGCATGTAATAGTGTAGTTATTGCACATTTCATTAGTTTTTGAATGCTAAAATATCACCAAATTGAATCTGAAGAATATTTAACTAAAGTATGAGTTGTAGTAGGATCAAGGGAAGATGGTTTATATATCCTGTGAATTTGGTGGCACTGCAGCATCTAATAGTGTAGTTCTTGCACATTTCATTAGTTTTTGAATGCTAAAATATCACCAAAATGAATTTAAAGCTTATTCATCTAAAGTATGAGTAGTAGTATGATCAAAGGAAGATGCTTTATATATCCTGTGAATTTAGTGGCACTACAGCATGTACTAGTGTAGCTATTGCACATTTAATACTTTTTTGAATGCTAAAATATCACCAAAATGAATTTGAAGAATATTCAACTAAAGTATGAGTTGTAGTAGGATCAAGGGAAGATG
This sequence comes from Valencia hispanica, assembly GCA_963556495.2. NCBI lineage: Eukaryota > Metazoa > Chordata > Actinopteri > Cyprinodontiformes > Valenciidae > Valencia > Valencia hispanica. Next base: position 46,716,295 of record OY747701.1, read on the forward strand.
ATTTATATATCCTGTGAATTTAGTGGCACTACAGCATGTAATAGTGTAGTTATTGCACATTTCATTAGTTTTTGAATGCTAAAATATCGGCAAAATGAATTTAATGCCTATTTTCCCAAGGTATGAGTTGTAGTATGAACAAGGGTAGATAGTAGGCCTATATGCGTGCTATGACTTTCATGGCACTACAAGATGTAAGTTGTTATTGCACAAGTTTTGAATGATAAAGAATTCCTAAAATTACTTACAAAACATTTAAACAACTATGTGTTGTAGTAAGATCAATGGAAAAGGGTTTATATTTGCTGTATATATATATATATATATATATATATATATATATATATATATATATATATATATATATATATATATATATATATATATATATATATATATATATATATATATATATACATACAATTTTGTTGACAGTACACCTGTCCTAGGTGAAGCAATTGAATATTTCTTGTCGTATTTCTTCGGTGTTGCTTTTTGTAGAAAGTCCCTGCGCATTTGCGCACCGGCAGGCTCTGCATAGAGGCCAATGCAAGTCTCCCCGTGCGGAGGATGGCTCATTTTGAGGAAAATGCGATTGTAGCTTGCAGTCTACCTTGCTGTGATTGCACTGATGTGTCGGTTTTGTAAAAGCGATGCTCCGATGATAAGTTATTGATCCGCAAAAGCCGAATCTGTGAATATCTTTCTAACTTTACCGAAGTCTCGGACTTAAGAAGCCCAACAACAGCCGGTCACGACCTATTGTTGCTAAATTCGAGCATTACAAGCAAAAAGAGCAGGTCAGAGGCAAGGGCAGAGAGCTGCGGGGAACGAATTACAGCATTAACAATCAATATCTGAAGGAAATCCTGGATAGAAGGCGAGTTTTGTCCCAATCATGAAGAAATATATCAGTGAAGGTACCAGAGCTACAGTAGCAGTAGATAAACTGTATGTTAATGGGCAGCTGTTCAGGGACCCCCAGCTTACTCCTTGGCTTTATTAGTCATGTAACACTGGCTAGATAAGAGTTGTTTCATCAGTCAACTATAATCTAATGTTAGCACAGCTCTGTAAAGTTGTTTACATCACTCAATGTGGGCGAGGCCAGGGCTAAGCACTGGGATACTGGCTCTTTTTTCTTTTCTCATCTTCACATGTCTATCACCAAATGTCTTTGTCACCCCTTTTTTCTTCTTTTATCACTCACACACACACAAAAATATTTTTTTTCATAATATAACTATTTCTTTTTCTCTCACCCTCACCCTTAACACCTTCACAACTTTCTTCTATTCTTCTCTTTCTTATATCTCGGCTTTTGGATTTTCAATCAGGCAACCCCAAGCACACACTAATAATGCACCTGTATTTATCTGTTTCTATGGTGATATGGACTTTACAACTTTTGTCTCAAAACTATGGCTACTCTAAGGTTTGTCACATGGAATGTTCATGGAGCTGGCACCAGAGAGAAAAGAGTTAAGATTTTTAACCAACTTAAAAGATTGAAGGCAGATGTCGTCTTATTACAAGAAACCCATAAATCTTCCTCAGCTGCAGTTGATCTTGAATCCTAAGTTTCCTAATGTGTTTTCTGCATGCTATAACACTAGACAAAGTGGAGTAGCAATATTAATAAATAAAAATGTTAATTTTACAGTAATAGATACAGTTACAAATCCAGAGGGTAGATTTATTATAGTAAAACTATCTATACATAACCGAAAGTTATGTATTGTCAGTATATTTGGTCCAAATGTTGATGACCCCTCATTCTTTCATTCCTTCTTCTCGGTGCTCCTTGAACACATGGATTGCTCAATTCTTCTTGGGGGCGACCTCAACTTTGGTTTAAATGAAGAAATAGACAGGCTCAGCACAGCGGGGACTCAGCGCAGCTTGAAATCTATAGATATAGTCAAACAGTACATGAGCGATTATGGACTTTGTGATGCATGGCGATCTCTTCACCCCATGACAAAAAATATACTTTCTTCTCAAATGTCCACCATTCGTATTCTCGACTGGATTATTTGTTAGTCAGCAGCTCACTGTTGACTGACATTTCAGACACTGAGATACACCCGATAGCTGTTAGCGATCATGCTCCTGTTTCTCTAACTTTAGTAAATAAAACAGAAACGCCGCAAAGCAAAAATTGGAGATTTAATATATCATTACTTAAGGATAAAGAATTTATAAAATATTTTGAAAAAGAGTGGGCTTCTTATTTGGAATATAATGACCTACATGGTATGCCCATTCTTTGGGAGGCAGGGAAAGCTGTGATTAGAGGTAAAATAATCTAATTTTCATCAAATAAAAAGAAAATGGAAAAAAACGTATTCAGGAATTAGAAGAAACTAGTAATTCATTAGAAGCTTTTCTAGATGAGGAGAGACTAGGCAAAATCCGTAAAGCAAAGCTAGAATTAAATGAAATTATTAATAAACAGACCCAGTTCTTAATTCAAAGACTTAGGATAGAAAACTTTGAACAAGGTAATAAATCAGGTAGATTTTTGGCTAACCAGCTTAAAATTAATAAAGAAAAAACAACTATATCTGCTATTAAAGATCAGACCGGGAATACAGTATATGATGCACGCCTGGCCGGGCCTGGGGGGGGGCGGTGTGTCGGTCGGCCGATGCGCTGGGCCGATATCTTCCTTTGGTTGGTTGGGGCACCTCTTTTAGGGGTGCCAGGTTTGGGATTGTTGGGTGGTGCCTGCTCGGTGGCTCGGCGGGATACGGATCCAGCGTCTCTGCTCGTTCAATCACCTGTTCTGTGCGCACTGTGAGTGGTCGGTTCATTGGCGGGTTGGACCGGCCCTGGCCTTTGTTGGATGCCTGGTCTCGGCGCTCTGCGTTGCGTGGGATCAAGACTCGGGAGCTGGTACAACTTGTTGTCCAGGTGCTGGATGAGCTTGGCCTGGGGATGCCGTCCGTCCGCTGCGGCTATCGGTGGGGCGCCCTGACAGCTGCGGTGCCGGGGGTCCCTTGTCGGCCTCTCTCATGACTTTTTGTTTCCTACTTCTCCGGGTCCATAACATCAGGAAATAAAATCCCCAGCAATTCATAATAAAGATTTTTCACACATATATCAAGTGGAGTACTATAGCAAAAGCTGTACTGTTCCGCTTGTGAAAGTAAATCTGTTGGGCTTCTACTTGGTACTCGGCCACAAATTCTGAGCTCCACACTGCCAAACAGGGCACGTAAAAAAAAAATATAAATAAAAAAATGTAATAAAAAAACCTAAAAAAATTACTTAGGCCGTTATTTTGAGAGGGTAAATATATGTTAATAAAAACAAGATGAAGAGGGAGCTAAGCCAAAAGGCAAAGCTCTCGATTTACCGGTCGATCTACATTCCTACCCTCATCTATGGTCACGAGCCTTGGGTAGTGACTGAAAGAACGAGATCACGGATACAAGCGGCTGAAATGAGTTTCCTCAGCAGGGTGTCTGGGCTCTCACTTGAAGATAGGGTGAGAAGCTCGGTCATCCGGGAGGGGCTTAGAGTAGAACAGCTGCTCCTCCACATTGAGAAAAGCTAGTTGAGGTGGCTCAGGCATCAGGTTAGGATGTCTCCTAGACACCTCCCTAGTGAAGTGTTCAGGGCATGTCCCACTGGAAGGAGACCCGGAGGAAGACCCAGGACACAATGAAGGACAATTTCGACTGGGGAGAGGAAGTCTGGGTCTCTCTGCTTAGGCTGCTGCCCCCATGACCCGATCCCACATTATGGATGGATGGATGGATGGATGGATGGAAATTTGTGAAAGAAAATACATTTGTGAAAGTAAATAGATTTGCTTTTTTTAAAGAAAACATTTAATTTAGATTAACTAAATCCAAAAAAAGATAGTCCCAGCCCTAGTTTATCTTGTATTATAATTTATAAATTCTGCAAGACTTCAGTAATGTGTGTAATTAAAAAGAGAAAAGAACTATGATCAGGTTTTTTTCTTTGACAGCTACATAGGATTTCCCAGTGTCAAAGTCTAGAATTGCCACAAACATCAGACCTGCAAAACTTTAATACTCAGTGAAATGCCAAGGATTTGCCTTTTCTTGGGAGTTTGGTTTAAAGTGTGGAGAAGTAAATACAGTTTTTGGGTCTTTAAAATAATAGGGTTAATAATTTTTTTCTTATTTTAGATATGATGAGGCAGTTGTCCCACTAAATGATATGATCCGCTTGCAGCTGTCAGAAAAAATAAACAGGACATGCAAGCCCTAGTGCTTACTACTTTTTTGAATGTGACACATTGACACCTGGATACAAGGGTGGTTACATATCACTGAATATGTGTTAATTAAAAAGAGATTTGCACTGAAATATAGAAAATGAGTAACCAAATAAGGGCCATACAAGGCAGCCAGAAAAAGTGATTAAGTCTGTTTATGGAGTCCTATCACTGCCACACAAGAACAGGACCACCTGCAGTCTGGAAGTCATTACGCTGGGGTCACGGGATATCCTACAAGTAAACTCTGAGTCACTTCACCTCAAATTGGGTGTAAAGATCCCATTTCCTACCACTGACAAACTGAACCACCTGCAGGGCGATAGGACATAATGTTGTTGGGGTCTATGGGCTGCACTGCTACACTGTTATTCAGCTACAACAGAGGGGGCACTGAGTGACTGTCTGCAATCAAAGCAATAGTTTGGTCAGTGAAAAGTATGTACAGACAGATTCAATAAATTAGAACATGTGTTCCAAAGAGGCTCATTTGTCATGATAAAAGTATGTTTTGAAAAAAACAACCTTTAAGCAGGTATTGAATACCATATTTAACAGAAATAAAGTTTAAAAAGAAATAGAAGTTTGAAAACAATCAATTTGAGTATAATTAAGCTATATAATGCTTCTTTTTTTACTTTTTTTCCCGTGTCCTGTCTGGCAGTGTGGCACTCAGAATCGGTACCAACTAGAGGCCCAACAGATTTGCTTTCACAAGTGAAGCATTACAGCTTTTGCTATCTTTCATAACTTACTTAACTTTAAAAAGGTATTCCTGGGCACATTTAATTGTTTTGAATACCTAGCTACCCATATAAAAGAGCCTAACAAAGCTTTATTTCTAAGCTTACATAAACCCCCAAAACTTAACTCAAACTTCTTTAATGATCTCACTGACTTTCTTTCTGTAATATGTATCTACTTTGACTAATTAATCGTTGTGGGGGACTTCAACATCCATACTGACAACCCCCAAAGTAGACGAGCAAAAACATTAGCTGACACTCTTCATAACTTTGGCCTGACTCACCATGTCAAACACCCAACACACAATCAAGGACACACTCTGGAAAGGTCTGCAAAGGTTTAAATATATCTGACATCTCGGTAATTGATATTGCATTATCTGAACCATTTCTGTGTGGTTTTTTTAAAAGAACCATCTCTGCTAAACTATCTAGCCACAGTGAGACAACTGTACAAAAGCGTTTTCTGGGGAACGGTACAGTTGAAACCATCCATCCATTTTCTATACCCGTCCATCCTAATGCAGGGTTGCGGGGGGGCTGGTGCCTGTCTCCAGCGGTCAAGGGGTGAGAGACAGTTGAAATCTTTAAACCTATTTACCTTCCCACCACATCCCCCTAATCTCCCAACTCCAACTCAGCAAACAAGCTGGTAGATAACTTCCTCGCGAAAATGTCATACATCATTGATTCCATTGCTCCAACTAAAGTGAAAGTAGTCTCAGGTAGAAAGAAGTCTCTATGGACAAGCGATCCACTGGTACGTAGTGAAGAAAAAGAGTGTCGATGAGCAGAGAGAAAATGGCGGAAAACTCGACTCCAGGTTCTCTATAAGATCTGTAAAGAGAGACAGAACAGATATCAAATAACTCTAAAAGATACAAGGGAGTCGTTCTTTTTGAAATCATTAACAGAAACATTAATAATGTGTGAACCTTATTTGCAACAGTGGAAAGACTAACAAATCCTCCAGTGACAGTAGACCCTGAACTAAATTCTACCAGGGCCTGCAATGAATTTGCCAGCTTTGTTACGGAAAAGATTCTAACAATTAGACGGTCAGTCTGTAATTCAATACCGAACCCACACCACTGTAATCCCCAATCAACACCAATGTAGAACCCCCATTTCTGAATTTCATTAATTAAATTAAAAAAAACATTATTAAATCATTAACCAATTAAGCTCCTCCTCTTGCTGTCTTGATATCCTACCCACAGTTTTCCTTAAGAAAGTTTTCCCTGTTATTGTGTCTGATCTGATTGAAATAGTGACCTCATGCCTCCTGTCAGGTGTCTTCCACCAGGCTTTAAAAAAGCAATTATTAAACCACTGCTAAAGAAGAATAATCTGGACAACACGTTAATGCAGAACTACAGGCCAATCTCTAGTCTTCCATTCATCAGTAAGATTATTGAAAAAGCTGTGTTTTAAATAGCTACCAACCGCTGTAATGTTTTTCAGTCTGGTTTCCGCGTGCACTACAGCACTGAGACTGCCCTTGTCAAAGTTTTCAGTGACATCCACATAAATACAGACTGTGGTAGAATCCACAGTGCTGGTACATTTGGACCACTGTGCATCGTTTGACACTGTTGATCACGTAATACTATTGGAACGACTGGAGAGCTGGGTCGGACTCTCTGGCACAGTACTTGGCTGGTTTGAGTCTTACCTAAAGAACAGGGACTTCATTGTTTCAATAGGAAACTTTTCATCAGAACGAACAGAAACGAACAGAAACAGGGCTCCATCCTGGGGCCTCTCTTATTCAAAATCTACATGCTCCCACTATACCAGATTATAACTAATAAGATTAGCTACCATAACTTTGCAGATGATGCTCAGCTCTTCACTACAATGTCACCAGGTGACTTTGAACCCATCCAAACGCTAAGCAGATCCAACGATCAAATCAATGGATGGATGTGCCATATCTTTTTCCAGCTGAAGAAAAACAAAACTGAAGTACTTAGTTTTGGACATAAGGTGGAACGATCAAGAGTCAGCACACAGCTTCAATTAATACAGCTAAAAACTACAAATCAGGCTCGAAATCTAGGTGCACTAATGGACTCAGACCTGAACCTCCAGGGTCACATAAAAGTAATCACAAGGTCAGCCTTCTATCACCTGAAGAACATTTCTAGGACTAAAGGACTGATGTCTCAACAGGACTTCGAAAAACTCATCCATGCATTTATCTTTAGTTGGATTGATTACTGCAATAGCATCTTCACAGGTCTGCCTAAAAAGTCAATCAGACAGCTGCAGCGTATCCAGAATGTTGCTGCTCGCGTCCTCACTAGAAACCAGGAAAGTAGAGCACACCATCTCAGTTCTAAAGTCCTTACACTGCCTTCCTTTAGCTCAGAGAACAAAATGCTTGTGCTAGTTTATAAATCAATGAATGGCTTGGCACCAAAGTATGTTGAAGATCTACTGTCACTATACCAACCATCCAGAACCACTAAGGTCCTCTAATTCCATTCTACTCAGCTTCCCTAGAATTAGAACCAAACATGGAGAAGCAGCTTTCGGTTTGTGTGCTCCTCTAATCTGGAACAAACTTCCAGACAACTGCAAAGGTGCTGAAACACTGAGTTCTTTTAAATCAAGAGCTCTGTTTAGAGCTTCCTTTGAGTAATGTTTTCATGTATCATATGTTTTATGTGTGCTTCATGCTGTTTTTACCTTATCCTAAATTCATGTCTGCTTTTGAGGAATGTTTGTATGTGCCATATGCTCTGTGTATAGTATCGCTTTTTTTATTTTATCCCCTAATAATGTAAAGCACCTTGAATTACCTTGTTGTTGAAAGTGTGCTATACAAATAAAAATGCCTTGCCTTGCCTAGCAATCCCACCCCCAAGGACCTCCCCCAGGCATGCCTAACCTCAAAAATCCCCACATCAGAAGCAATGTCCCATACGACAAAAATAAAGGCCCCAAACCCCTATTAGGTGATGGAAACAATCAAAGTAGCCCAGAGAGATTGCTCGGATGTGGAGGCACAGACTGTCTCAAAACCAATGTAGTCCAACAAGAGATCTTGATACTGATCAATATTAAGAGCATTTTAATTTTTCCAGCTAAGTAGAATAGTTTTCTTGGCGATGCATAAGGCAATGTAAACATTTTGAACTAACTCTCTGTTCATGGTGACACCATCTAAGTTTCCCAGCAAGCAAACTGAGGGAGAAGGTTGAATATTACATTTCAGACACTTTGATAGGTCCTCAAACATCTGGCATCAAAATCTCTTAACAGGTGGACAGAACCAAAGCGCGTGGATATAATTATCCGGTATATTGCCTGTGCATTGTAAGCAGGTATTAGACGATGTAAAACCCATCCTAAACATTCGTTGACCTGTATAGTGTGCTGTATCAAAAAAATTGTATTATATAGCATTAATTGTAAATTAGGATTTTTAGTTATTTTAAAGGTTCTTAAACTTATCTGAGACCAGAGGTTTTGCTCCAAGCTGACTGACAGATACACCTCCCATTTTGAAATAGGAAGGGCTATCGATTCATCTAATGTCCTGTATATTTTAGACAGCAATTGGGGGGGGGGGGGGGTTTACAAAAATCTAAAACTCTTGCTGGCATTTGTAACTCAACTGTGTTGAGCCTAAAATTACCTTTTATAGTAGATTCAATTTGTTGATATTCTAAAAATTTATTGTAGTCAATCCCCTAGTGTGTAATTAATGTATTGGATGAGATAAAGTCTGTTCCTTCAAATATGTATTTCAGGCATTCAATTCCTTTACACCTCTAGTCTGGAAAATGTATCATAATTCTATTTTTATTATGTCGGGTTTATTCCAGATAGGTGTATGTCTGCATGGGATTAGTGAGGACTCCCATCATGCTGTATGAGTGGAGGTGATATTAATGCTTTTAAAGCATTCATGTCATTTTATATTTGAGCTAATAAATGGAAGGTCTGACATTTTTATCTTATTGTCTGTTCTACGTCTAACCAGGACTCATCTAGGTACCTATGTTTTAACCATCTTGAGATGTATTGGAGCTTGTTGCCTAAGAAATGATCATGAAAGTTCGGTAGATCTAGACCGCCCTTATCTTTGGTCTTCTGTAGTGTCTTTATGCCAATACGTGGGGTTTATCTTTCCAAAGAAATTTAGAGACGGAAGAGTCCAGAGATCTAAACCAATCAGGTGATGGTTTGCTTGGGATCATTGAGAATAAGTAATTGATTCTGGACAAAACACTCATTTTTATTGATGCAGCTCTTCTTATAAGTGATATGGGTAGGGATTTCCATCTAACAAGATCATCTTCCACTTTTTTTAAAAAGTGGAATGTAGTTTAGCTTTTTTAAATCTGCCAGTCTTGGTGAAACATTGATACCTAAATATGTAATATTCCCTGACTACAGTTGTGTATTAATGGTATTCAGTAAAGAACAATTAATCGGAAGAACCATAAATTTAAACCAATTTATAGAATCATCTGAAACTCTTGAGTTTATCAACCCGATTACATGAGAGAGAGAAAAGTTTGTGAATGCTGGAAGAAAAGTAATAAATCATCTGCATAAAGACTGATTTTATGTTCTATGTTAATACAGTTTATGTCTTTATTATTGTTAGTTTGCCTGATTGCTGTTGCTAGTGGTTCAATAAAAATAGCCAACAGGGAGGGAGAGAGTGGACACCCCTGCCTGGTACCTCTCTGTAGATAAAACCTAGATGATGTTTGGTTATTAGTCCTGTCACATGCTGTTGGGGAACTGTATAATATTTTCAACCAGTTTATAAAATAATTTCAAAAGCAAAATTTAAGTAAAGTTGCAAATAAGAATTTCCAGTTTACTCTATTAAATGCTTTTTCTGCATCTAGAGATAATATATTAGTTTCAAAGTTTCTACAGTAAGAATAATCTATTAAATCTATTAATCTATGTGAATTTGTGGGTAAATGCCTCTGTTTTATAAAACCAACTTGGTCTGTATTTATTATAAGAGGAGTTACTTTCTGTAACCTTTTTGCCAGGGCTTTACAGATTATTTTAAGATCAACATTAATAAGGGATGTGAGACTGTAGCTGGTAATAAGCACAGGGTCTTTACCTCTACCTTAGCGGCAGTCTGCCATTTTCCTTGGTTTCCTGCAACATTCTGTGGAATGTTGGTGCCAGAATATTCCAGAATTATTTATAGATCTCTGCTGGAAATCCATCTGAGCCTGGACTATTTTTATTGGGCATGCTTGAAAGGCCTCCTAGAGTTCAGCTGCTGTTAGTGTTGAATCCAGGGCCATCGCTTGACTTGACTATCCGATAACTTAGGAAGTGTTATTTTATCCAGAAATTGTTAAATTTCATTATTTGATGGGTCTATCTCCGGTGAGTATGCCAGCCTTGTATGTATTGTGTGACGTCAGAATTGGCTGCCAGTTCAGTATGGGGATATCTACAATTATGGTACACATCTACAATGATATATACGTTTTTATATAAAGCAGTTTGATAAAAGTGTGTCTGTCAATTCTATGTATTTCTTAATAAATTTAATGTGACATTAACTTTATTAAGAAATACATAGAATTGACACTTGTAGATATCCCCATACTGAACTGGCAGCCAATTCTGACGTCACACAATAGTTCGTTAGCTCTTTAAAATGGGTCTGTAAGGTTTCTAGTAAATACAGTTTTTAGACGATCTTCACAAAGATTATCTAAATTAGTAATACCTACAGCTCTAAGTTTCATTTTGTTAGCAGAATTGTTCAACCATAGCAGTACAGCTCTGGATAGGGGGTCCAGAAGCTCTTTTTGCATGCCAGTGTTGTGTGCATGCGCACCTTTAAGAGATTAAAATAATAACATTCAACATGCATATAGATCGATAGCTGTTTTTGATTTTAGTTGCACTGCTTAAAATTGATTTATAAATGTAGTTTCAGTTGTAGGAGTATATGGTTTTGTGAGGTGTCCAGGAGGGTCATGCTTATTCTTCAGCTAACGTGAACAAAAATCCAGATTTTACCATTTTTGTGATGTTCATAAACTTAAATAAAAAATTTGTTGTGAGCAATACATGTTATCAGTTATTTAGAATATCTGCTTTAAATCACCAGAGCACAACATAAGCTCCGTTTGGCTAAATTAAACAATCAGTGCAATCTCCATTGAGAATATTAGCAACCAGTTAGTTAACCTGCAAGTGATGTAGTGACGTAAAAGTAGAAGATTTGCGCTAAAGACTGTAATCAAAACAAATCCCCCGGATTTTGATATGTGGTCAGCTCAAGTGGTAAATTTGTGAAAGGCTGAGGCACCTAAAGAGGAATTTACTTTTTGCCATTGTTTCCTGAAACTGGTTAGTGAAAAGTTCCCCCGTGGGTTAATTGTATACTTCTACGCAGGTATCCATGGTCCAACATTTTTCTTTTCACCATCAGAAGACATTTGGGGTCATATAACTTAACATGAGAAAAAGAAAAAGAATTATCAGAAAGCCAATACCTAATATGACATTCTCTGAAGAGCAATACCACTACTTAAAGACAGCTAAGATTTCACTGTCATGTCAAAACCCCGTAGCATTGTTAATGCAGCTGTGGCTACAATGTACAACGTAGCTTGCCATCACCAATGTGTGAATGTGTGCGTGAATGGGTGAAGAACTGAATGTATTGTTAAGCGCTTTGGGGTCCTCAGGGACCAGAGGCGGAGTGGCAATCGGGACGACCGGGACTTTTCCCTGTTCGGCCGGCTGAAGGATTTACACAGTGGATCACAATTTAAGCGGCTGCGAGGCAAATGCGACCGGCCTGACTCTGAGCTTATCAAAATCATAAATGTTATAAAATTCACCGCGAATAGCGGCCATATACATGAAAAAATGTACTATATATCCAACCAGTACTTATATCAGTTGTTCACTCTATATCTTAGTCATGGTTTTATCTTGCAGAACATTCATGGTCACAGATTAAAAAAATAAAAAATAATATTTGATTTGTTTATTTGTTCTTGAATTTCCTCTTGGGGATCAATAAAATATCTATCTATTTATATATCTAATGTACAATGGAGCAAAGCCTCTTGGGAATTGGGAATGCGTTTATCCAATGAACCGATTGCGCTTGGGATCTGCGCATGTTTACGCTGCATGATCAGACTATGTCCACTGAACAATCATAAACCTTTTTCGGTTAATTTCATCCTCTCACTAACGAAGTTGTTTGGTAGTTAATGTTAATTCTAAAGTAAAAAATAAATCTGCATGTATATAACACCGATCTTTCAACAGGAATTAAGGCAGAAGCTTGTCTGTACTATGCTGCATCTCACACCTGTGGTGCATTCAAGGAACGTTCGAAATGTATGGTGAGTTCAAAAACGTAGGACATTTAATACTTATGACAAAAATCGCCCACTGAAAATAATACCATAAGCAATAAACTTCTGTTTAATGGCAGTTGGCAAGAAACATTTGATGCATGCTAAATGTGTCCTACTTATTTTTACAAAGTACAAAAAATATGTATGTATAATGTATATATATAATATATATGTATATATGTATATATGTATATATGTAATATATAACATGATATAACAATAGTATAATACCTAATATAGTCACTGATCCATAATATATATTTATACACATAGATAGATACTTTATTAATCCCCAAAGGGAAATTCATGCAACAATCCATAGTTCCTTTCCCCAAATGTATACAAATTTTATATTTCAGCTTCTGTTTATTAATGGAAAACCCATAAAAGTTTTAAACCTACAATTTATTGTCAATAATGTGCATTTGTCTATCGCCATCTAGTGGTCAGGGTTCATATATCATAATTTTCCCTGTGGATTTTAGTGCCCCACTCCGCCCCTGTCAGGGACTAAATAGCACCTGAACTCTATCCCACCAAGGCCTGCAATGACTTTGCCAAATTCTTCACAGACAAAATCCAAAATATTAGACAAGCGGTTGGTTCATAAATGGCAGGTTCAGGTTATGTACAGTGTCCACGGAAAATCTGTTTAAACACCATGAAAACAGTTTTATCTCATAAACAGCAAAGATCTGGAGGACATCTTACGTCAACTGAACTCCTCCTCTTGCTGCTTAGACATCCTGCCCACAGGCTTTTTCAAAAAGGTCTCAAAGATCTTGGAGTCAGATCTGTTACAGATTGTGAACTCATCTTTAATGCAGGGTGTTTTCCCAGAGCCCCTGAAAACAGCTGTAATTTAACTCCTGCTGAAAAGAGACAATCTGGACAAGACACAAATGAACAACTACAGGCCCATCTCCAATCTTCCATTTTTAAGTAAGATCATTGAAAAGGCTGTTTTTCATTAACTAAATGACTTCTTAAGACAAAGCAACTGCTATGACTTCTGTCAGTCAGGTTTTAGACAGCACCACAGCACTGAGACTGCTCTGACCAAAGTCATCAATGACATCCGTTTGAATACTGACAGTGGAAAAATGTCAGTGTTAGTTTTACTGGATCTCAGTTCTGCATTTGATACAGTTGACCACATAATTTTACTCAAACGACTGGAGAACTGGGTGTGTCTCTCTGACACTGTACTAAACTGGTTCAAAACGTACTTAGAGAACAGGAAGTACTTTGTGTCAATAAGTAACTTTACATCTGAGCAGACGGGAATTACATGTGGGTTCCCCAGGGTTCCATCCTGGGACCTCTTCTGTTTAACATCTATATGCTCCCACTGGCACAGGTAATAAATAACAACAATATAAGTTACCATAGCTACGCAGATGACACACAGATATATATTAGAATGTCACCAGAAGACCAAGGGCCTGTACAGGCTCTTGGAAAATGCATTGAGGAAATTAATGACTGGACGTGCCACAATTTTCTGCAGTTGAGCAAAAACAAAATGGAAGTAATTGTCTTTGGAGCTAAAGAGAAAAGATTGAAGGTCACCACAGGGCTTCAGTCCATACACCTAAAAACCACCAACCACGTCAGAAATCTGGGTATAGTGATGGACTCAGACCTAAACCTTGAAAAACACATTAAGGCAATCACAAAATCAGCCTACTATCACCTTTAGAATATCTCAAGGATAAAAGATCTGATGTCTCAGCAGGACCTGGAAAAACTAGTCCATGCATTCATCTTTAGCCGGCTTGATTATTGTAACAGCTTCTTTACAGGTCTACCTAAAAAATCAATTAGGAAACTGCAGCTCATCCAGAACTCTGCTGCTCGAGTTGTCACTAAAACCAAAAAAGTGGACCACATCAGTCCAGCTCTGAGGTCTTTACACTGGCTGCCTGTCTGTCAGAGGATAGACTTCAAAGTTCTGCTGCTGGTCTATAAAGCTCACAATGGTTTTCGGACCAAAATACATCGGTGATCTCTTGACCCAGTATGAACCTACTCGACCCCTCAGGTCATCTGGATCCGCTCTTTTATCAGTTCCCAGAGTCAGAACCAGACATGGAGAAGCTGCGTTCAGCTTCTCCATGTCTGGAACATACTCTCAGAAAGCCTAGATCAGCTGAAACACTCAGTTTATTTAAATCCAGGTTAAAGACCCACCTCTTCTTAGCTGCTTTTGATTAGATTTTTATTCTAAGTTTTAAATCTGCACGGCTTCTTTTAAGATTTTTTCTTTTTCTCATTTTAATTCATGGTTTTGATTCCTGTACTTTGCTTTTTCTGCACCCTGCTGTAATGCTTTTGATGTTTTATGTAAAGCACTTTGAATTGTCTTGTAACATGAATTGTGCTATACAAATAAACTTGCCTTGCCAAACTTGCCTAAATAAAGCGCTATACAAGTACATGCCATTTACCATTTACCAATTAAGACTGTAACAGCTTAGTGGCCCTGCAGCAAATCACTTTGAAATAGTTTTTAATTCGCCCTAAAACTGATAAACTGATAAAAATGATCACCCGGTCTTCCTCTTAAATATCAAATACCTGCACTGGCGTTGTGTTGTGACTATTAGCTTTTCAAATCAGGCTCAAAACTTATAAACCTGCAACAGTGCAGTGAAATAGTTGCTTCCTTCTGGTTTCCTTCAAACATTGTCACATGACATGACAATGAGTTAAATATTGCTGAGGTCTGTTTTTTACCATGATGAAGAAAGCATATAAGGAGTGAGTAAACCAAAGTTGCAGAACTTTGTCAGTTACCAAACTTAAAAACCACAGCATTTTAACCCATCTTTGTGCTTCGGCTATCTGAGGGTCAGAGGCTGGATATCATTACATTATCAAAATTCAATATACTACTATTATGTTTGGCATCACCGAAGAATACATAAGTGCACAGAAAAAAACCGAAAAACACAATCACACACTGTTGTTATTATACCTGCTCAGTAAATCACTTTAAAAATAAAAGGATCAAAAAATAAAGTCTATTTTAATCAACTTGACCCTTATGCTGAAGCTTTGACTAAAGAGAAAAACATGTCAGAACCTCATGATCAGATTTGGTGTGTATCATTTTCAGCTATCCTGTGATTTGAAAGCATATGAACTAACAGTGTGTTATGCTTTTGCTGACAGTTCTGAATCATGACTCCAACTGCACACACCAGCGGCACCTCTGGAATGTCTGATAAAATGATATTTATTCCACACATTAATGAGATTAATGAATCAGTGCAACTCAAAGCAGCTTTTCCTTTTTGCCCGGCCCTGAAATAATAACACAAAGGTAATTATAGTGCATCCATCAATCTGCTGCTGGACAGTCTAATTATCTGGGCATTTCTGAAGTGCTCTCACTTCTTTGCACCCATTTGTATTGTGTGATGTGTTATTTTTTCATTAATGGAGAGCTCATCTGCTGCTCCTCCTGCTTGTTACAGTGGCCGCCTGTCAGTCGCTGAGGAAGGCGTGATTGAGAGCTAAGGCAATGGAGATTGAGAGATCCAAAATTTCCATGATGGATGAAGATGTCATACCACTAAGAGGTACACATCATCGACTCATCATGCATCTTGACAAAGAACTCTTATCCTCTAAAGGGAATAATGAGGATGCTGACAGCACATCGCTTATAATCAATGGCTCTCAAATGAATAATCAAGTCCACTAATTGAACATGGAATTTCTTCCTGAAATAAGTCTCTTTGTAAAAACAACTAAAGATGAATCCCAAGTCTGTCTTTTGCTGTAGGGGTACGCCATGTAATTCATGTTTACATAAAGCAAATAAAGTTAATTCACAACGGATCTCTAATGAGATCAAGCCATTAAAATAAAACTTTACAAAACAAATTCAGGCTGAAGAAATAGTTTGAAATTACACTTTTTCCACAACGTAAAGCTTTTGAAACCATACTGTATGTAATGTTTGTTTGTTAAAACAGTGCAAAGTACTACCAGTGACAACATATACAATTTGCTGTACAGTATATTTACTGTACAGGCTCCAAATGGCTCAGCAGGCTCAAAGAACAAGACTGTGTAAACAAGAGGTCTCACTTTAACATATATAAAAATATATAATATATATAACTAAACTCAGCAAAAAAAGAAACGTCCTCTGACTTTCAACTGTTTTTACTTTCAGTAAACTTAATGTGTAAATATTTGTATGAACACTAAAAGCGTCAACACCATAAGACAAACTAAAAATGTTTCACAGACATGTGACTAACAGAAATAGAATAATGTGTCCTTGAATGAAGGAAGGGTCAAAATCAAAAGTACCAGTCAGTATCTGGTGTGGCCACCAGCTGCTTGAAGTACTGCAGTTCATCTCCTCCTCATGGACTGGACCAGATTTGTCAGTTCTTGCTATAAGATGTTACCCCACTCTTCCACCAAGGCACTTGCAAGTTCCTGGACATTTCTGGGGGGAATGGTCCTAGCCCTCACCCTGCGATCCAACAGGTCACAGACGTGCTCAATGGGATTGAGATCCAGGCTCTTCGCTGGCCATGGCAGAACACTGACATTGCTGTCATGCAGAAACTCACGCACAGAACGAGCAGTATGGCTGGTGGCATTGTCCTGCTGGAGGATCATGTCCGGATGAGCATGCATAAAGGGTACCACATGAGGGAGGAGGATGTCTTCCCTGTACCGCAAGGCATTGAGATTGCCTGCAATGACAACAAGCTCAGTCCGATGGTGATGTGATATACCGCCCCAGACCATGACGGACCCCCACCTCCAAATCGATCCCGCTCCAGGGTACAGGCCTCGATGTAACGCTCATTCCTTCGACGATAAACACGAATCCGTCCATCACCCCTGGTAAGACAAAACCGTGACTCATCAGTGAAGAGCACTTTTTGCCAGTCCTGTCTGGTCCAGTGAAGGTGGGCTTGTGCCTATAGGCGGCATTGTTGCTGGTGATGTCTGGTAAGGACCTGCCTTACAACAGGCCTACAAGCCCTCAGTCCAGCCTCTCTCAGCCTATTGCGGGCAGTCTGAGCACTGGTGGAGGGATTGTGTGTTCCTGGTGTGACTCGGGCAGTTGTTGTGGCCATCCTATACCTGTCACGCAGGTGTGATATTCAGATGTACCGATCCTGTGCAGGTGTTGTTACACGAGGTCTTCCACTGCGAGGATGATCAGCTGTCCTTCCTGTCTCCCTATAGCGCTGTCGTAGGTTTCTCACAGTGCAAACATGGCAATTTATTGCCCTAGCCACATCAGCAGTCCTCATGCCTTCCTGCAGCATGCCTAATGCACATTCATGCAGATGAGCAGGGACCATGGGCATCTTTCTTTGGGTTTTTTTCACAGTCAGTAGACAAGTCTCTTTAGTGTCCTGCGTTTTAAGAACTGTGACCTTAAATGCCTACTTTCTGTAAGCTGTTAAGGTCTTAACGACCATTCCACAGGTGCATGTTAATTAATTGGTTATGCTTAATTGAACATGCATGGAAAACATTGTTTAAACCCTTTACAATGAAGATCTGTAAAGTTATTTTGATTTTTACAACATTATTGTTGAAATACACAGTCCTGAAAAAGGGACATTTCTTTTTTTGCTGAGTTTATATGTTTGTGTCTATGTCAGGTAAATTTGTTGTTTAAACCATGTATTTTCTGTAACTATGGATGGATAGAATAGTCAGAAATTGTACTCAAGTAAGAGTAGCGTTACTTCAAAATATTACCCAAGTAAAAGTAAAAAGTAAACTACCTCTAGACGTACATTTTATCAAATGTTACTCAAGTAAATGTAACTGAGTTACTACCCAACTCTGTTGGTAATAGATTCCTTACATAAAAGGATGTCATAAACATGGAATTTTGTTGGAAATGGAAATAAATCACTCCAGCGGTGGACGCTAACAGGTAACTGGATAAAACATTTAAAAACAAGATACCTGCTGTATATGAAAGGTAAGTAAGTTATATGTAAATATATATTACTTAGTAAGTTAAGAATGGTAATGAAAGATTAGTGAGTAACCCCCCCTTCATTAGTCTTGTATTGAGATTTGCTTTTGTTTAGAAGCTTAAATTGGATGTGTACTCGATTTTATAGAATAACATTTGTTTTTAAATGAATTTTGTGTTTATCTGAACTGCTGTTTTCCCAGACCCGGCCCCATGGGCGGGCCTGGGCGGACCTGCCCATTCACGCATCGGGTCCGCCCATGACAGATTACAATGCCTCATGCAAATGTATTGGCCCAAGACAACCAACAGAGGGTGCCATAGGTGACTAATCGGGAGTTTTGGATGCGGTAAAAGAAGACACTTGTAATTCTGTAGAACTAAATAATATGATTACCTCTCAGCTGGAGATATAAAGCACTCCGGCGACGGTAAAATCCAGAATAGAATTTAAGATCCTTCTTCTTACATACAAAGCCCTTAATAATCAAGCTCCATCATACATCAGAGATCTAATTGTTCCTTATGTTCCTAGCAGAGCCCTTCGCTCTCAGACTGCAGGTTTACTTGTAGTTCCTAGGATTTCTAAAAGTAGAATGGGAGGCAGATCTTTTAGTTATCAGGCTCCTCTCCTGTGGAACCAGCTCCCAGCTTTAGTCCGTGAGGCAGACACTCTGTTTACTTTTAAGGCCAGGCTTAAAACTTTCCTTTTTGATAAAGCTTATAGTTAGAGTGGCTTAGGTCATCCTGAGCTATCTCTGTAGTTATGCTGCTATAGGCTTAGACTGCTGGAGGACAGACTTACCAATTTTCTTCACTCTGCTACTTCCTTTTCTCCTACGACTCTCCAGTTGTATTACAGTACATTCTGTTATTTCGACTGTTAACTTTGTTTTCTCTCAGTGTTTTTCTCTCCATAGAAGATATACCTGGTCTGGTATCCTGCTTGGCTGCAATGCCCTGTTGGACGGGGGGCATCGACTGGGATGATCCTCCCAGTAACTGAACATCCACTGTGTCCTGTTATTAACTTTTTACTTTCTGTAACATAGAAAGTTCTCTTATATCAGATCTTCTGTTCCTTCTGTGTTTCTGCTCTGTCTTCTCAAACCCCCAGACGGTCGTGGCAGATGGCCGCTCCTACTGAGCCTGGTTCTGTTGGAGGTTTCTTCCTGTTAAAGGGGAGTTTTTCCTCTCCACCGTCGCTACATGCTTGCTCATTATGAGGGATTGCTGAAGGATTGCTGTGGTTGGAAAGTCTGCATCAACGGGGCCCAACCTCACGCCAATGACTGACGCAATCTGCTGGGATTCCTTAAATAGGAAACTTTTCAACTGATTGGAATGTTTGTATAAATGTATTGAAATGACTTCTTGTTAAGTCATTATTCTGCTGAAGGAGGAGCAGCTGCTCTCTGTCTCTCTCCAGATCCGTTCACTTTATTTTATTTTCTGTTTGCTTTTCTTGTTTTCTTTCTTAACCTTTTCTTAGTTACTTTATTTTCCCAGCCCCTGGAGTTACTGTATTGGACCAGATCTCTTCTTGGATTACTTTTTTATGGACTTATCAACATGGCTTTTTGCTCAGCTGAGGATTTTGAAAAACTGCTCCACAGAATTGAGGGCATTGAAACGAAGCTACGTCGTCTGGAAATTAATTTTGATCTCCACACTGATTATGGACAAAATGACACAACTTTACCTTTACCTTTGAATACAAACAGCCCTGTGTTACATCGGTCTAACCGTGCCACAGAGACTCCCTACAGGCGTCTGAGCGGCAGAACTCCGCACTACAATGAAAACTGGCCAGCTTTAAAACACATGAAATCAACCCCAGCCCGTTCTCCGAGGAAGAAAAAACAAAAGAAACTCCGACACAGAGAAACCTCTCAACCCAGAACTGCTGCTTCTGCTAAAAGTAAACAAAAGAGGTTTCAGCCAAAACAAGAGATATTTCTCCACCTGGAATCCCGCTGAAAAACAGATTCGCAGCCTTGAGTTCCCCTAAAGATGACGCAGCCCCCGGCACCAGTCAAAGCCACCAGGAGAAACCCAGCCGCATCAAACGGACACATAACAAAGTAAGAGCGCCCCCAGCAAAGACTGTTATCATACAAGACGGATCAATTAATGGAATTGAGGCTTTTTGTAGCAAGAATACCAAAGTTTATAGCTGCTACAAAAATACAGTGAGAGAAATATCAGAAAAAATCCCTAAAATCTTGGACCAACATCCTGCTTTGGAAAAGCTCGTCATTCAAGCTGGATCAGCAGATATCGCGATGAGACAATCAGAGATTCTGAAGAGAGACTTTTCTGATCTCCTACAGAGACTTGATGGACTTAACGTAAACATCCTCATCAGCGGACCAGTCCCTGAAGGGAATGATGAAAGATTTAGCAGACTCCGCATGCTCCATAAATGGTTGAAGAAACAATCAGCTGAGAAGTCGTTCACATTTATTAATAATTTCAAAGTATTTGGAAGTGCTAATCATCTGTTCAAAGCAGGCTGTTATCTTAACAAGGCCGGAGTAAGGCTCCTAGCAGCAAACATTTTTTCTTATCAAAATCAGAAAGCAAAACACTTGCTCCCAAAAGCTGACCTTGAGGCGCCCATGGATATCAGAGAACAAAAACAGCAAGTCTGGATGACACCACAGGACTGAACAGATAAACAACCATCAGAGATTAAGTCTTCATCTTCCTGTGACTCAGCCACATCAAATGAGTCTCCATTTAGAAACTTTACAGACAGACTGAACGAGCAAATCAAATTTGGGACACAATTAACACCTAAACTTAGACTACACCAAACGCCTGGGACTAGTGTCAATAAGCCTGGGAGCTTCCCCCCACTGATTATTACAGATATTTGATATTTGAGGGAACCGGGCAATAAATCCACCCCTACCGTCTCCCAGAATTCACCCGGCACCCCTGAGGCTATATCAGTGATTATCAGCAGCAGGAAACATAAACCGTTAACCACACGCTCTCATATTAAACAAAATCTCAAATTGATAACCTGTCAGAAGGTTCAGCTGCCCATCATCACAATACTTAAGTTAGCTTTATTAAACATTAGATCTCTATCCGGGAAGTCTTTTCTTATCAATGACTTCATCACTGAGCATAATTTACACGCCCTTTTTTTATCAGAAACTTGGCTAGATGAAAATAACGAAACCACTTCATTAATAGAATCCAGTCCTCCAAATTATAATTTCTTAAGCGAGAACAGAAAACACAAACGAGGTGGAGGTGTAGCTACCATCTTTCACAACTCAATGAACTTTAAAAAGGTAACTCTGGGCACGTTTGATTCTTTTGAATACCTAGCCACCCAGATAAATGAGCCTAACAAAGCGTTATTTCTAAGTTTATATAAACCACCAAAACTTAACTCTAACTTCTTAAATGATTTCAATGACCTTCTTTCTGTAATATGTATCGACTATGACCAACTAATCATCGTGGGGGACTTTAACATCCATACCGACAACCCCCAAGATAGACAAGCAAAAACGTTAGATGATACTCTCCACAACTTCGGACTGATCCAGCATGTCAAACAACCAACACACAATAAAGGACACACTCTGGACTTAATTATCAGCAAAGGTTTAAATATTTCTGACATCTCTGTAATTAATATTGCATTATCTGACCATTTCTGTATTTTCTTTCAAAGTACCATCTCTGCTAAATTATCCAGCCACAGTAAGACCACTATAAAAAAGCGTTTTCTAGGGGACAGTTCAGTAGAAACCTTTAAACGTATTTATCCTTCCACCACATCCCCCCTCATCTCCCAACTCAAACTCAGTAAATAAGTTGGTAGATAATTTCCTTGAGAAAATCTCAGACATCATGGATTCCATTGCTCCAACTAAAGTGAAAGTAGTCTCAGGTAGAAAAAAGTCTCAGTGGACAAGTAATCCACTGGTACGTAGTGAAAAAAGAGAGTGTCGACGAGCCAAGAGAAAATGGCGGAAAACTCGACTCCAGGTTCACTGTGAGATCTACAAAGAGAGACTGAATAGATATCAGCTAACTATAAAAGATGTAAGGGAATCGTTCTTTTCTGAAATCATCAACAGAAACATTAATAATGCACGGACTCTATTTGCAACAGTGGAAAGACTAACTAATCCTTTAGTGACAGTAGCCCCTGAACTAAACTCTACCAGGGCCTGCAATGAATTTGCCAGGTTTTTCACTGAAAAGATTCTAACAATTAGACGGTCAATCTGTACCTCAATATCGAACTCACAACCAGTGCCATCCCCAATCAACAACAATGTAGAGAAAATGTCTGAATTCCACGAATTAAACCAGAACAGCCTTGAAAAAATCATTATCCAATTAAATTCCTCCTCCTGCTGTCTTGATATCCTACCCACAGCTTTTCTAAAGAAGGTTCTTCCTGTTATTGGGTCTGATCTTGTTCAAATAGTGAACTCATCACTGCTATCAGGTGTCTTCCCTCAGGCTTTAAAAACAGCAGTAATTAAACCACTGCTAAAGAAGAAAAATCTGGACAACACGTTAATGCAGAACTACAGGCCAATCTCTAATCTCCCATTCATCAGTAAGATTATTGAAAAAGCTGTGTTTCAGCAGTTAAATCGCTTCATAACAATGACAAACCGTTTTGATGCTTTTCAGTCTGGTTTCCGCGCTCACCACAGCACCGAGACTGTCCTCGTCAAAGTATTTAATGACATCCGCATATATTCAGACTGTGGAAGAACCACAGTGCTGGTTCTGTTGGACCTCAGTGCAGCATTTGACACTGTTGATCATGATATTTTATTGGAACGACTGGAGAGCTGGGTCGGACTCTCTGGTACAGTACTTGGCTGGTTCAAGTCTTACCTAAAGAACAGGGACTTCTATGTTTCAATAGGAAACTTTTCATCAGAACGAACAGAAATCACATGTGGGGTGCCCCAGGGCACCATCCTGGGGCCCCTCTTATTTAATATCTACGTGCTCCCACTAGGCAAGATTATAGCAACCAATAACATTAGCTACCATAACTACGCAGATGACACTCAGCTCTACATTACAATGTCACCAGGTGACTCTGAACCCATTCAAACCCTAAATCAATGCATTGACCAAATAAATTGATGGATGTGCCATAACTTTCTCCAGCTGAATAGAAACAAAACTGAAGTGATTATTTTTGGACCCAAGGAGGAACGATCAAGAGTCAGCACACAGCTTCAATTAATACAGCTAGAAACTACTGATCAGGTTCGTAACCTAGGTGTAGTAATGGACTCAGACCTGAACCTCCAGGGTCACATAAAGGCAATAACAAGGTCAGCGTTCTATCACCTGAAGAACATCTCTAGGATTAAAGGACTGATTTTGCAACACAACCTAGAAAAACTCATCCATGCGTTTATCTTTAGTCGGATTGATTACTGCAACAGCATCTTCACAGGTCTGCCTAAAAAGTCAATCAGACAGCTGCAGCTGATCCAGAACGCTGCCGCTCGCGTCCTCACTAGAACCAGGAAACTAGAGCACATCACCCCAGTTCTAAAGTCCTTACACTGGATCCCTGTAGCTCAGAGAATAGACTTTAAAATACTTTTACTAGTTTATAAATCATTACATGGCTTAGCACCAAAATATGTTGAAGACCTGTTGTCATGGTACCAACCACCAAGACCACTCAGGTCCTCCAACTCTAGCCTACTAAACATCCCTAGACTCAGAACTAAACATGGAGAAGCAGCTTTCACTTTTTATGCTCCCCTTATCTGGAACAGACTTCCTGACGAGTGTAGAGCTGCTGAAACTCTGAACTGCTTTAAATCTAGACTAAAAACCCATCTGTTAAGAATTGCCTTTGAGTAAATGCTTGATGTCATATGTATGAAATGTGTTCATGCTCTCTTGCTTTTTTTTTATTTTTCTCTTGCTTTATTGTGTATCATGTGTAATGTGTGTTTCTTTTATGTGTTTCTTTTAAATCACCAAATCATGTAAAGCACCTTGAATTACCCTGCTGTTGAAAGTGTGCTATACAAATAAAATTGCCTTGCCTTAAGTGCCTTGAGATGACATCTGTTGTGAATTGGCGCTATATAAATAAACTGAATTGAAATTGAATTGAATTAAAGCTGCTGTAGCTCCACTAGAATAAAAGAAAATCATAAGAAAACTCGGGAAGATTTCTAGCTCCATTTTTACCAGCTTGTGTTTAGCATCGTCACGATTGCTAAACGAGAGGTTATAAGCAGAGGAAGGGACGGTATCTGAAGGCTAGATTGTCCAAATTCACTGCCGCTAACATCCAGTCTACCCGGTCGGGGAAGGACCCGTTCTATGTAGTCCTTAGAAGGATGCAGAATAGACATGAGCTTAAAATGAGATTCTGGTCCACACTTCTTACCAGTTGGTGGCAGTAATGCACCAATTATCAAGAAGAAGAAGAAGTGCACTATTAAGAGCTTGCTAACCGGTGGTCATGATGTAAGCTTTCTGAGAAATACACACAAGAAAGGAATTTACAAAGGTTTTTAGCGGCAGAATTGGATTGAGTAAGATTTGTGGACTAAGTATTTTATTGGAGTACATTAACTGGACTTAAAAGGATTCTTTTTGTTTGAGATGATGGCTCTGTGGATGTGCCGGCAAAGCTAAGGGTGAGTTGGACATTACATTATTTTTCTTTCTGAGTGTATCATTACAGTTTCAGCAGCGAGTAGTGTCACTGATCAAAGCATCAGAAAAATAACAAGAGAATCGACATGGAAGAAGCAGGGCTTGTTGCTGTGTTTTCTGTTTGCTGTTGTTATTAACTGGTTTGCGATAAAATCAAATTTTTACAAAGCCGGTTGTTTGGTGACATCTGCTCATTTCTCTCTGAATCAGTGCGACTTAACCACTGAGTGACAATGATCTTCTATTAGGGAAGATGGCTTACTCACATACACAGTATTATTGTGACAGTGGCTCAACCGTGGCTCCTTTTGGAGAACAAAAACAAACGTTCTGACCACCGATCTAGAAAACTCCAGAACCTGCCTCAGCCAGCACCTTTTTAAATTATGTATAATATAAATATTTACATAGAGTGTCAAAAAGCGCCGTTTTGACCTGGAAATATGTAACACACTGCCAGCGGGAGGTAAAAACATTAAGGGGTTAAATAAAATCTGCCCCCCCCAAAAAAAAAAGGCTGCGCCCCCCCCCCCCAGCTAAATTGCCCTGGCGTGGGGTCTGTGTTTTCCATACTTTTTTTTACTGTTTTGCAGGCCTTCCCAGGAACAACGTGAGGAAAAGTGAGAAAAGCTGTATACTGTATCATGTAATGAGTTTCCAGTTGACAAGGTGTGGGACAAAACCCAGTTGTGACCAATACCGAAATACTCAAAGATATAAATTCGTTTATAATAAAATGAATTTGAACAAATCTGTTTTGGTAAAATTTTACCTATTAATTCAATTCAATTCATTTTATTTATATAGTGCCGATTCACAACAGATGTTATCTCAAATAAATTTTAATGCAATCATACAAGCATTCCAATTGGTTTCAAAGTTTTAGTTGGTTTCCTATTTAAGGAATCCCAGGCGATTGCATCGAGTCATTGACCATTAGTGTTTTTACATCCTGTATGCAGTACATTACATACTTCTAGGTCAAATCTGCCTTTTTTTGTACACCCCTTCAATGTACATATACATATTATACATAATTGAAAGCTACGATTCTTGAGATTCCAAGGATGTATGCCAGTCAAGGATCCAATCATAACTGTAGACACAGCAAACTTCAGCCAAATCAGTCGGAAGGCTAAATACAGGTCCTTCTAAAAAAATTAGCATATTGTGATAAAGTTAATTCTTTTCCATAATGTAATGATAAAAATTAAACTTTCATATATTTTAGATTCATTGCACACCAACTGAAATATTTCAGGTCTTTTATTGTTTTAAAACTCCTGAGGCTTTTAAAAACTCCCAGCCTGGTTCATTACTCAAAACCGCGGGTAAGACACAGAAAGAAATTTCTGAACGAATAGGCTGTTCCCAGAGTGCTGTATCAAGGCACCTCAGTGGGAAGTCTGTGGGAAGTCTGTGGGAAGGAAAAAGTGTGGCAGAAAACGCTGCACAACAAGAAGAGGTGACCGGACCCTGAGGAAGATTGTGGAGAAGGACTGATTCCAGACCTTGGGGGACCTGTGGAAGCAGTGGACTGAGTCTGGAGTAGAAACATCCAGAGCCACCGTGCACAGGCGTGTGCAGGAAATGAGCTACAGGTGCTGCATTCCCCAGGTCAAGCCACTTTTGAACCAGAAACAGCGGCAGAAGCGCCTGACCTGGGCTACAGAGAAGCAGCACTGGACTGTTGCTCAGTGGTCCAAAGTACTTGCATGTCATTCAGAAATCAAGGTGCCAGAGTCTGGAGGAAGACTGGGGAGAAGGAAATGCCAAAATGCCTGAAGTCCAGTGTCAAGTACCCACAGTCAGTGATGGTCTGGGGTGCCATGTCAGCTGCTGGTGTTGGTCCACTGTGTTTTATCAAGGGCAGGGTCAATGCAGCTAGCTATCAGGAGATTTTGGAGCACTTCATGCTTCCATTTGCTGAAAAGCTTTATGGAGATGAAGATTTCATTTTTCTGCACGACCTGGCACCTGCTCACAGTGCCAAAACCACTGGTAAATGGTTTACTGACCATGGTATTACTGTGCTCAATTGGCCTGCCAACTCTCCTGACCTGAACCCCATAGAGAATCTGTGGGATATTGTGAAGAGGAAGTTGAGAGACGCAAGACCCAACACTCTGGATTAGCTTAAGGCCGCTATCGAAGCATCCTGGGCCTCCATAACACCTCAGCAGTGCCACAGGCTGAGTGCCTCCATGCCACGCCGCATTGAAGCAGTCATTTCTGCAAAAGGATTCCCGACCAAGTATTGAGTGCATAACTGAACATAATTTTTTGAAGGTTGACTTTTTTTATATTAAAAACACTTATTTTATTGGTCGGATGAAATATGCTAATTTTATTTGATAGGAATTTGGGGTTTTCATGAGCTGTATGCCAAAATCATCAGTTTTAAAACAATAAAAGACCTGAAATATTTCAGTTGGTGTCCAATGAATCTAAAATATATGAAAGTTAAATTTGTATCATTACATTATGGAAAAGAATTAACTTTATCACAATATGCTAATTTTTTGAGAAGGACCTGTAATGTACAACTCTTCATTCAAAGCCTCATATCATTGACAGAACATAGCCATCTCGAACAAAAACTATCTTTTTACATCCACAAGGGTCCAATTGATGTACTTCAATAAAATACTTCAACAACAAGCCTTACGTCTACAATCAAACATAATCTGCTGCTGAAAACCTTCTAAATTTCCTTCCTTGCTTGTGTGTCACAATGTTTTCTTCATAACCACCGTTAGCATGCTCATATTAGCCTAAAAATTACCCAGTGCCCTACCTGAGGTGTTAACTTCTGATTGACATTTTACGTCACCTAATAGGTGAATAGTTATCCCCTCTGCTGTGCAAAATCTTCAATTATTGGTTGATGGATGATGATTGACACATGGAATAGTAAATTAAATTTCATAAGTGCAGATATCTCACTTGAGGGGTGGGGTTTATCACAGGACTTGTACCTAGCACATGTGTAAAATTACTATTATGCACAGTTATGCACTGAGATTCTTTTGGCAACATGGCAAAACTCACTTCCAAAACGAAATCCAATGTAAAGGAAGCTGTGGAGCTTTGTTTGAATAATAAATAGAATAAATAAAAAGAATAAAATAAATAGAAGGACAAAAATGTCCTCTTTTCCAGAATATTTAAGATCATATTACTTACAATAGCACTTAGATAGATTTTGATGGTTGTGGGGGAAACCTCAGAGTTTTCTCTTTCCAAAGAGACCCCATGCCTCTTCTCGGAATTTTTAGACAATTGCTACAAAATATATTTTTTGATGCCAGAGCAAGTGCATCAAGTATTAAAACCTAGCTTCTCTCACACAAACTGCCTGCTCCCATCAACTGGACTGTAATGGATATCCAAAGCAATGATAATTACGTGTGCTGACCAGGGCATAACAAGGTTTGGCTCGGCCTGCTTGCCTCCCATCCTGACTAATTGTGCAGCATATGGAGAGCCACTTCCTGGAGCTTCCTCCCTAATGGTTCCACACCACTGACGTTTCAGAGAGAGAAATAAAATGACCCCAGCTGTCTAAATAACTGAGTTTAATTCCCTTCCTCCTCTAATATAAATATCATCTGGAAAAAAAACAGAACTCATCCTACTTTCAGTCTCACAGTAAGACTCCAACAGTTGACATGCTTTACAACTGTCTTGCTGTGTTTCATTTCACCTGAACAAACTGTTTCACCAAGTACAGCTGCTACAGTTCTTTAACCCATTGTTTAGGGAGGATCAGCCAGTCTGAGTTTCCACTGGCTCAAAATGAAACAAGAAATGCATTTAAAAGCCTGTATATGCCCAGCATCCCACAAATCATTTGACTGTCCTATCTGTGTCCTTAATGTGGTTCGAGGGCAGAGTCACCCCCATCTGATAAACATTCCCTTCCTAACCTGTAGTCATGAAGCATGGGGAGTGAATTGAAAATGGAAATTAATGGAAAAGAAAGTTTAGCTAGGGTTACAGCTGCAGAGCCAGTCATGGGCAGGTTAATGGTACAACTGTGATGTGGTCTCAAATTTAATTTAAATAAGATCATTAAAAATTTGAGACAAGTCATTCTACTTGATTCAAGTGTCTTGTAAACGGCTCATAAATGTCCAGCTCTCTTTGTAAACACTTGGGTCAGTTACTTGCCAGCTTTGGAGGGAGAACACTTAATCATAAGTGCTTGTCTTCTTTGTTTTTACGTAGATGCAGAACAGACGACAGTTTTCAAACAAATGAGGAGAAGCATGAATGACTCAGAGGACATCTTGTCCATGCACCGAGTCTACAGAGACTTGTGTACAGTGAGACTTGATTATGTCAACCAGGTGTTATTTTTTTCCCCCATTTTTCTACTATACTGCCTTTAAAGTTTAAGGTAAAAACAAATCAAACAATATAATGTGAATTTCAAATAGTACCTTTGCTTAAAATGAGCGACTAATCAGTACAACTGTATTTTAGTCAGAGAAAGGAGGACACAGACATTCAATTGGGTGTTTTTTAAAATAATTGATAAGTCCAAAGTCCTAATTCAAACCACGCCTCTTACTCTTTCGTGTTGCTATAAATAGCATCTAGTTTAAGACTACTATAACTTGCAAACACATTTCAGCTGCTTTAACCTTTCCACATTTTGTGATATAACATAAAACGTTTACTTTTGAGGTTTTATGAAAAAGCCAACATAGAATTAAACAAAATGTTTAAAAATTGCTGCAAGTTAAAAATTAAACAATTTTAGTATACATTTGTGTTCAGTATTTTTTACTCTGATACCTCTAAATAAAATCTAGTGCAACTAATTGCTTTCTGAAGTCACCTATTTATTGTCAGTGTGTGTGGGTTGGTGAGTGTGTGAGCGGAAAAAAAATTCTTTGTGTTGAGTTGGTGTATGTCAACAAATTTGTCACATGGAGGTGCACAGTTGTTGAGTGGCAAGAAGGGTGGAACGCCTCCAACCCACTGCACCCAAGAACAGCAAAGGACAGGTGGACTTGACTCCGGAGGGCCGCAACGTCTCCAGACAGACAGACACAAGGCACCACCCCAGGGCAGCCACATACCCTACACAGAGGTAGGTCATCAGCAAAGCTAAGGAGCAGGAGCCCAGAGCCCCCACCAATCCCCGGTAGCGAGACTGCCCAGCACCAAGCAGGAGAGACCACCCTCCAGAACCCCGAGCACCACTGCGTTAGCCGGTACTCAGAACAGCCAGTGCAAAGAGGGCACAATAACACCCCACCTGATATGCTAGCACCTGGGGAATTAAGGGAGATTGACACTCACCAGAGTCCAAAACAGGCCCTAGGGTCCATAAACAGCCCAACACATCCCCAGGAGTTATAGGCCATCCGGCGGGAGCCAAGGAGTGTGTTTCTTCAGCAGAGAAAAGGGAGGAAAGAAGATGGCATCCCAGATGGTCATGCTGGGATGATTCACATTTAGATGCAAAGATACGTTGCTTTATGTAAAAAAACTAGACAAAACAAACAACAACAAAAAGAAACACTCATGCGTTGTATTTAAACCCATCTTACTCCAATAATCTACTTCAATTATTTTGGGTTTCATTGTATGTGCTAACATCGCTCACAGTCCACCATACTAAGAACATACACAGTTCTGTTCTTATTTTCTATTTTAGATCCCATATTAAGGAGAGTTCGGCATAACTTAGATTTCTACAGCAAACTAACGAGTAGTTAAAGTGCCCCTGGCATGAAATTTGCATTTTTTGAGTTTTTGGGTCATATTTGTTAGTTTCCCCAGCCTGCCTATGTCCCCTAAGGGGTTAAAACTACTGATTAGTGTTTCCTTTGACCCCGGGTATGTCTGCCTACATAGTGAAATTAGCACTCAGAAACAGGCTGTTTTGCAGTTCGGCATATGACCTCACGTTTCGGCATATGTCGTCACTGAGTTCCAGCCAATTACCCCCTTCTCTGAACTACACTCTCCAAGTCCCTCCCCCTGCAGCGGGTATTACAACCTAAACAACGAGAGCTACGGTAAAAGGCAAACAACAAACCGACAGCATGGAGTCCAGACCACATGACACTGTCCTCCCCACTTCCTCCTCACTGAAAAGCTTTTGGATGGACTGTATTTATGCAGGGAATGTACCTGACCGACTCCCGAAGCGCCTGGTCGTTTGTGGCAAACATTTCTCTGACGAATGTTTTATTAACTTTGGACAATACAGCAGTGGATTCGAAGATTTTCTTAAACTTTTACCAGGATCAATACCAACTCTCCATGAACCAGCAAATATCCCTATACAGGTAAGTAGCTTATATTTCCATAATAATGTCCTTCAGCTGTTTTATACCAGTGTTTCCCACACAGACGAATCTGTGTTGTCGCGCCACAGTTTAAACTCAGACCGCCACAGATTCAACACCGACCAAAGCAAAAAAAGAAATAACCACCGACCTTCACATATTGCGTTTGTTTTTTCTTTTTTACGCTATTTAAAACACGCAGCGCATTCATTCCCTGCTCTCTTTTCGTCTCTGTCAGTCACGTGTCTCTCGCACACACATACACACACACACACACATATGCCAGAAAAGGTCCTAAATAGAATAGCAATACAAGAACACACATACACACACACACACACACAGCCCCTTCCCTTCGTGCACAGCACGTCTGTCTGGATCACCTGTGGAAGACGTCCTCTACCTTTCCGGTTCCTCCTCAGGTGCCTCGCTGTCCGGATTAGATTCCGGATCAAATTGAAACGCCATTACAGTAGCCGATAACTGACCCATTACTGTCGTGGTGAAGCTAGAGACGTAATGAGGACGGATGGATGTGTGGATGGATGATAAAATATTTTATTAGGCCTGTAATTTGTAAACAGATTATTGTTCAACACACAATATTAGGCCTAAACCTAATTACATTTAATACATAGGGTAATATCGGAATTTGGGCAATTTCTAGTGCGCAAATGCATGTCTGTCAATGTTTCATCAGATGCGGACGTTAGAGACTCAATTGACAATAGAGGCGCATGGCCTGGGCCCCGCCCACCAAAACTCACTCGTTCTCCGCTAATGCTAAAAGAAGGGCCTCCTAGTAGGGGCTGCAATTCTACAACAAGGCTGAGCTACGGCAAACGATCCTTTGATACAGTATTAAGGTACTTAGAGTATGACTAAAAAGGGCCCAAACGTCGCGGGGAATTTCATGCCAGGGGCACTTTAATCTCTTTGGCAACATTAAGAGTCATTAATTTAAAAAAGCTTTTCCTAAAGACCTTTTTTTTTGCAGTGTTATTTAATTAAAACTTTGTACCACAGTAACAGTTTTCATGATTCAAAAACAACAATACATGTATTATATGTATCATACAACCTGATATACAATTCATCCTCATGTCACATAAGGATATTTTGTGCACCAAGTAAATAATTTTGACAGTAAATATTTATCCAGATCAAGTAAGTTCACCGACACACCTCCGTCCAGATGTCAAACAGGTCTGTAAAATGCAACATCTCTTTTCCAGACCAAAATAAAAATGACATGTAAGTCTAATATGTGGTGTGACAAGGAGTTGTGCTTCCTTTACTCTCGAACAGAAAAATCCAGCTCATCCGAGACACGACATCTTTAAGTTGAATTATTCGCCTCAGCGACTGATATATCACCTCTCCCATCTGACATGTGTGGTTTGGGGCGATTTCATTTTCCAGCCACACTCAGAAGTTTCTAAATGGATTGTACAATAATCTGCTGTGCCCTGAAACCACACAGAAAATAATTACTCTGTGTTCACATGTTTGACAGGAAAAATTAGTAACGATCACCGAGAGAGCAGGTGTTTTTCTTTCTCCTCTTTTTTTTCATTCCTCCCCGAGTGCCCGCAGCAGAAAAAGGTTGTGTACAAGGCTAGTATTGATTTTGAAACCATTTGACAAAGGATAAATAAGACAGGGGAAAAGGGAGGCCTTAGCCATGAGCTTTTTGATCAATCAACATGTCACAGCTGGAACTCAATTCTATTCTTATTTATCAAAATCGCTTGCATGTTTAGTATTCTATGCAACTGTGCTTCCCTGCAACGTTTAGTGGTCCTTTGAGCCATAGACATCACTGTCACCTGCAAAGATTTCCTGACTAAATTTGTTTGCTGCAAAGACTTTATCACACAAGGGCCTTAAATTCTTGTAAACTGTATAAGGCCAGGATTTTACATTTACCCTTGCAGAGATGCTGCATGATAATAAAGGACATAAAAAGTGATCATAACCAAAATAATAGTCTTTATGTATATTATGTTGTGCAGGTTGAGTGTACAGAGGTGCGGTTGATTTCTCATGAAATGGACAAAAGCCCTATAATTTTGGACAGCCTTCATGTACATTTATGAAGCAGGGGTGAAAGGTTTGGACCCAACCAGTCATTTCACAACAATACAGCCTGATTAGCTCTAAACACCCAGGGCAACATCACCTGATTTGGAAATCAATTTCCTGCTATATATACATGAATTCTCTTTAAACCTTGTTTGACTTTTCTTATAATAGAAGTTAAAAAAGAAAAGAGGTCACATTTTTACTGCCATTAAGCAATCTAACCCTTCATCAATGTGGGATCAGCCACTAACCCTTCATACACTTCAGTGGAACACATAGTAATCTCCTTAAAATAGTGCTGGAACAATTTGAGAAGGTATAGGGTTTAGCAAAAAGGTTAGATGGTAAAATGGTAAAGCCCCGTTTTGAAGGCCAGCCATGTATCACAAGGTTATGGCAGACAATCTCTGGCCTGTGGGTAATTTAAACTCCACAAAGAAAGTTGTGAATCTAGCGGAAATTCACTCAGAGGTGAACAGAATAATTCACCTTCTTGTTTGGAAAATACTGACTGAAGAGCATTGATCCAGACCAGCAAACTGCCAAAACACCTGTTTTTACAGAAGTTGTCACACTTATTGATGAACATTTAATGAATTTATTTGATTAGTAGAACCATGCTGCTGCTTCCCCTCTTAATTGTTTTTAAATAGAAACAGGTATTAATTTGCAACATGCATCTTCTCCTCTTTGACCTTGTTTTTGTTTGGTGAATAATGGCGATATTTTCTGTACACTTAACCCTTATAACCTAGGCCTATTTTGAAGCCTATGTCTCAAAAAATGCTTACCCATGAAAATTTTGTATATTTCAGCAACCAAAAGGAGTATTTAAACCATGTTGGTGCCATTGTAAAGCTAACATTGAGTAAAATTGATAGATGTGTCATTATGCATGTTATCTGTTACTGGTTAGGAGAAACCTAAGATGGAACACAGCAGAAATGTATTTTTTTTACTCTGCCTAAAAAAAACATGTTTTATATTGAAAAACTCTAGGGATATTACTTGAAGGGCAGTGGTTACTCAGTAAAATGTAAATACAACATGCGGACATCTATGCAAAATTTGATACTGATTATGTGAAGCAGGACAAAACTAGTTTTAGTACAGGCAAGTCAGGCGAGGTGTCCAGTTCGGCACAAATACTGCCATTTCTATTTTTGTCATGTAAAAGTTATATTTTTCATTTTAATATCACATAGTGTTCAGTAGACCTAAAATAAACACTTTAGGGCATTTTTGAAAAAAAAAACTGATTATAATGCAATAATGTATATTTTTGTATTGTGTGTTTTGCGCCCTCGTGCGTAATGCACCTGTCTTGCCAGCTGCTACTTTTATTTTACGCAAAGACCTACCCCCGCAGCAGATTGGTCAATTTGAATGAGCGACACCTCGTTGGACTCTTAGAAGCTAATAAAATAACGCTAAAACTTGCCAAACAAGATTGACAACACAGCCAGCCAACCAGGGAGCCAAGAACAGAGCCTCTGGGGAATGCCAGGTTTCTCTGTGTATAGACTCTAAATACTCCCTAGGAACCAAAAATCGTAATAGAAATGCCCGAAATGTTTTGAATGGTGCACATAAGATGGAAGTATCAGAAAATAGCATTTATTTGCCAAAGAAATTTTCTTTGCACGGCAAAACAGCAAAGGTAAGGCAAATTTTACTACTGTGATTCTGAAAAGCGATTTCTTGTTGTGTTATACTTTGGCTAATATCTCCACGGTGCTTTGGTGTGGCGTCTTGGCGGATGCATCTTTGGAATCTGCAGGTTCTCTGCTTTCATTTGAGGGGTTGATTGTGTCTTTAGCACAAAGGATTGCTGCGGTAGAGCCAGAAATGTGGCGGTTGACAAAACTATTATATTACCAGTTTTTTCGCAAATATTTATTTACGTGGCATCTGAGTTGGGTTTGTGGTCGGTAAAAATAGTTTAGCCTTGTAGCGCTTGGTGTGCTGTTTAATTTGATGTGCATTATTACTATTTTTTCTGTCATGTAATGTGTTGTCTCAAGCCTGTTCAAAAAAGTCATTCCCGGGTTCCCCTACTTGGGGGACCTCAGGTTTAACAGAATTTATGCTCAGCAGAAGGTAAAGATAAGATCATGCCACACTATAAGACCAATGTGTGAGTTATTCCTGTGAAATAGTTAAAAATTAACACAGAGATTCAATAAAAGGTGGGTGTGTTGACAGTTTGGATCTGAATTAAACCTGGAATATTAAGATCATTTTTCACACTGAATGTTTCTTTGAAATTGGACAATCAGTTATTATGAATTATTAAAACATTGAATTGAATTGTCTAATGTCATTAATACTTGTTATTAGTTTGCACCGAATGCAGCAGATTTTCCTCTGTGTGACTCTTCCATCAAAGGGAATAACGTGGAGGTTGGTTGGGAGGGAATAACAATATTTGTATTGAGCAGAGGTGCCATTGTGTCAATGTCAAATGAAGTGTTTGCAGTGTCTGTCTTTGGCTTGCTGTAGCATGAGCTTTTTTCATTTGAAATATTTTCGGTGATGCATTAGTGTCACGATGTGTAGGTTCCATTTCTCAGAGACAGACACAAGCCTGACAACCTGTGCGGATATGTAAATAGAACAGAAAACACTTAACTATGAGATCATCTGGAGCGGGGTATTAATCTTGCTTTTTAAAGGCCTGTGTGCCCCGACTCCGTCCATGATCCTCCTTGCCTGGTGTTGCAATACTCTGAAACATGTTCTTCTAAAAAATAATCATTAAGGAGATGGATGTATTTTACAAATGATTAGAAAACAAAAGGAGCACACAACTGCTTTCTGGTGTAGGTTACAGTATTAGGTTAAGGGCGCCTTTTCAAAGGGCTTCTTTGTGCAGAAAATGTCAACAACTGCTCAGTGGCTCCTCTTACTCTTGTAGATGCACACCATTCCTTAGCTGCTGAGTAATTGCTGACCCATCAAGAAAACAGACAGAAATCGGTTTTACACCAACTGGTCTAAAAATGAAAAATGTGTCTAAGTGTCTAATTGTTTTAAAAACAGCAGCAGCAGACATACGTCTACGTATATCCATCAACACCAGGGAACTGCTGAGCATCCTACTGCATGATGTTGGAATTCCAGGTCCTATCCCTCAGACAGAATAGATCTTGGTCCTATTGATTGAGAGCACATCACAAAACTCAAAATGGGCACCAGGAATGTATTGCAATACATTCAGTGCTGATAACTTCAATGAAAAATTATTCACAGCCATGAAATTGTTGGCTGCACTTCCTTTACCATCAGTGTATTCATAACAAGTCATTGAACCCATTGTTGACCCAAGTCAGAGCATAGTGCTTAATTAACATCTAATAAACAATCAAATACTGATTGTTTTTAGAAAAAACCCGAATTACCCCTTGTAGTCTGACCAATATTTAACGTATCTGTTCATTCGTATCATACTTGTTTAAATCTAGCAAACGTAATTTAAAAATAGTCAAATAGTTGTACAGTTGTATTTGTAATTCTGGTCTACTAAAAGGCAAGTCAAATTACCATATGCAGTCAATAATTACTGTTTTTCACAAATTAATGAATCAATGTGAGATGACATGGTGGTGATCAACCTGTAGCACTGCTGTCGTGTTAAGAAAATCCAAGTTGCTTTAATAAGCGTGAGCATTTGGCTCATCACCCAGCTTCTTTAGTTTGTCCTCCAGGCAGAGTGTCTTATTGACTGTTTGTTGGACAACTGTCAAGTCAGAACCTTTACCCATAACTGTGTTGGCCATACACACATTTCTGTATTAAAAGAAATAGAATACAATAAAATAAATAAATAAAATAATTTTTTTTTTTAAAACTCTAAACACCAGTACAGTGTCAAAATATTAACTTAAAAATTAGAAATGCCTATTAGAGGATTAAATGTTTCATTCAGCTAAACAGGATAATGCAGGTATTTTATTCAATAAAATAAATTTTGTTTCAATCCTGTCATCCTTACACTTGTGAAAAAGTATTCAACATAATCAGGACACTTACCCAGGCTATACGTCCTCTTCTAAGCAGACATAGCAAGCCCATATTACATTCAGCCAGATAAACTTCAATTAATTAGAACTAAATAAGTAATGCGCAAGGACCCTATTCAGAGGTTTCATTCTCAAGACATAAAAGCCATTAATTATCAGGATCTGCTTGAGGAAAGGTGATAGCGGGGAACAGGTGAGAATAGAAAGAAGTAGAAGAAGAAATATGTCAAACTAGCACACATTGTGCTATTGTGTTATGAGTTATAAATCAAAACGAACAAAGTGAAACCTTTACAGCTCATTTTTTTCCATCAGAAAAATACAATATG
Source organism: Valencia hispanica (assembly GCA_963556495.2). Taxonomy (NCBI): domain Eukaryota; kingdom Metazoa; phylum Chordata; class Actinopteri; order Cyprinodontiformes; family Valenciidae; genus Valencia; species Valencia hispanica. The sequence goes on from OY747701.1 coordinate 46,754,092, forward strand.
ACAGTGAAAGCAAGAATATATAAGGTAATGTCAATGGAGGCAGGTGAAGTCTGCCCTTATTATCAATGTCAGAGATTCGATTAAGCACAAGGAAAGCAAATGATCTCAATGAACTAATGATTAATCCAGCAACTCTATTTACTAATGTACCAGAATGCATTAAAGGCATAAGTTAATGGGGACAGGACATCAATTCAAATACAAATGAGCCACATTTGCATTGGACACGTATTGACTGGTGTAACAAAACGAATTACAAAAGGTAATCTACTTATAAACCTTAGAGATGGATGAAACATGATTCCCAACATATCTACAATTTAACCTGAACCAATTCTTGCCTCCAGAAATGACAGCATCAATACAAACAGATTGACTGGTTTGTCATCAAACAGAAACATCAGTTCAGATTAAAAGAGACTAGAATTGAATAACCTTATTACCTGGTAGAGGAAGTAGATAGCAGTTATTTCTGACTGGATATCTTAAATCCAGCTAGTTACTCTGTAATCTGATAAACATATGTGCAATCATCTGGATATGTAGATGTAAAACAAATTTTTGATGTCAACAAATTATTTTTGGACCTTAGTGCAGTGTAATGATGAGCTGCAATGCTTGGTAGTGATGGAAATTTTCCCACAGTCTCGTCTGCAAGGCAAAGGACAGTGTGAGGGATCGTCTGGCATGCCAGAGGCGACACTTTTGTGGCACTTCTCACAAAACAGCAGCCAAGCACAGGCTTTTCCCAAGGGTTGAGTAAAAAATAAAGAATTAAAACACTCCTCTGACTCTGTGGATCAAAGGCGCAAACTAAATCCTCGCTTTGTTCTTGTACATAGATGAACATGAAAGCCCACTTCTGTGAATTGCTTCCCTCTGGGCCCTTGGGCACAGCGTTGTGCCCAGAACACAGTCTTATCAATAATGCTGCACTCTTAACTATAAGCTTAAATGGGTGGAGAATATTCTACGATTTGACGGAAATCTATCCATCTCCTCTTCCCAGTGGTAATGACACTTTTACCAGCTTGTCTAATAGCATCTAGTAAGTGATTTTTGTAAGGGGTGGAGAGGAGGTTTAAAAAGAGAAAAGCAGCAGTTCTATTTGATGTTTCGATCTGGGATTGATCTCGGAGGAAAGACTCGCATTCTGAAAGTAGGATTATTGGACTCTCTGGCTCTCCTCAGATGTCAAAGATCTTTGAACAGTCTTGTAAAGTGCACTACTTCCAGGCTGCTGCTGAACTGCTTATGAACTCATCAAAAGAGCACCTGTCTACATATTAATGAGGGACCATGCACTTGACAAGGGTCCTCTTCCCACACATACCTGTCCCCTTGAGATGCTACCACTTTTTCCTGGAAAACCACAGAACAAAGGTGCTTCTGTTTATTAAGTTGTTTCCTCACATTTACACGTTGACTGGAATGAATATCAACTGAATAAAGAGACTTTAAAAAAATTAAAAATAAAGAGGCTTTAATCAATACTAGGTGATATTTTACAATGATCTCAATACATTTATTATGCTTTTTCCTTTTCTGAAAATTTGTAGAAAAGTCCAGAAAGCTATTAGGAAAATACTCAAATTGTGCTGTGATATTATACTTATGCACTTCCAACATAATGGTTGACATTATGTCTGGACAACACGTTAATGCAGAACTACAGGCCAATCTCTAATCTCCCATTCATCAGTAAGATTATTGAAAAAGCTGTGTTTCAGCAGTTAAATGGCTTCATAACAATGACAAACCGTTTTGATGCTTTTCAGTCTGGTTTCCGCGCTCACCACAGCACCGAGACTGTCCTCGTCAAAGTATTTAATGACATCCGCATATATACAGACTGTGGAAGAACCACAGTGCTGGTTTTGTTGGACCTCAGTGCAGCATTTGACACTGTTGATCATGATATTTTATTGGAACGACTGGAGAGCTGGGTCGGACTCTCTGGTACAGTACTTGGCTGGTTCGAGTCTTACCTAAAGAACAGGGACTTCTATGTTTCAATAGGAAACTTTTCATCAGAACGAACAGAAATCACATGTGGGGTGCCCCAGGGCTCCATCCTGGGGCCCCTCTTATTTAATATCTACATGCTCCCACTAGGCAAGATTATAGCGACCAATAACATTAGCTACCATAACTACGCAGATGACACTCAGCTCTACATTACAATGTCACCAGGTGACTCTGAACCCATTCAAACCCTAAATCAATGCATTGACCAAATAAATGGATGGATGTGCCATAACTTTCTCCAGCTGAATAGAAACAAAACTGAAGTGATTATTTTTGGACCCAAGGAGGAACGATCAAGAGTCAGCACACAGCTTCAATTAATATAGCTAGAAACTACTGATCAGGTTCGTAACCTAGGTGTAGTAATGGACTCAGACCTGAACCTCCAGGGTCACATAAATGCAATAACAAGGTCAGCGTTCTATCACCTGAAGAACATCTCTAGGATTAAAGGACTGATTTTGCAACACGACCTAGAAAATCTCATCCATGCGTTTATCTTTAGTCGGATTGATTACTGCAACAGCATCTTCACAGGTCTGCCTAAAAAGTCAATCAGACAGCTGCAGCTGATCCAGAACGCTGCCGCTCGCGTACTCACTAGAACCAGGAAAGTAGAGCACATCACCCCAGTTCTAAAGTCCTTACACTGGCTCCCTGTAGCTCAGAGAATAGACTTTGAAATACTTTTACTAGTTTATAAATCATTACATGGCTTAGCACCAAAATATGTTGAAGACCTGTTGTCATGGTACCAACCACCAAGACCACTCAGGTCCTCCAACTCTAGCCTACTAAACATCCCTAGACTCAGAACTAAACATGGAGAAGCAGCTTTCAGTTTCTATGCTCCCCTTATCTGGAACGGACTTCCTGACGAGTGTAGAGCTGCTAAAACTCTGAACTGCTTTATATCGAGACTAAAAACCCATCTGTTTAGAATTGCCTTTGAGTAAATGCTTGATGTTATATGTATGAAATGTGTTCATGCTCTCTTGCTTTTTTTTATTTTTTCTATTGTGTATCATGTGTAATGTGTGTTTCTTTTATGTGTTTCTTTTAAATCACCAAATCATGTAAAGCACCTTGAATTACCCTGTTGTTGAAAGTGTGCTATACAAATAAAATTGCCTTGCCTTGCCTTGATTATTTTTTAAAGTTTTTACGAAATGGGACCACCGAGTGTGTTCTCGCTATTGAGGGATGACACGTCTCAGTGTCCTTGGTACTCCAGGGTGTTTGAAAGGAACCTCTGACCAATTGTCCAACCTTGGATCCAGGGGAACCAGTGTGGATTTCATCCTGGCCATTGAACTGGAGACTAGATCTTACAAATTTACTGAGGGGGCCATGTTTTTTTGAGGTTATGGAGTCAGTTGAGGTATTTTTAAGGAGTGGTGCTACAAGTGTATGCTGTACCTTGTTTGGCTTCAGGAGTTTTACAGTCATAGTATATCCAAAGCAAGAGGGGTGCCTGCATTCTTGGCACAAATTGAGTTTGTTTACAGCACATGTTGGACTCTGCCAGGGCTACCCCTTGTCTCTGATCCCATATGATAGGGTGACCATATTTTGATTTCCGAAAAAGAAGACTCTTGGCCCAGTCCTGAAACACTTTCAGAACTTTGCCAAGACTTTGATTTTAACATATTTAAGTGTGCATTCTCCATGTGGTTAGAATGAACTGTTAAATAGCAAGCTTCAAATAGGCTCTTAAACTCTGGAAATTAATAAATAAAATAAATAATCACTATTCTGAATTACAAAATTTACCGATAACAGTTCACTTTTTAAGTCATACTGGGCCAAAATTAAACAAAAATCTAAAATAAAATTCGGAGAAAACCAGAATTATTATCTTTTCACGGTGATAAAAGAGACTTCAGAAGACACCAGGAAGACAAAAATAAATGCAGCGAAATTGCTTTGTTCTATCCTTGTGAGTTCTAACCTCTGTCTGTCATGGAACATGCTGGATTTGGTTCCATACATTCAGAACATATGCTTCAGCATGATTTTGTAAGCAGAAAACAGAAGTATATCAAATATAAGAGTGACATATAGTTTCATATGAAATTTTGACTTTGATTACTTTCATCCTGTTTTAATAGCGATAGTTTTATGTAGTAATGTGAGTGTATTTTTGGGAGTGTAGAATGTTCAGTATGGGTGACGGGGGATTAAGGGGCATGGCTGAACTGTAATTGATAATGTAAAGGCAGATGGGAGTCTCCAGGGAAACGAAAAGAATCCAAGCAGATGGCCAAATTGCTCCTTGTTTATGTGAAGCAGAGGACTCAGCCCTTTCGTCCACATGGTATGATGGATCATTAAAGCTCTCTGTGCATAAACACCAGTGTGCATTTAAATATGGATGGCAAAACTGAAGAAAGCCAACAAGCAAAAGTGCCATATTTCAAATGTGTTGTAGCAGCATTGAGTGTGGTTAGGAGTTATTAGGCTCACCAAGGAAGCTTTGTAACAATGAATCTAATTAAAGACCATGCACTGAACCATACACCTCCCTCACAGAAGAGGCTGACCATCTGTAATGAATGCGGCGTGTTTACAGATTCACCAGTTGGGGGGCTGAGATTAGCAGCTTTCATCGTTTCCAAAAAGGGCCAGCGCAAATGTTGTGTGATTTTGTTTTAGCAACAAAAACCTAATTAGGAGGAGTTGAGGAAAAAATAAACAAACATCCAAACTAAAACACTGAAATACACTTTAGATTTATTTGCCTTTCTGAGGACACACATTTAACACCTTTTATAGGGTGCCGTGAGAGCCAGACACAGACAGATTGGTTAATATTGCTGAGACCCTTTGATCCCACCCTGTTCCTGAGCTAACTCTATTAATGTCACCCCAGACCACCTATTTCATATTTACTAATGCTTTTATCTTGCCCTGCAGTAATTGATCTTATAATTTGAAAAGAGGTGATGAAGACCAACTGCTGGACAGAGAGTATAGAGTGTTTTATCTCTGCTTCTCATAAAGATGCTTCAATACAAACCAGTTTTTCTGTGTTAGAAATTGTAGCTATAAGCAAACACTCAAAACCATATGGACAACATTGTACATTATTAGTAAAAAGAAAGCATGAAAATGAACACAAATGATGCTACATAAGAACTGTATTATTTAAGTGAAAAATAATGTGAAAACATATCAAGATGTAACTAAAATTACTATTAAAATCAATAGATAGTTCATGATAAAATGATTATTAACTAATAAAAGTTAAAAGTTAAAATTATGTCATGGTTTACTTTTATCTTTAAATAGTAAAACACATACAGGACCAGAGGAAGACAACTGCATCATCAGGGATTTCTACATATCCTTCATGCCAAAATTGGATATTAATCGAGATTTAACTTTTCAGATAATTTAATTCCTTTTCAGCCTAGTGGCTTCAGTTTATGACAAATATTTATATAGCCCTCAACTATAAAACAGAACATTCAACAAAGACAGTCAGTGTGTTTACATGCACATCTAAATTGAGTTATGGCAATAATCAAGCTAGAACTTTAACCAGAATGGGAGCCTTTATCTGAGTTTGCATGTTCTGTAAGTAAATCAAATTATTGAATGAAGTGCATTCGACTCCACGATGGTAGGTGCTGACAAGTGCCCTTTTGCGTTGGCATTCTTCCAGTTAGCCTATAGCTTCACACAAATAGTAAACAAATGCTAGCGGCAGTGAAGGAGGAAATGCACAATGAGTGAATAAATGGATGACAACAACACTGCAGCACAGTACATTTCATAAGTACTGTACTGTTTGATTGCGTTACACTTGTTGTTGCTGCTGTGTTATTGTCATACCAGTGTTGCTAATCCCACTCCCACGGTCTCGTCACTTCCGGAAGGGGGATTGCCCTGGCTAGGAATAGCTCAACTGAGCTGAAATGTTGTTTACGTGAAGAGGGATTTGGTTTTCTAACCGCATTATCTAGATGTCTTAGCTCGATTAAGAGTGGGCCAGTTGGGTTTAACTTCAACCCGACTAATATATATATATATACATGCATTTCAAAAGTCCAATATTAACCGGACTTGAGGCCGGTTTATACTTCTGCGTCGTGTCCCTGGCATAGGGTACGCCGTAACCGCCGTAGCCTCTGCGTAGGTCCGCAGAGGCTTGACGTGCACCTCCTCGGACCTGACGTGCAGCCCGGCGACGCAACGCAGAGACGCGGAAGTACTCCCTTGTGATTGGTACGCACGTACCATCTTCTACGTCTCCATCTTCTCATTTGCTTGCGTTGCAAAGTGATCAAAAGAAGGATAATTTGTTCGTCTGCTTCCACAATCTCGTTGAGACACTGCACCAAGTCGGCCGCCATCGTTGTTCTAAATCAGGAAATACTTGCTGGAACTGAAGCAAACATAAGCAAACCATCAGAAAAACTCCCGCCCTGTGGGGTTTGCTGACTGATACCAGCCTACTGCCACCTGCAGGTCTGGAAATGAAACAGCAGAAGTATAAACACAGCAGTGGGTACGGCGGGTACGGCGGTTACGGTGTAACCTACGCGACGCAGAAGTATAAACCAAGTTTAAGGCAATAATTCGGTTTTTGCTTACTGCATGTAAACCCACTGAGTGTGTGATAGATAGATAGATAGATAGATAGATAGATAGATAGATAGATAGATAGATAGATAGATAGATAGATAGATAGATAGATAGATAGATAGATAGATAGATAGATAGATAGATAGATAGACAGACAGACAGACAGACAGACAGACAGACAGACAGACAGACAGACAGACAGACAGACAGACAGACAGACAGACAGACAGACAGACAGACAGACAGACAGATAGATAGATAGATAGATAGATAGATAGATAGATAGATAGATAGATCGATAGATCGAATCCCAGCCTGGGGTCTTTCTGCATGGAGTTTGCATGTTCTCCCTGTGCATGCGTGGGTTCTCTCCGGGTACTCCAGCTTCCTCCCACAGTCCAAAAACATGACTGTTAGGTGAATTGGTTTCTCTAAATTGCCCTTAGGTATGAGTGTGTGCGTACATGGTTGTTTGTCCTGCATGTCTCTGTGTTGCCCTGTGATGGACTGGCGACCTGTCCAGGGTGTACCATGCCCCTTGACCGCTGGAGATAGGCACCAGCCCCCCTGCAACCCTGCATAGGATGGACGGGTATAGAAAATGGATGGATGGATGGACATCTGACATTAAAAGCAAATAGCTAACAGAGGTTTTGCAGAAACTACTGAAGATACTATCTACAATTTATTATTACATAAAAAATGTATATTCCAACAGTTGTACCATACTCTTTCCATTTTCAGATGATGGATTGAACAGTGCTCCGTTAGACCTTTAAACCTTGGATATTGTTTTAAAGCGTATCCATGTTTTAAACATATCCACAACGTCATGAGACTATTTGTTTATTACTGTTCTCTAACAAACTTCTGAGGCCTTCACAGAGCAACTGTATTCTGAGATTCTAAGTACTGAATCTTGTTACTAATTATATTACTTCTCAAGGGAAATGGTTACACTCCATTTTACTTAGGGGTATCAGATTACAGAAAGATAAACACTTTGTGTTTGTGTGCCACATAAATCTTAATAAAGTACATCAAAGTTTGAGGTTGTGACTTGACAAAATGTGAGAAGGATGAAGGGATGTGAATACTTTTGCTATGTACTGTCCTAAGTGTACAGCTCAATGAATTTCAAGCATCTTTTTCTTATCAAAAAATATGCTCTTCTTGTATTTAGTTGCTGGGGGGTTAGTTGTAAGGAACCACATTACTGTCCCTCTTCATGCACTGAGATATATAAAACATAAACTTTTATCTACTGGTAATTTAGACTCTGTTGCACTTTTATTGTCAAACAAATTTTACATAATTTCAAAGTTGTTCAAAAGCAGAAAGAATTAAGCAGAAATTAAGCAATAACTTGCATCGAATCAAGTTCGTTCTACATCATGCTGTTATTTTGGGGGGAAAAAAGGTCCATTGAACTGGAAGGTAAACATGTCATTAAATATGGAATGTGCAACACTTCCCTGGGGCTCCTATATTTTTACATTCCAGAGTAACACCAGCAAATATTAATATTTGCTTTTCATTTCAACCAGCAGTGGTACTTTGTTCAGAAGGAGTCAAAAAAACAGAGCTAGACTGTGGCAAATGTAACCGTCTTACAGGATATTATAAGGTGCCTAAGGGTGGAATATTTTCCCTGAAATAAACGGAAACTTAAACTAGGGACTAATTTTCTGAGAAATATAATACAAATAAATAAATCTGCATGGAAGGCTTAGACTGTAGCTGAATGTGAATATAATTTGGGTTGTGCACAAGCAAAAGACCCCAAAAATGCCTGCCTTTCATGGTAACTGATGCACTTTATTTTTCTAAAGCTTACTGAAAACTAGTGAAGCTAAAAAAAAAGGGAGTGGCTACAAGTCACCATTAGATGCATCATCAGTTTCCTTACTAGCTCTGAGTTATAAACAGAAAATTAAGTCAAAGTAACCAAAGTTTTTGGACAGTTGATACCTGAATAGCAAAATGTTTAAAACCTCATAAGAAAACTAATTACTGACTTATTATGTCCAGCAGTTCAAGGAAGTTTGTTTTTTTATTGCAGTGAGGATGTTACTTTGACATGATTCAACCATATAGTTTGATACATTTTATTGTTTTATTTATTTTATTGGTTTTATTAAATAACTTTAAAAGATGCAAGGGAATAGTTCCTTTCTGAAATCATTAACAGAAACATTAATAATGCACAGACTTTATTTGCAACAGTGGAATGATTAACTAATCCGCCAGTGACAGTTGTCCCTGAACTAAATTCCACCAGGGCTTGCAAAGAATTTGCCAGATTTTTCACTGAAAAGACTCTAACAATTAGAACAATTAGACGGTCAGTCTGTACTTCAGTACCAAACCCACTACCAATGTCCTCCCTAATCAACACCAATGAAGAAAAAAGGTTTAAATTTCATGAATAAAAAAAAAACATTCAAAAAAACTGGATGAAATCATAACCCAATTAAGCTCCTCCTCTTCCTCCTTCGATATCCTACCCACAGCTTTCCTTAAAAAAGTTTTCCCTGTCATTGGGTCTGATCTGATTAAAATAGTTAACTCATTCCTCCTGTCAGGTGTCTTTCCCCAGACTTTAAAAAACAGCAGTTATCAAACCACTACTAAAGAAGAAAACCCTGGACAACATGTTAATTTAGAACTACAGGGCAATCTCTAAACTTCCATTCATCAGCAAAATTATTGAAAAAGCTGTGTTTCAGCAGTTAAATAGCTTCCTAACAATGACAAAGCGCTTTGGTGTTTTTCAGACATGCTCACCACAGCACTGAGACTGCCCTTGTCAAAGTTTTCAATGACATCTGTAAAAATACAAAATGTGGTATAATCACAGTGCAGGTTCTGTTGGAATTCAGCGCAGCATTTGACACTGTTAATCATAATTTACTATTGGAACGACTGGAGAGCTGGGTCGGACTTTCTGGTACAGTACTTGGCTGGTTTGAGTCTTACATAAAGAAAAGGGACTTCTTTGTTTCAATGGGAAACTTTTCATCAGAACAAACATAAATCACAGAAGGGGTGCCCCAGGGCTCCATGCTGTGCCCTTTCTAATATCGTATCTACATGCTCCCGCTAACCCAGATTTTAACAATAAGATTAGTTATCCATAACTATGCAGTTGACACTCAGCTTTACATTACAATGTCACCAGGTAACTTTGAACCTTCCACACCTTAAGTAAATGCATCAAGCTAATCAATGCATGGATGTGTTTATAATTTTCCAGCTGAACATAAACAAAACTGAAGTAATTATCTTTGGACATAAAGAGGAATGATCAAGAGTCAGCACACAGCTTCAGATAATACAGCTAGAAACTGTGCAACGGGACTTATAAAAATTAATCCATGCATTTATCTTTAGTCGGATTGACAGTGTCCTCACAGGTATGCCTAAAAAGTCAATTAGACAGCTGCAGCTGATCCAGAACGCTGCTGCTCGCGTCCTCACTAGAACCAGGAAAGTAGAGAACATCACCCCAGTTCTAAAGTCCTTACACTGGCTCCACATAGTTTGGAGAATAGACTTACTAGTTTATAAATCATTAAATGGTTTAGCACCAAAGTAAGTTGAATACCTACTGTAACTATACTAACTTCCCAGAACCACTCAGGTCCTCTAATTCCAGTCTACTCAACATCCCTAGAATTAGAACCAATCATGGAGAAGCAGCTTTCAGTTTCTATGCTCCTCTAATCTGGAACAAACTTCCAGACAACTGCTAAGTTTGTGAATCGTTGCGTTCTTTTAAATCAAGCCCAAAAACCCATCTGTTTACAGCTGCCTTTGAGTAATGTTTTCATTTATCATATGTTTTGTGTATGTTTCATACTTAATTATGTACTTTGTGTCATATTTTCTGTGTATGCTTTATGCTGTTTTTATTTCTTCCCGTAATCATGTAAAGGACCTTGAATAACCCTGTTGTTGAAAGTGTGTAATACAAATAAAATTGCCTTGCCTTGCACAATTTATCTTTATAATTCATGACAATACATATATACACTAAGTAAATACTACCACTATTTATATAACTGTATAAACAAACTTATTTGTTATTGTTTACAAACATGGGTACAAAATGGTTTGTTTATAGGTGCAACATGTGAATAGAAAAAGCACAAAATGACAACAGATGAGTATGAAATGCAGTGTTAGCAGTTTGAAAGCTGTAATCAGATGCCAAGAGGAACAATAAAAAAAATTTTTGCCACTTGTTTAAAATAGTGGGCAAAAATGTATCAGTCAAAAGTCCAGCATAAATTCATGTGCCATAAACTTCCAGAGACACATGCATTTCAAACACAGATTTGATGTTTGACAAGACAAGAGAGCCATGCTTGAGATTTCAGTGTGCCCACTTGCTGTACACTTCAAAGAGAAACCCATGATTTTGCTGAAATTGTGTCAGTGTCTGTACTCAATTTTGGTAATAGCTAAACGGAAGACACAATCTGGAAGCAATTTGTGATAATACAGTTGAGTTTTCTTTTTCCACTAACAAAAAGTTATTTTAACTATTGACCTTTTCAGTGCCTGAATGGTGTTGCTGCGCATTCCTGAAAGGTTCTGCAGCTCTCAAACAGAACTTCTTAATTCAGTGTGTCATTGTTGTTTTAGACCTCCTCTCCTGGGTGCAGCACTTAGACCATAACTTTGTACTGACGGTCTTAAAACACCATCTATATGGGAGAGCATGCTTATATTATCATACAATCTATTTCTAAGTATTTGCGTGAGTTATACTAAGGTATTTAAAACAATAAACGCTTGAGTTTCAACTAAAATCTGTAATGAAACGTTTTTATTCCTCATGGTGCGATCATTTTCTTGCAGGATGTTGCATCAGAAAAATGGTGCCAGAAAATGTCTAAACAGGCACATAATTCACAGTTGTTCCTCACCATCATGTAGTGTTTATCATCTCACTGAACTATCTCCTTTCACTCTGCTGCTCCCTTGTGGTATGTTAAGATATGATAGGCCGCTCTGACAAAGTGTAAACCTTACAGTCTCTGGAGATTAATTAGGAACAGGGAAAGAGATAGATTGTGTTAATTCCTGTGCTAAGAGCTAATAAACAGGAGATGAAGAAGCTATAAAAATAGTGATAGCCAGAAAGGTTTGATTTATTTAAAGAAAAAATACAGCTCCAGCAAAACGGACAAATAAGTTGTCTTTTTATTTTGCTCTCATGTCTATTTTACAGAATGAACAGCAGACCACACTCACATAATATTCATTTCTTTTATTAAAACTCACACAAACTTTTCTCTGTCATCCGCCTTGTCCTACCACTCCTCTAACCCCTTCATCCCAGCTGCTGATTCACACCACAGCAATCAGGTAAATCCCACATTAACTCCAAGGAAACAGCCCATTAATATTTCACTTGTTTTCAAGCCTGTTTGTGCCATATATCAATGCCCAGCCTCCTTCTTCAGAGCCATACATTAGAACTATTTTTAAAATACTTCATTGTCAGCCTGTGGCAGACTCATTACTTATTAAGATAAGAGAAAAGATGTGCAAGAGCAGTTGGTAGCTCAGCTTGCTTTAAAACCTCCTCTGCACTCCTTACACCTCCTCTGCTTGCCTGCTGTTCCAGCTATATCTCTTCTGCCTCAGCTTACTTTTGTGCTCATACTGTTAGTAAACCTCTAGGAAGTTTCCTCCCCCATGTTAGTTTATTAAAGATGAAAAAAGAGGCCTACTATGTAAGACACAAAGAAATAAAAGCACAAGTGCACTGTAGGGGCTTCAATAAGTTAGTATAAAAGGATTTATGGCTTAAAATATTTAAATGATGAGTGCAATCCCAAAATAAAAATCGGTATCCAAACTTAAATTACTCAATCAAAAATACCTGACACTAAAATATATTTAGTCCAGGGTGCAAAGATTCCATCCCTTTTACTTCAGGCATTTCACACAATGCAAGTGCATGATCATTGTCGGCAAAGTCATTACACTTACAATATTACAAGTCTGCACAGAGGCACAGTTGTTGGCACTGTTTCCTTGCAGCAAGATCCTCGAATCCTGGTTCAGAATCTGATTGAATAGGGTTTTGCATGTTCTCCCCATGCATGTATGGGTTCTCCACGGGTACTCTGGCTTCCTCCCACAGTCCAGAAACATGACAGTAAGGCTTTTTTTTTACCATCAACGACTGCATGCTTTCGCTCACAATTTGATGTCATAAACGACGAGATGATTTATTCAATTGCTTGTATTTCCATATTTTTTGAGAGAAATCTTATCACTGATGTTACATTTAGCTCTGTTGCCGTGTACTTTCAGAAAATCCAGCCAACCCTTGGATGTTTTAGGCATTTTCTTAGTCCACGAACTCATGTTACACTAGTCAAGCAAGTGGAGAAGTGCTGTACAGTCATGTGACATGCAGCAGTAGAAGGAACAGAGCTGTGCAGTTCATTAACAGAGGCATTTTGTTGGGAAAGTGACCAAATTTAACCAACAAAGATTTTTTTCGGTTTCAATACCTACCGAATGTTTTCGGTCGGTACTAAAGAGATACAAAGTTTCGGTGCCCAACCCTAACCTGAACAGCCCTTAGGGATGAGTGTGTTCATGCCGTTCATGCATGTTTGCTTGTCCTGTCTCTGTGTTGCCCGAAGATGGACTGGCAACATGTCCAGGGTGTTACCGGCCCCCAGTACAATTTTGCTTTAATCTATATATTAAAGCCCAAATAACAATAAATACATGGTGTATATAACATTCAGTTATAATCAATATTTTCACAGCAGTGGAAATATTATTTTTGTTTTCTGTTTTAAATTCAATCCATTTGATGATGTTATATCTATTTGGTTTAAAATTGTTGTGTTAATTTAAGAAAAATGTGTTATTTCTACTCAAGATGACCTTACCCTTACAATCTCCCATAGTGTTGACAACCAACATCAAGAGGAATAAATTACCACTCAGTGGAGGATTGCTGCATTGTTACCTCATCTTCTCACAAAACTCAACAATAAATTGTAATTGCTATGACAGGTATTTAAAAATCAATCACAAAAGGAAGCAAAGATTAAAGGAGAAGACGTGGGAATTTTGAATGCTTTCTGTTCTGTCACTCCTACAAGATGATGGCATACCTTTGCAACTATTTGAAAACTTGATGTGGTTCATGACAGTGCTCTTGTGCTCATAAATCAAAGTGACAGAAGAGGAGTGTTTTTATTACTATTTAATCATCTGATTATATAAACAAATCTAACTAGAGGAGAAATGTAGAACATATCTAAATAAAATGGATGGAGTTTTCAGAGGAGACATCCTTCCAGTACCAGGATGGCCGCGTCTTACGGAGCCTACAAAGGCCGGACAGAGACAGTGTAGCCTACCAGGGTCTCCGTGGATACATGGCCAGGAGGACCATAGCAGAAGATACATTTAGGCAAAGACTGAGTTGCTGAGATATTATGCATTTTATAAACATGTTTGACTTTAATAACCTTATTGTTAACATTAGTTAGATCAAATATTAACCTTTGGCTAAGGGTATAATCTCATATTTTTAATAACATGAAAAAACTAAGCCATGTGTAAAGTGCCATTGAATGTTTGTCAGGTGTCCCTCTTGCTGTATGGACCCGCACACAGACACAGGTAAGGTGCAAATGATGTTCATTGGATGAGGACGATGATGACGAAGGGAGGACTGGAGGACGATGATGACGAAGGCAGGACTGGAGGACAGGACACCAGACTGACATACACTAGCAGGAGGAAAAACTGTATGAGCCGACCGGGAGAGAGAGGAGGTGAAGGCCTTAGATACACGAGGGAGGATTAGGATCAGGTTGTGACCGGGATTGAAGACAGGTGCAGACAATGATAAGACTGGAAGTGAGCAGAGCAGAGTGAAGAGGTTCTGAAAATATTAGCCACAGGACAACATACCCATATGATGATCAAATATAAAACGATTATGTAGCTAAAATGACTTCACTCATAGGAAACATAAAACATTAATAAGTGTAGTGGTAAGGGACAAATGCATTCATTCTCCATTAATACTCACCCACGAACACGACATTACTGATATACTGTTTTAACTTTTTTTCCCAGAAAGCTCTCCATGAGTCAGCATTTCTGAAGACCAACAGAAAAGCTATTTATCAATGAAATAATTTCTTAGTTGCTCTTCATTACACCATGCCTCTATCCTCTGGATAAGAGGAGCTAGGTGTAAGAACTTCTGTGCTTGAGTGTTGCATTCAATTGGTACATCTAGCCCTCCATGTTTCGAGTTTAAGTGTTTCCTTGTTAAATATAATTCTCTTGAGATTTACCTGCCTTTAACTTGCCTGTGCTCCCTCCAATGTTTCCTTGCAACCACCAAAAAATTACACCACATTCTCTCTGACTTTAGATAAAAAGGGTAGTTGGTATATAGGCCTAAAGTTTGTTGGATCAGATGGATCCAGCGATGTTCTTGATTCACAATGGGAACCGGTATTCAAAGTGCTGCGGCCAGTTTTAAAATAGTTTCTATGTCATAAGTCAAGCATGCACAAACATTCCACAAGCAACAATCTAAAGCAAACAAAAATAAAATAAAAAACCAGAGTGGCTGATGGCACAACTCATGTCTGAAGAAACCTGGATGTGCCATCTTTGGTGGCAACAGTTGCTATCAAGCATTTCTAATAAAACAGCTGAGTCTTTTAATTCCCTGTTGAGTGATTATGGCCCACTTTTCATTGCAGAATTGTTTGGATTGAGCCACACAGGGAGATTTAAACAGATTCTTTGAGGTCATGCTATAGCATCTTAACACCACCATTACCACCTTCAAATAACAAAGAGGTATTATGTATTTGTGAAATGGTGCTCATCCTTCCATTGGAATTCCAGATATTTGCAGAATCAGTGTGGCTTTTTTCACTAATCAATTGACTGCATAGATGAGATTCCTAAAGACCACAGAAAACATTTGCATTTCAGCAAACTAAAATGAGTGCTATCTTTTCCCACTCAGATACCAACCCAGCTTTAGCAAAGCTAAAGATTGGTCAGTGCAACGTACAACTGATTAACAGATGAATATAGTTGTATATATTAAAATGACCCCAAAATGAGTTGCTATTTCACTGGGGGGGGGGGGGGGGGGTTCTGGTTGTTTATAGAAGGTCCCAGGTAGCCCATTAATACCAGCCTCCATCCTCAGACACATTATTTACACTATTCCATTATCTAAACTCAGACTATTGGTCATCTCAGAGTGAGAGGTCTGAGAAAAAGCACTTAACTGTAGAAAATTGAAGAATGGAGGAGATTTCTAGAGGTCATTCATCAATAAACCAGCCATTACATCCACTCCAGTCCAGTTTATCTTGGGACCAGGGAATTATTATTTACAGCCATCATATGTGCACATTTAAAGGTGTGGTCAAGCTGATATCAAGCCAGACCTTGATAACTGAGCAAAAATGGCCAGTGATAATCTACTTATATTTCACATTCATACAAGATGTCACCAGTCTGTCTATCATATCTGTGAACTCAAACATACATACATTGGTGCAACATATAAATATTACTTACAGTGATGCACATAGTGTATACATATGTTCACATATGGATGCTTGTGTGTCAGAGATTTCTGTGGGGACATCCCTCCACTTCAAAGTGCAGCTCTCATGACAGCCTGGGGTGCCACATCCATCTATGTCTTTTTGCCAAATTTGATTTTAAATATTTATCACACCATACATCTTGGCTGAAACAAATTGCTGGCAAAGTGCTATTGTCTGTGAAACATGTAGTAAGAAGGATGGAGGCTTTGGAGGGTACATCAATGTTTCATTTGGTAAAATATATGAGTGCGGAATGAATTTGCAACTACAGCAGTTTTAAACAAGTAGAACTTTCTCAAGTGCATTCTTCTTTTATAGAATGAATGTAGGAGGATGTATTTTGAGATGAAACACACTTACCCACAGATCTCTCCTTCTGCACAGGGAGGAAACATCTTACAATCTCTAATTGGTTTTGGTGGGGAAACAAAACTAGTAAAAAACCAAATAGCAAATCCAAAATTTGGCAATCTAAATAAACGTGATACTTTTTTAAGACTGTTTGCTCTTCTTTTTTTTGCTCTTCTCTTTTGGAGCTGAAAGTAAGAACTGTATGGAAAATGAAGTACAGGACATTTAGCTTCCAGTAGTTGCACTAACTGTCAACCAAATTCACTAGCAGCTTTCTGAAGCACACAAGAAATTATGTCTATTATGTATATTAAGTCTACCAGCTGATTTCTGTCCTGAAACAAGTAGACATATTACACATTTTCTTCCTGTGTGATTAGTACTGACATAAACACTATCATGACATGTGATGTACAGTGCTGTGAAAGTGTTTGCCCATTTACAGACTTTTTCTTCTTCTTTGCAGTTTTTTCAAACTTAACTGTTTCAAATTTTTATGGTCACACTACAGTATCTGAATTGTATGGACATTCATCTACAGGAACTTGTGGTAGAGCAAAATTCATGATTCCATCAGTTATAGCAAGTCATCCAGGTCTCGAGGAAACAATGCAGCCCCAGACCATCACACATCCTCGACCATGTTTGACTCTCAGTATGATGGTCTATTTCCAGAATGCTGTGTTAGTTTTAGGTCAGATGTAGTGTAACATGCCACACACCTTGCCAAAAGTTTCACTTTTGTCTCAATAAGTTCAAAGAATATTTTCCCAAAAGTTTTGGGGATCATCAAGATGTGTTTTGCAAAATCTGAGAGCAGGCTTTGATCTGCAGCGATTCCAGCCAAACTTTCCCATGGATGCCATTTCGCCCAGTTTTCTTTCTTATTGTTTAATCTTGAATACTGACCATAACTGAGACAAGTGAGGCCTGGAGTGCTTTAGATGTTGTTTTGCTTTGTTTTGTGACCTCCAGGTACAATCATGAAAGCAACGTTAGAGTGAATTATGGCTCTCACTTTGATTCACTGATGTCTCATATACTTAGAAATGGCTTTGTAACCTTTTCCAAACTGACAGATGACTATTAAATGTTTCTTTTTGAAATTTTTTAGCTGTCAAAGATGTTCTATTAAAATGATTTATTATATCTGAAGGTCAGATAATAATCATGTTTGGGTTTGGTTTGTGAAATAGCCAGATTGGTTTGGATAGCCTTTTACCCATAATAAATGAAATCAGTTTTTGGGAAAACAGCTTTTTGTATTTACTCAAGTTATCTTTATCTGATATCAAAATATGTTTGATGATCTGAAACATATAAATGTGACAAAAACAGAAGAAATCTGTAAGGGAGCAAGCACTTTTTCACAGAAGTGCATGTTGACTATCAAGGGTCAGCTAAGAAAATGCATATCAAGAGAGCTAGCATGAACCTAACAAATAGATTCTAAAAGAAAAAAGATTTAGAAAATATGTTTATTGCCACAGCAGAAAAAAATAACAATGGATACATTTAAAGAGTAACTAAACCCCAAAACAACTTTTTTTGCTTCTAAACTATAAATGGGTCTTTACCAATGCAATCTTTCAGTTTCTGGGAGTTTTTTACATTTTCGTGTAAACTTGTTTAATTCTACACTTTTTGGTCTAAAAACGTCTTAGTGCTGCCCTCTTAGGCTTGAACTGTGGCTAATGCATTTGAATTTTGTGACTGGAGGAGAGCGGGACATTTTTACGTCACAGGCATTGACTTTGTCACAGGCATGGCCTCACAGACACGGCCTGTGGGTTTGGGTATTAAAACTATCAGACATACCAGCCTCGTGGCGAGTTTGGAGTTGGATTGCGTTTTTCAGGTTACCATTACTATCACAATAGCACTTAGTTAGCATAGCTAACATACTTTGCTTTGATACTTTTGCTTTGCTTTGAACGTTAGCCTATGTTAATGCTAACATAGGCTAACGTTCAAAACAGATGAACGTCAGCCTATGTTAATGCTAACATAGACTAACGTTCAAAACAGATGAACGTCGATCAGATCGATCAGTTGCAAAACTGACAACGTCGTTTCGGTCACTGTCCTTACTCATAGCTGGCAGATTTGTTTCTGTGTATGATAGGTGGCAAACATCACCTGTTTCGAATGTTATCATCCCATTAAATGGCCGTTATTAGCGGTCATCACTCCCATACAATAGCTTCAGAATGTGCCTCCTCTACATCCTAGCATGTTATTAGCACTCATCACTCCCATACAATAGCTTCAGAATGTTCCTTCTCTACCTCCTGCTTGGTAGGTCGTTATCTTTTGACTTAAGGTTTTATCTTGTGACTTTAGGTTTTATCTTGTGACTTTAGGTTTAGCAACTTGTCCTGAGTTTTTAGGATGAGGGTTGGGGGTGGGGTAAGGTTATAAGTAAATATCCATCGTTACTGTACCTAAATTGTAAACACAGGTTTTAAATAAAGTGAACAAAAACGAAACTTAAGCTTTTAGACGTGGGCGATGCTGAAAAAAAATTCGAATGCATATTATCACTGATAAGAATGACAAAAAATTATGAAAACGCTGTGCAAAGTTAGTGGTCATATATTAAATTTGACAGCAAAAAAAACAAAGACGGGATTATACACTTTAAGTATCTTTGGGAGAATGCTTTGGTAGTGGCTGTGTCTGCTGAAGGAGGAGCAGCCTCTCCTGACCTCGCCTTATTCTCTTTTCTTATTTTCTTTTCTTAGCTTTTCTTAGCTTTTTTCTTAGTTACTTTATACACCCAGTCTCTGGAATCACTGTATAAGACCGGATCTCTTTTTTGGATTACTTTCTGAAGGACTGTGGATTACCAAAATGGCGTTTTGCTGAGCTGAGGACTTTGAGAAACTGCTCCAGAGAATTAAAACAATCGAGACGAAGTTACACCATCTTCAGATTAATTTTTATCTAAACACTGGATATGGAAATGAGACAACTATCCCGATGACTACACACAGGGAGGAAGAACCTGGCAGCCCGGTGTTATCTCAATCCAACAGTCTCGCACAGAATCCACAGAACAACCCTACTCCCTCTGCAAAAAGGCGCCTAATGAGTAGAACATCCAATTCATAATATGACGAAGACTGGCCAGCTTTAAAGCGCACTGAATCTACATCTGCTTTCTCTGCTCCGAGAAAGAAGAAACAAAAGAAACTGCAACCCAAAACAAGAGATATCACTCTTCCTGGAATACCGCAGGGAAACAGATTCGTAGGAGAAATCCATCCACATAAAGCGGACTCATAAGAAAGCCAGAATCCCCCCAGCAAAAGTTCTCATCATACATGATAGATCAATTAATGGTATCAAAGATTTTTGTAGCCAGAACTCTAGGTGTTCAGTAGTTCCAAGAACCAAGTGAGAGAAATATCAGAAAAAAATCCAGAAAATTTTAGAATAACACCCTAAACTGGAAAATCTTGTTATTCACACAGGTGCAACTGATGTAGCCAAGAAACAATCAGAGATTCTCAAAAAGACTACTCTGATCTGCTACAGAGACTTGATGGACTCAACATAAACATCTTTATCAGCGGACCAGTCCCTGAAGGAAATGATGAAAGGTAAAGTAGACTGTGCATGCTCCATAAATGGTTGAAGAGAAAATCTTTTGAAAAATCTATCCAATTTATTAATAACTTTAAAATATTTGGATGTGCAAAGCACTTGTTCAAGATAAATCAACGTTATCTTAACAGAGCTGGACTAAGACTGTTGACATCAAATATTTTCTGTTATCTGAATAAACACTTGATAAAGCACCCGAGAGCTGAACTCGAAGCGCAGCCCGTGGACACTATCAGAAAACAAACATTTCCCCACACACACATCACCAGCCCAGACAGCTACACGGACTGACAGAGAACAAACATTTCCAGCAGCGAGCAAAGATGTGCATCGCTCAGCAAAGTGTTCTTCAAGCATTCCAATGTCATCAGATTCATTGACACCTAATGACTCTCCATGTAGAGATTTCTCAGATAGACTGAAAGCACAAATTAGAATTGGGTCACAACTAACACCGAAACTTGGACTACATCAGGCCTGTGGGACTAACACTGCATGTATTCCGCCCATGCATCCACTGGTAATAACAGACATTTATATAGAAGGGAACCGGACAGTAATTCTTCTCCCACTGTCTCCAAGAAGTCATCTTGCCACCCAGAAAGAAATCCTTCAAGTCATTATAAGCAAGATTAAAAAAAACTAAAGCCAAACACCCTTATATTAAAGCAAATCTCAAACTGATCACCTGCCAGAAGGTTCAGCTACCCATCATCAAACCACTTAAGCTAGCTTTATTAAATATTATGTCATTATCAGGGGAGTCATTCCTAATCAATGAATTCATCACTAAACATAATATACAAACCCTTTTTTTATCAGAAACCTGGCTAGACGTAAAAAATGAAACATCTGTATTGATAGAATCTACTCCTCCAAATAATTTTTTTTTAAGTGAGAGTAGGAAACACAGACGAGGTGGAGGCATTGCAACAATCTTTCATAACTCAGTTAACTTTAAAAATATATTCCTGAGCACATTTGACTCTTTTAAATACCTAGCCACCCAGATAAATGAGTCTAAAAAAGCTTTATTTCTAATTTTATATAAACCCCCAAAAATTAACTCTAACTTCTATAATGATATCAGTGACCTTAAAAACAGCAGGTATTAAACCACTGCTAAAAAAGAATATTCTGGACAACATGTTAATGCAGAACTACACGCAAATCTCTAATCTGCTATTCATCAGCAAGATTATTTAAAAAAGCTGTGTTTCAGCAGTTAAATAGCTTCCTAACAATGACAACCTGTTTTGGTGTTTTTCAGTCTGGTTTCCATGCTCACCACAGCACTGAGACTGCCCTCGTCAAAGTATTTAATGACATCCGCATAAATACAGACTGTGGACGAACCACAGTGCTGGTTCTGTTGGACCTCAGTGCCACATTTGACACTGTTGATCATGGTATACTATTGGAACGACTGGAGAGCTGGGTTGGACTCTTTGGTGAAGTACTTTGCTGGTTTGAGTCTTACCTAAAGAACAAGGAATTCTTTGTTTCAATAGGAAACTTTTCATCAGAACGAACAGATATCACATGTGGGGTGCCCAAGGGCACCATCCTTGGCCCCCTCTTGTTTAATATTTACATGCCCCCACTAGCCCAAATTGTAACAACCAATTTAACTACCATAACTATGCAGATGATACTCAGCTCTACATTACAATGTCACCAGGTGACTTTGAACCCATCCAAACTCTAAGTAAATGCATCAAGCAAATCAATGGATGGATGTGCCATAACTTTCTCCAGCTGAAAAGAAACAAAACAGAAGTAATTACTTTTGGACCTAAAGAGGAATAATCAACAGTCAGCACACAGCTTCAGTTAATATAGCTAAAAACTACTTATCAGGCCTGAAATCTAGGTGTAGTAATGGACTACTGGTGGATAAATGAACCAGGAAAGTAGAGCATATCACCCCAGTTCTAAAGTCCTTACGCTGGCTCCATGTAGCTCAGAGAATAGACTTCAAAATACTTTTACTAGTTTATAAATCATTGAATGGCTTAGCACCAAAGTATGCTGAAGATCTACTGTTACTATACCAACCCCCCAGACCACTCAGGTCATCGAACTGCAGTCTACTCAACATCCCTAGAATTAGAACTAAACATGGAGACGCAGCTTTCAGTTTATATGCTCCTCTAACCTGGAACAAACTTCCAGACAACTGCAAAGCTGCTGAAACACTGAGTTCTTTTAAATCATAACTAAACACATCATTTTCATGCTGCCGTTGAGTAATGGTTTCATGTATCTTATATTCTGTGTGTGCTTCTTGCTTTATTGCTGTTTTTACTTTATATGCTTTGTCTGTATTTTATTGTTATCAGTTTGGTTTTAGGGTGAACCACGGCACAGAGACGGGCTTCTTGAAGATTTTAAAGATTTTAGATTAAACTATGATGCACAGATGGTGACAGTGCTGGTTCTACTGGATCTAAGCACTGCCTTTGATACAGTAGACCACACTATTCTTTTAACCCGTTTAAAACAGATTGGCCTTTCTGGTGCTGTTCACAAATGGCTTACATCCTATCTCACAGACAGGACTTTTATCGTAAGTTTAGATACCTGGTCCTCTAAGGTCCACAGGATTGCATGTGGGGGCCCCAGGGTTCGATTTTTGGCCCAGTGCTTTTTAACCTGTATATGCTCCCTCTTGGCAGTGTCATCGGAAGACATGGAGTTAACTTTCACAGTTATGCTGATGATACACAGTTATACATCTCCATGTCTCCCGATGACACACGGCCAATGGTTGCACTTTTTAACTGCATTTTAGACATCAAATCATGGATGGCAGAAAACTTTCCCCAGCTCAACCAGGACAAAACAGAAGTTTTAGTCATCGGTCCTGAGGCTCAGAGAGAGAAACTTTTACCAAAACTATGATCACTGTCTTTTAATCCTTTTTTACAAGTGAAGAACCTGGGCGTGATTTTTGATTCTGAGCTGACTTTTATCCCTCACATTAAAAATATTACTAAAACAGGTTTTTGTAATCTAAAGAACATAGCCCCATTCTCTCTCGGGCCAATACGGAGACACTGATGCATGCTTTTATCACCAGTAGGATTGATTACTGTAATGACCTGCTTTCTGGTCTTCCCAAAAAGAGTATCTCAGGTTTACAACTACTACAAAATTCAGCAGCTCGTGTCCTGATGAAGACCAGGAGGCGGGTACACATTACACCACTCTTAAATTCACTGCCTTGGCTCCCTATATGTTTTAGGATCGATTTTCAGGTTATTTTAATGGTTTTTAAGTGTCTTAATGGTTTACCATATGAACCTTCGTGGTCTCTGCGCTCCTCTGGCAGCCGTCTCCTTGTCACCCCAAAAGCTAGGAAACACACTCATGGTGAGGCGTCTTTCCATTATTACTGCCCTCACCTCTGGAACAGGCTGCCAGAGGACCTCAGGGCCAAAGAGAACGTTCATGTTTTTAAGAGCAGGCTCAAGACTTACCTTTTTGGCCTAGCTTTTAACTGATTTCTGTAATGGTTGACTTGTAAAAGTTGATCTGAAGTTTATTTATTTTTTCTTTTTAACCACATAGAGCAGGAATACTTTAAATATGTTAAAATCAAAAGTCTTCTTTAAGTAAACAGTATATGATTGATGTGTTTAAGGATTGGACCAAGTTCCCTCTTTTATGGAAATCAAAATAGGGTAACCCTATAATATTTAAATTGCCAACACACATTTCCTTTAGCTTTCATTGAAAATATGACTTTGATATGATTATGAAACATATTTTGGACATGTGTTGGTTTTATTTATGGTTTGACATGAACAAAAGACAGGACATCAATTGTTTTTTTCTTAGGTTTTTGTGGCCACAGTGGCCTTTATTGTAAAGTGGACAGTACAGAAAGGGGGCAAGAAGTGGGGAAGCATCATCGGCAAATGTCCGCGGGGTGGAAGCGAACCCCCGGACAACCCCATCAAGGGCCGAGGCCTCGGAACATGGGGAGCCCGCCGCAACCACTGTGCCATGCGACGCCCCAAGGACATCAATTGGTTTTAAAACTTCAATTAATGGAAACTGAATGGATTTAAGAGTAGAAAGTAGCCATGGCAGCAATGTAGAAAAGGCCCTAAATGGGGAAAAATATGCAACAAAAATAATTGTTTTATAATCGAATCATAGCACCCGAATCATTATTGAATCGAAATCATGAGGCACCCACGATGGAACACCCCTATACATCAACAACGAACTTACAAGAAACTAGCAACATTGATTCGAAGCTCTCTGAACTCAACCCTATGCAGATAAGTGTTTCCATGGGAGCAGTATTTACAATCTAATGATTAGCCAGTCAGAAGCAGACTCAGGGTAACATTACAGCTACATCACCTTGTACAGCTAATAATAAATAGTTTCTATGTTTTCTAGAACCTCATTTACATGAGTCCTTAGTTATGTCAACAATATGTCAACAGTGTATCACTGTAGCGATAATACCTATCTCATGTCTAAAGCCTTTTCACATTTCAACCGTTTTAGCATGTTATCATTTTATTGTCTAAAGCCAGGTTAACCGTGGGATTAAACAGCTGTGGTAGTGCAAGATTCTCGCATAAAATTCTGGACACTGCTTGATAGATCATCTACGGTTGTTTGAGAGTTAACTCTGCAGTCAGCCCCACTGACCAACAACAGACCACTGCATAAGGCTGGCGAGATTTGTTTATTCTGTCATAAGGAAAATTTTTATCTGCTACCATCGCCTCATTCTTGCTGTCTTCAGCCCCATATTCCTGCTATCCTTCTTTCAGCGTCCAACTGTAGTAATAAGAACACAATACTCTAAACTTGCTGTCCATTTTTCATTGGACTGATATCTGTGACAATGTGACCCATTAATGTCCTGTAGGAATTGAATAAATTGCACAGTGTGTGCTGGCCTTAAATTACACTTTCACTTCCAAAGGTGTGACACTTGAATATTTAATAGTGACAGTTACAAGATTTTAAATAGATAAAGTAAAATTAGGTTAATATGAATATATCTTATGCTCTTGATTTATTCGCCTGAATAGGAGCAACAACAGGCCCATACTTTGTAGACATTCTTTACTTTGCTGCTTGAAGTGTGGCAACCAAAGTTAACTTAAAACAATGTCACACATCCAGCTAAAGACGACACCATCAATACCAAAATAAGAATGTATTTTACTTTGACTTTCACTTTGACAGATTGTCTATCTATTCAGGTTGTATCCCGCCTCTCGACCACTAACATGTGCATGAGCCATGGCACCAAAGAAAGCAAAAAACAACTAATATACATAATCTATGTGTGGCTTCATTATCTTACTATAAAAGCTAACTAGAAGATGAATTTTTAATTGCTAGAATATTATTTTACCTTTTCTTGCTAAATAATCATACCACCTCAACGTTTTTAGGTATTATCACTTGGACTTCAATGCATTTGTTTGGAATTATTTGACAGTCATGCATAAATAAAGTGGAAGGAAAAGGATATATGTTAAGTGAATTTTTTAAAGTGTGGCCAGAATTTGTATTTAAGCCCTTGAGTCAATAATTTGAAGAACCACTTTTCACAACAAAGTATAGCAGAAAATCTTTTGGGATGTGTATCTACTCGCTTTGCATACCTTGACTGAGATTTTTTTTTTTTCCATGCTTTGCAAATTCGTTAAAGCTTATTGAGACAGATAATCAGATATTGTATGCAAACATCAGTTTTCAAATTTCAAATTTTAAAATGTTTTAGGGGTCAAGAATACTTGCCATGTTTTGCAAGTCACTGCATATTCAGCCAGCTGGGAATCTTTCTGTGGTTACTTCTGTTTTTCTGTTACACATAAGTTGACCACATGATGGTGGTGTTGTCTTAAATATATTTTTCTTTTTACAGACTTGGGACATCTGTTTGGAAACCGTGTGTAATGGTACTAGATTTTACAAATGAAGAGCAATATTGTTGTATTACAAATATATTTTAATACAATTGACTTATCCTTAATTCACATACTCCACATTTCCAAAGTGCTTTTAAAATGTATTATTAGCTAATCATTTAACACCATTAGCTCCAGTATGGCATCAAGATTTTTCCACATACAGTGGGGCAAAAAAACATTTAGCAGCCACCGATTGTGCAAGTTTTACCACTTAAAAATATAAGAGAGGTATGTAATTTTCATCATAGGTACACTTCAACCGTAAGAGACAGAATGTACAAAAAATTCCAGGATATCACATTGTGAGATAAAAAAAAAAAAGTATATTGTAAATTGTATTATAGTGCAGAAAATAAGTATTTGGTCAATAACAAAAGTATATCTCAATACTTTGTAATGTAACCTTGGTTCACACTGACAGAGGCTAAACGTTTCCTGTAGGTCTTCACCAGGTTTGTACACAGTAGCTAGTATTTTTGCCCATTATTCCATGGAGATCTTCTCTAGAGCTGTGATGTCTTGGGGCTGTCGCTGGGCAACATGGACTTCAACTCCCTCCACAGATTCTCTATTGGATTGAGGTCTGAAGACTGGCTATGCCACTCCAGAACCTTGAAATGCTTTTTACGTAGACACTCCTTTATTGCCTGGGTGGTGTGTTTGGGATCATTGTCATACTAGAAGATCAAGTCACATTTCATCTTCAATTCTCACACTGATGGAAGGAGGTTTTTGCACAAAATCTGACAACACATGGCCCCATTCATCATTTCCTTAATACAGATCAGTGTTCCTGTCCACTTTGCAGAAAACCACCCCTAAACCATATTTCCACCCCTATGCTTCACAGTGGGTATGGTGTTCTTGGGATGCAACTGAGCATTCTTCCCCCTCCAGACAAGCTGAGTGGCATTTATATTAAAGAGTTCTATTTGGTCTCATCTGACCACATGGTATTCTCCAAATCCTCCTCTGGATCATCCAGATGGTCTCTTGAAAACTTTAGACTGTCCTGGAGATGTGCTGGCTTAAGCAGGGGGACTGCAGCATTTTAGTGTGTTACTAATAGTAACCTTTGTGACTGTGGTCCCAGCTCTATTGAGGTCATTGACCATTTCCCCCCGTGTAGTTCTGGGCTGTTTCCTCACCGTTCAAGATTAAGTGTACCCCACGAAGTGAGATCTTGCATGGAGCCCCAGGTTCAGTGAGATTGTCAATTATCCATTTTCTATGAGTTGCTCTAACAGGTGATCTCTTATCACCAAGTTGCTTGCTCTGGTATATTTGGACAGCTCTCTGGTCTTGGTCATAGTGGAGGTTGACTGTTTGAAGGTGTGGAAAGGTGTCTTTTATACAGATAATGAGCTCAAACAAGTGCCACAGACAGACAGACAGACAGACAGACAGACAGACAGACAGACAGACAGACAGACAGAGACAGATAGATAGATAGATAGATAGATAGATAGATAGATAGATAGATAGATAGATAGATAGATAGATAGATAGATAGATAGATAGATAGATAGATAGATAGATAGATAGATAGATAGATAGATAGATAGATAGATAGATAGATAGATAGATAGATAGATAGATAGATAGATAAATTATTTAAGAAACATGTTGGATGTCACTGTTGAACAGTCTTATGGCTGCAGGAACAAACAATCTCCGGATCCTTTCAGTTCTACACTTCAAAGAGATCAGTCTTTCACTGCAGTTGCTTCTATAATACAGGTAACGAGTGGAGGATAGAAGAAATTCTTAAAGAAAATGTAACAGGTCTGTGAGGGCTAGAATTCTTGCTTGTTTGTAGGTTCTAAATACTTATTTTCTGCTCCATTATATAAATACATTTGTTAAAATTCATACAATGTGATATCTTGGATTTCTTTTTACATTGTCTCTCACGGTTGATGTGTAGTCTACCTATGATAAAAATTACAGACCTATTTCATCTTTTTAAATGGGACAACTTGCACAATCTGTGGTTGCTAAATGCATTTTTGCCCTACTGTAGGTGTTAGAGGCATTCAAGTTTTATATTGGATTCATATTAACCATGAACTCTTCAATGGTAACTACAAGACCCCACTGTATATTCTCCACTAGATGGCACCAGTGTAGCAGGACATTTGGAGGGGTGATGTCATTGTCTAATTCAATCTCCATTCCCTTTTTGAAAGTGCTGGATAAAAATACAGGAATGATTAATTACCAATTCAGTGTTAGCATGCATTATTATCCAGTGTTCAAAAAGAGGTACACAAACAGTGCAGCTCACAAAAACAAAATGGTTCAGGAGCTTTAAAGGCCATTTGTAAATGCATCTCACTAGACTCCTCTTTGCATAAATATGTATTACTTCTGCAAATCAATTAGACTTGGTGAAAACCAGCCTTTGCAATAGAAACTTGTAAAACCTTATACATTTTCCTTAAGCATTCCTCCATGGGTCAGCATTTATGAAGCTTTTTTGCTTCTACTGATAATCATCCAAGCTAAACTGTACATTGAATTTGTAATCTAACAGTCACTTCAAATCTTCGTGTACTACAGGATTACGGTTCCTTACATACACCTGGCTGATTTTCTGGAAGTAGATTTGTGCTTGTGAAACAGCTTCATCACAGTCAGCCATGTGGAGCTGGCATATAGACATATCCCTCGAAACCCAAATGGAGAACTGCAGCTTTATTAAATTTGGCAATAAAATATTTGCAATACCTCATTGGCTTCTAATGGGAAGTATGACTGTATCCAATCGGCTTGCATTAGATTTAATTTGTTTGGCATTTCACAGATGGGAATACATTTAGAACTGTGAGCAGACATGAAAAGCTATTACAAACACAGTCAAAAGATGCCCACCATTTCTCCATAGCATGGCAAAACCCTCTTCTTTTAAAATAATGATGATTTTCCAAATAGTTTTAAAGTATATGTAATGGTTGGAACCTCAAGTACATGCTTGAAATGCGTTTAGTTGATATTTTGCCAGATTGCATTTCAACATATTAGGTTACTAGAACTTAATTAATGCAACTGTATTCTTTATTACTATCTGCCACTGGCTTTTGTCCAAGCCAAGATAAGATTGGCTGACAGACTAAGCATGCAAGCTAAAATGATAACATAGAGATTTAAATAATAGTCTGACAACTAAGAAAATAAGTAAATGCAGAGAGAGAAAGCTGATGCCATGCTGGTTTGCAGACAATTACATCTCCATTGTACAAATGAAACATTTCTCTGCAAACTGAAGGACAGCATAATAAAAAAAAAACATGCAGCCTGAGCTTTGGTCACACATGCAGCTGATAAACCACAGCTGGAACCAGAAAATGGGAGGGGACTAAACATCTCAATCCAACATCACAGTTTATACTCTACAAACAACTGATACCTGACATCCAAAGAATGAATTTCTTTAATTCAAAAATAGACATGTCTGAGAGGGATTGTTCTATTCAAGGGCTATTTGATGTGGTTTTTATATCACAAGGCAAACATTTTTGCTTCATTTATCTCCCCCAAGCTAAACAAAGATCTTGTAAATAAAGGAGCAATATTCATGGAACTAAACAGAATGCTGGATGATTTGATATATTACAAAGTCAGAACCACTTGGAACAGGAAAATAAATAAATAAATAAATAAACCAAGGCTCAGAAACAACACGATGAGTAAATAACCATATCCTGTCAGCAAAATACACATCAATTTGATCACATCCCTCTCTTTTTGGAGCAATACTGCAAACTATTATAAATAGACAAACCAATCAATCAATTACAATCTCCGGCCAATATAAAGATGCCTTTCATACAAAGCCGGCTCACTGTGACTTGCTAAGATAAATTGTCTGTGACCTAAGCCTGACCCTAGATGATGTTCATGAGACCATTAAATTTCCTGCACAGAGGGTGCAGTGGGGTTTGTGTGTGTGTGTAGTTGTGAGTGTAAGGAGATGGCATGCGATACAAAAACGGGAGGAGGAACAGGGATAGAAAATGAAACAAAGAGAGTGTGAGAGACAGATGTGCAGACAAGACAAATCAGTTGAGTCACTATTTAAGATTTTATTCTTTCTTGCTTAAAACAAACTGCACTCCAGACATCATATTTTGGGGTTTTTCAAAGGATTTAAACACAATACATTTATTTGACACTATCTAACAAAAGTAAGAAATTTCTTCACATTTCACTAATTGGTGTATACTGAATATGTCTGCAAGAACTAATCTGTTTTGATAAATTCTAGGTTATAGAAAGCAATGCTAAATTATGTAAAGATCCATTGGTAGACTGTGATATTTACCAGATCTTATTTGATACTAAAAGGCCTAAGTTTTGTCCACACCATTACACGATCACCAGATATGGAAATTAAAGGTATAGCGGAGGATTTTCTTTTTCCAGGTGGGTAGCCTATACTATTGGTCCACCTAAGTGTCAATCATTCTGGTGATATGTTTACTTAAGGCCGTCGTACGTGCTCGTCCCTAGGTAGTTTTCGCTTTCTGCGCATGCGCACTTTCAGGTGTATTATGTGTGATGAGTTTGATGCTAGACGATAGTTTGTTTATTGGCCTGTAGCATGCTAAAGTTAGCTATAGAGATGCTTGTCGTAAATAGATTTTCACTTACCGGTGGTGAGTCTGACATAGTGGAAACGACGTGCACGAGGTGAACTAGGCTCGTGCATGCTCTCTCGTGCACACGGCGTTCCCTCTCGGGAGCAGATAGAGTGTTGCGCATGTGCATTTTTGAAATAATTGGTGAGAGGGGGTCTTTTCTAAAATTCGGAAAGATCCTCCGCTATACCTTTAACTAGTGTTTGTTACAAGCCGAAACACATTTGAAAAGGAAAGGTTGTTAGAAACTATGATTAGGCTATATGCCCTTCAGGCAGTTATGCTGTTATAGCCTATTGTATGAATCTTGAAATGCAGAGTTGACTGCAAATAACTTACCGGTACGGTAATCTTAGCGTCTTATAGATGGTTTTTTTGCAAGTCAAATATTGTAGAGAAAAATTATACTATGGCTAACATGCTCACAATATTTAGTTGAAACATGAGCATGTAGCAAGAATCGAAAGATTCACTTATATCCCTTACTTAGAAAATGGTTTACCATGTGATATATGTCAGATCTAATTTATTTGTAAACTTACGCCTGATTCACGAGTGAAACTGGATTGGGTCCAGTTTCCGTATGGCTTCTCTACAGACTGCATTCACACCGACTGTGGTTTGTGCACGGAACGTCTCCCGAAAGCACAGAGTGAAAGCAATGTATGTTGAGCAATAGTTTGCAACAGATTGACAAAATTTAACATAATAATATATATACTTGTAAAAATATTGTGGACTATCATACACTGGGAACTGATCTCCCATTAATCTTATTATTAGTAAAAGAAAAAGCCAGGGGGAAAAATGCAACAAGGGTTTTATTTTGAAATATAACGGATGCACCTCCCTGGCTAATGTCTCACTTCCTGTCTGGCTCATGTAATTTCTTTAACTTCATGGAAATCTGCATGTGGTGTCCGGAAAAAATAGACTCCATGCAGAAACTTTCCAGTTTTTCCAGAGTCCACCGTTCCGCACTGGGTGTGAGTTAGGTGTAGAACGAACGGATATGTTGCAAATTGTCTTATGTGATTGTCCCTGATAGAAACACTAAAATGACACTGTTGTGCAACAATACATTTTGTTTGGCTATAAATAACTGCCATAGGCAATTATTAACAAAATCAGTAATTTGGATCAAAATTACAAAGTCAGGGCACCACCTGATTATCAGGAAACAATAGCCAAATAGTTTCTAATCTCAGTTACTGTTGGTGAATACCTGCCTGATAAAGCTCAGATATTAAATACAATAGAACAACATGGCTCTACACGTGTATTGAATAAACACAAACACTCCAATATATACAATAGTTTATTAACAAATATAATTCAACCTTCCAGTTAAAATACTTTAATCAACAAAATTACTAAGCTAGTAACACTCAACTAAGCTAGCAAAAAGGAAAGAATAATGAAAACAAATGTTAACAAACAGTTAACATTAATAAATAAGAATAAAACTTATAACCAATAAATAATTATCCAGCAATGTCAAAGTTCATATTAAGGATTTTGAAAAAATATTTTGAGGGATTTGGAATTGAGGCCAAATTAGCTTTCAACTAAATAAGATTAACTTGGACCAAAAATATGCTGTGAATTACTCGCACGGCCAAAATACGAATAGAAGAATAAATATGAATAGAATGATATATAGTAATATCACAGTCCAGTATGGATATGTATGCTTAAAGAACAAACTTTGTATTGAAGGATTTTGGAGGAGGCCAAATTAGCTCTAAAGTAATCAAGACTAATTTCAGAACAATTGCAAAGGTGTTTAAACAAACAGTTCACAATGTAAAGCAGGAGAGAAGGTAAAAACATTATTTTGATAAAATAATATCTCATTAAATAACTTGGTGAATTAGAAATCAAAAACTCATTGGACAACCGAGTCCCAATTAACTAGTCACTGGAATTTGATAACTGTTTTTTTTTTTTGCCTTATTTTAGCAATCCATTTTGGTTTATGTGTAGTTTTAGGCACCGTTAATAACTGCGGCATGAATGGAAAAAGCTATTTTGTAAACAGCTGAATCAATAGCGACCTTTCCATAGTATTAGTCGCTAAGAAAACAGAAACTCTTCGGCATGTCTTAAGAACCATTTTATGTAGGTTAGTGAGAAGAGAGGAAAGGAAAACTTTGACAAAGTAGAGTACGCTCACGTTGCATTAGTAAAATGACTCTTTATCAGTCAAAAACCTTATAACCAAATGTTTAGGCCCAACAAGACACATAGGGTAATGTATGCATCACCCAAGGTAAACTAACAGAAATGCATAAACCCCCACCTGTCTAAGTTCTGAACTACCCGTATGTTATATTTTCCATTATAATTCCAATTTGTCAGTTCAAGTCAACAGATCCTTGCCTGCTTAGACAACCCATTTGTGTTCTGTTATATCAGCAAATAATACAAATGGCAGGGTCTGTTTCCTTCCAGGTAACAATTTAAACAACCACCCCAGAACC
The DNA here is from genome assembly GCA_963556495.2 of Valencia hispanica. Taxonomy (NCBI): domain Eukaryota; kingdom Metazoa; phylum Chordata; class Actinopteri; order Cyprinodontiformes; family Valenciidae; genus Valencia; species Valencia hispanica. Next base: position 46,787,388 of record OY747701.1, read on the forward strand.
CACGAACACCAAATCACACCCTGCCACCACTGTGCATGCCACCAATTAGTGTCATGCCACTGGCAGTGCAGAAATCAGCTCTGCAATCGTTAGTTTACATTAGCAAACAGACAGTGAGAGGAAAATGCCACAGGGGTAATATGAATTTTTACACATGATGAATGCAAAATATGGACAATTACTTTCAATCCACTGCACCCAGATGTGTGTAGTTTGCTTTGTAGCATCTTCCTGACTCGTCTAATAGATTGGTACAGAGTCTATGGAGCTCTTATTCTTGGATACGACTGTAGTGTACTATGCTTTATGACACTGTTAAAAACACAATCATTTAATGTCCGTTGTGACATGAGGATCTGCATGTAAATAGATGCCCAACCCACCAGAAGTCTGTCATGTTCACATAATCCAGAGTGATGTCTGCTTAATTTGTTTCCTCATTCTAATAACCTTGCATATAAATAGTCACTATCAGCATGTGTGTTTTTTGCATTTTCACCTTTTGAGCCTCAGAGGAAATTAGCATTTGAATTTGTAATCACGTCTCTTTTTAAGTTGAATCACATGCACAGGCTGAAACGAGGAGACAATTAACCTGCACTGCTAAGTGGCCTAGAGGATCGGACAAAAATAGCTCAGGGGGAAATAAAGGCAAGCTGCATATTTCACAAGTAGTCATAATCAGGATCACTGTGGGTAACAACGCTTGTAATGTGATATGATGATTTCAACACAGTAGAAGAATTCCGTATAAAATGAAGGGAGCATGAGATGGATGTTTATAGGGAATACATTCACTCTAAGATCTGGACTTGTAATATGAAACATTTCATCTTAAGTTGTCAGCAAGTCAAGATTTCATTAATCTAAAATGTGTCAGTTTACCAAGAATTGTAGTTTTTGAAGGGTGACAACATATTGTCACAAGTGTTAGAAAGAACTACATGAGGCTCTAGTTTTGAAAAAACTCTGTTCCTGTGGGAGTATGTAAGCAGGAAACACACCAAAGAAGGCTTGTTGGTATGCTCTCTTCTGTGCTATTAATGCAAAAAAGTTTACACACATCTGATGATGAGTCTGTGACTTCAAATTTGCTTTCATTTATAGAGTTATAAATATTTAAATGTAAAGTCAGGGCTTTACAGTGTGACATATGTGTGGCACGAGTGATGAAAAAACTGTGTGTGAAGAACAAATTTTTATATATAGCACTTGTGCGACAGCTTTGCTAGCAACTTTTTTTTTTTTTACTGTAAAGGCCAGTGTAGGTACCAGATCTGGTCAGGGGCCCTGCGCTTGCCAATAACGTCACACTATGACAACGCCACTTGGACAAACTACATTTGCCCCATTTTTAACCCTGCTAAGCACTACATGGGGAAATTTAAAAGAGACATAAATGTTAATAACAGCTCCTGTGGCGATCATCACACATCTTTTCTGGTACTACTCTTTCACACATGGGCTTTGGAAAGAGTTTAGCAGCTTGTTATTAACCCTATTTTGACGGCTAATTAATCCGTTTTTTTTAAGACCAAAAAAAGATGATAAATGTTTAACTATACTTAAAATCAATATCAGACTATCAAGAAAAAGGCTCTCAAGACAATTCGTATATGTACATTTTTCCATGTAAAGTATTTATATAACAGCCCTGGCTGTTTGTATTTGTTGAATTGTTCTGTATACTTCCTTTGTTCCTGTGTTGTATACTTGCTATTAGTTCAATAAAGTTGTTTAAAAAAAACGCACACTACGTCAAGTGCTAACATCCAGCCAATCATGTAGGTTTTTTTGTTTGTTAGTTTTTTTGTCTTCCTGAAAATAGGGTTATTTGCCAATAAAGATTCTTACAACATTTTTACTATGAAGAAAATACAAAATTACTCAAAAAAAGATATATCACAAATTTCCTTTTTTTTAACCAAGTGTGTTGTGTAATGATGAATATTTCCATCCAGATTCCAACATTTTACATCAGAAGTTAATTTTTTTCTTTGTTTTCTTTCTCTCAGTCTTTATTCAGATGTATAGAATACAGAGAGTACAAATTACAGAAACCAAACTTAGTAAACATTAACAAAAGGGAACATACAGATCTGTAAACATATCTATGTATATATGGATTTAAAATTTAAGAGAAAGAGAAGAAGAGAAGGTGGGGGGCGGGGGCGGGGGCGGGTACTAGGGTTCAGTTGACTACATTAAACGATTTACAAATTTCAACAGTTTTAAGTGCCTTCTGCTTGTCAGAGTACTTAATAGACAGAATGTATTGTTTGAAAGTGTTAGTGAATGCCGTAAAACATGTTTTTTACAAGTGTTAACAACAATAAATGTGATACTTCACTATCAAAATCAAGAGATTAATCAGGTGTACAGAGTTTTTGTTCAGGGTATTTTCAAATAGTCCAAACAGTACATTCTAGCAAAACAAAATAAAATGTTTAATTTTATTGTGAATAAAGTCACAAAGTATTTGCCAAAAGATTTTGACTGTAGGGCAATGCCAGGAAAATTGGAGATGCATTGCACAAGCCACAGTTTATATCAATATTTTTTTAACTTGTTTTTGATATAAGATTTAGCTGGATTAAATGTATGAATGAAAAGATATTTCTCTAATTTCATTAGTGAGATATTAGTCAGATACTTATTAGGCAGAAGCCAGACCTTGTTCCAAGGAATATCATCCACAAAACTTTTCCAATGAGATATGGAACAAGTTAACGTTGTAATGTCTTTTTGAAACAAGGCTTGGATAGATCTGTTATTATTGGATGGATAATTGGAGAGACAGATCTTCCCTGAAGGTGTGTCGTTTGGCGATAAAGTTAATTCATGAGCTTCAAGTCTTTTTTGGTTTTTAAAAAGCATACATACACCCTAAGAGATTGCTCCAAAAACCTTAGCGTAATCACCAGGAGTTAAGGGAAATAAATTATATTTCCCAAGAAATTTCACATATTTAAGTAAAAGTCCCTCCTCATTAAATAACTGGTCTACCCATTTGATTTGTTTTAGGTTTTTGTTATGTAGCTGTAGAGCCAAAGCTGCATATGTTAAACGTGACATTCCTTCTGCTTTAGTGTGGCTAGGATTCTACCTTTCAATGATAAATCTCGTATGAGCCATTGGTTTAATTTGAGTTTTGTGTATAATTGGATTAAAATTTAAAGTGCTTCTTTTATTTTGATCTTTAGAAATTATAAAGCCTAAATAATTTACTACGTTTCTAATAGGGATATTATAGGTTTCGGATTTAGAGCAATCTTAATAGCAACGAGCCCACGTTTTTTAATATTCAGAAACAGACCAGAGGCTTCAGAGGACACTTCAATGGCTTTACTAGTGTCTGGAATTTGGTTTTCGTTCTTTAACAAAAGTATGGTAATATCTGCTAGTTGTGTTATCATTACTTCCCTGCCAAACAGTAAAATTCCCTCTATGTTACTTGGCTTAATATGATATGCCAAGAGCCACAATCAGTAAGAGATATGGAGAGGCCGGACAACCTTGTCTTATAACACGGGATAGATTAAATCTGGGTGATGTACCACCTGGTAGTTTAATAGAGCTATTACAATTCATATAGGTCTCAACAGCAGAGGAGTAGTCGCCAAAGCCAAATTTCTTTAGTGATTGTTGAATAAATTTGTGTTCCACCATATCAAAGGCTATGTAGAAGTCTAGGAATAAGATAAATACATTATCATCTAAAAGAACTGAATAGTCTAAAATATCTATTACAAGTCGAATATTGTTCGTGATTTGTCTTTAAGACATAAATCCTGATGGAGTTTCTATAATAATTGTATTTAATACCACATTTAGTCTTCTAACAAAAATGAACGGAAAAATTTTTTAATCATTATTAAGTAATGATACTGGTCGCCAATTACTGATAAAACATATGTCTTTACTGGGTTGGGGTGGTGTAACAGGTGGATTTAAGTTGTTAACCCTTGAGTAATTGTAGTTGGAAGTTGTTTATTCATTAAGCTTTCTAAAAATACCTCAAATAGAAAAGAGGCTAATTTAGTTTCAGATGATTTGTAAAATTCTGAGATCAAACCATCTGTACCAGGTCACTTGTTATTTTTTAATAGGTTAATAGCATCTTTAACCTCCTGAAGTGTAATAAGATTGTCACACCACATTTAATCAGTATCTGAAATTGTTTTAATCATCAGGGAGTTTAAAAAAGTATCAGCTGACTCCTGACAAAATCTAGAACTGTATAATTTTGTATAAAATCAACTACAGTAGGAAGAGATTACATGATGGTCCTCTGTGATCACTCAATCAACATTTAGCTTAGTTATACTGTTCATCTTAGAGTGATGTTTTTCTAAGCTAAAAAATAGTGGGAATTTTGTTCTCCTGCCTCCAGCCACTTGACTCTTAACCTAATAAATGCCGCCTTAGCCCTTTGACTATATATTTAATCTAGTTCAGTTTGTAAATTTGATAGCTCTAGCATTTCTTCCTTAGATTATGTATCTGGAGTATTACCAGTTAACCATGTGATCCTTGAAATTACATCTAATTATTTGGCTCTTCTTGATTAAGCCAAATCACTACTGTATTTTTTTAAAATATTTACATATCTAATATCTAAATATCTTTTGGGGTTTTAATCCAAAAATAGGAGATTAAATATGTGACCTTGTCTTTAACAGTCTCATTTAAGAGCAAAGTGTTGTTAAGTTTCCAATATACTGATCGAGCAGTACTTATTTGAGAGGTGGATAAATTTATCCTAAATATCATTGCTTTATGGTCTGTTAGAGGGGTAGGAGAAAGGTTCACTTTAATATCATCTTTGTTAAAGCCTTTGGAAATTAAACAAATCTATTCTTGATTGGCTCGAACCTTTTTTATTACTCTATGTAAATGTTCTAGCGTCGGGGTATTTTACCCTCCAAATATCCTCCAGATTAAATTTATCCATGAATGCTTTCAGGTTATTCTTGGATCTGCTTGATAGTCCAGGAGGCCATTAATCCATGAAGCTATCTAGGATCATATTAAAGTCACATCATAATAATAATAAGGCATTTGGAAATTGTCAACCAGCTACAGTGGCTTGCAATAGTATTCGGCCCCCTTGAACTTTTCCACGTTTTGCCACATTACAGCCACAAACATCAATCAATTTTATTGGAATTCCACTTGAAAGACCAATACAAAGTGGTGTACACGTGAGAAGTGGAACGAAAATCATACATGATTCCAAACATTTTTTGCAAATAAATAACTGAAAAGTGGGGTGTGTGTAATTATTCAGCCCCCTGAGTCAAGACTTTGTAGAACCACCTTTTGCTGCAATTTCAGCTGTCAGTCTTTTAGGGTATGTCTCTACCAGCTTTGCACATCTAGAGACTGAAATTCTTGCCCATTCTTCTTTGCAAAACAGCTCCAGCTCAGTCAGATTAGATGGACAGTATTTGTAAACAGCAGCTTTCAGATCTTGCCACAGATTCTCGATTGGATTTAGATCTGGACTTTGATTGGGCCATTCTAACACATGGATATGTTTTGTTTTAAAGCATTCCATTGTTGGCCGGATGAAATATGCTGATTTTATGAGATATGAATTTTGGGTTTTCATGAGCTGTATGCCAAAATCATCAGTTTTAAAACAATAAAAGACCTGAAATATTTCAGTTGGTGTGCAATGAATCCAAAATATATGAAAGTTTAATTTTTATCATTACATTATGAAAAATAATGAACTTTATCACAATATGCTAATTCTTTGAGAAGGACCTGTAACTTCTGGTCGTTCTTGCGTCTTTTTCCAAGCCAATGACCAATGATGTCAGTAACATCAATAACATTGGGGAATTTCTTTTTTTCAGTAGGTAACACTTGTTGGCAGATGCTGATGACATTTTTGAGTACATTTTCCCTCTCAGCCTCTGGAAGCCCTTGAAGCCTCAGGTTCCACTGTCACCCATATGCCTCTAGGTCAGCTATATGATCCATGCATTTCTGGGTAGTTCCCTCGCATCTCTCCACACAATTTTCAGGACAAGGACCATCTTTTCATCCAAATATCAGAGCACAAGGCGTCCACCATTTTCTCTAGTCCGTCACTAAATAAAGCGTGCGGACAGTGTCATCAGATGCAGGAGTAGGTTTTTTGGCAAGAGGAGACTTACTTGGAGTAACGGGCAGTAGTCCAGTTGAGGGGGAGCGGAGGGGGACGCCACTCCCCTTAGAAAGAAATCTGGCATATAACGTCCCACCAGTGAAGGTCCCATCTTCCATCTCCATCCCTTCCATTTTACAGTAAATATTGTATGGAAATATAAATCATAAATAGGCTTAGCCAATATGAAATAATTTCATCATCAGAAAATGTTAGATCTCCGCATGTTGAGCAAAAATAAACAATCTAATAAAATCCGAGGGACAGGGGCACGAAACGCAATGATGCAACATTGTTTTGGTTAATGCCTGAGAGTAGGCCAGGTGTACCCAGTTTTACGTTTCATCTCGTTACGACCTCTGGCATCTACAAAAACTGTTTACTTCATAAAATCTATACCTTCGCACTAAGTTCAAAAGTTCTCCTTCTGTAATAACACAGTTTTTTTATGATCGACGTTATAATTCGGGACTAGTTTGTTTTCGCCGTAGTGAGAAAGGAGTGATACGGCTGCTACGTACCTGGTTTAGATCAAGAGATGGATTTAACATGAAATCCATGTCTTGTTCATGTTTCATGGAAGTTAAATGCATGTAACACATTTTACATAGGCCTACATGCTTTTACTCGGTTTTGTAAAAGTTTTAAAGAAGTTTTCATCATGACCTTAGCTGTCTCCATATCCGCATACGTCATCACGTCGGTTAAACTCTGCCACCGCATTGGTCTAAAACGGGTACGAAGCAGCCGTATCACTCCTTTCTCACTACGGCGAATACAAACTAGTCCCAAATAAAAACATCGATCATAAAAAAACTGCGCTGTTACAGAAGGAGAACTTTTACTTTTGAACTAAGTGCGAATGTATTTATTTTATGAAGTAAAACAGTACAGTACAGTACAGAACAGTAGATGCCAGAGGTCGGAATGGGATTCATTTTCTAAAGACATTTTCGTGGTAAAGTGCAATTACATTGCATTACAGAAGTGCAAACATGCCCAAAGGAGTGGCTGGTCAGCGGGATGTCCGGGATTTTTTTTTTAAGAAAAAAATTACAGGTGAGCTATAAATCTCAATAATTAACCTAGCCTGCTTTTTGTTATCTAAAGACCACCAGACTCGCCACAGGTGTACGCACAGATCCCAGGATGCTCCCCTCCAAACTAGCTAAGATAAACAGGCGACCCCCCACATCTCTCTTGTTAACTAGCTTGCTAAAATACATGACTTGTCATTCAGTCAAGACACGCATGCGGCTTGCTTAATCTGCACTAGATGTCGACTCTTTATACACATCCAGCCATAATCGGCCTAGGAAAAATGATCACCTTGTCAGAGCTCATCTGACAGTGTATTTAGCCATAATCAGGACGAATGTGAACAAGAGCAAGAAAAACTGTAGAAAAAAAAACATGATTATGAAAATGTTTGGAAACTCCTATGAGCATGTGGATTAAGTGAGGGTTGTAATGAATAAAATAGAAATGACTCATTTTGTTTGGTCTTTCATGTTAAATTAATCCAATACTTTGTTTTGTAAAGGCCTAGTTTGCACGGAAAAACTTCTTCTGCACTGCAATTATTTTCTAAGGCTTTTTTGCAAGGTGCTGGTATCGGCTTTGCTTCACAGATATATAAAGCCTCCATTTCACCCGATCTTGTTTAATTCTAATGTAGGCTATTCAATTGTAGTCCCCTAACATTCCGGCCAATTCGGCGATACAAAATACTCTATAAATACCACCTTTTTAAAAATTAAAATCCAGATTTTTTAATAGCCGAAAAAAAATAACCATTCCCCCTGAAATTTTTTTACAACTCGACTACTGGCAACGGGTAATGGCGGGAATTTTTCGTCCCTTATAGAGCAAGTCACCCACCTACCAGAGTCTTACTCCACCCACATTTCCTGTTTGAAAAGTGTGCCAAAGGGAGGCATTGCCTGGTGGACCAAGGGACGCGAAGGGGGAGAGGGCTGGACTGGGCTGTGACTGACTTGCTTGCTATCTCAACTTCAACTCGCCACGGAGGCATGGCCGAGACTCTACTGCTTTTATTCCCCACAGCGGCAGTGCCGCTGACATCACACATACTGGCTAACGTCACATATCACTGCTGAGCCAATTGCGATGGCAGATTATTTAAATGTGGTGCAGACTTTAAACCTGAAGATGGCGCCATATGGCAGTTTTTATTTGGAAAATGTATATTTTAAATAATATGCACTAAAATGCAAAAATGACTACACAAGTAGACAGTACTATTAGACACTCATTTATACAGTATATTAACAAAAAAAGTTGATTTGGGTGTGAGTTGCTTTTAATGAAAAGTTTAATACCTGATTAAAGGTTGTTACTGGCAAAATATACCTTTAAGCAGAGAACAGGAATAAAAGCTTGAAAACATCCAAGTGTGTGAAATAAATCTATATCTGTTTCACTTAGCGAATTGAGCTGTCAAAATAAATAAACTTTTTAATAATATACCAAGTTAATAATAGGCTCGGCAATTTTATTTGTATAGCACACTTTCAACAACAAGGTAATTCAATGTGCTTTACATGATTAGAGGATAAAGTAAAAACAGCAATAACATTAACATAGCATATGACAAGTAAAAACATTTAGGATAAAGTAAAAACAGCACGAGAAACACAGAACATATGATACATGAATACATTACTCAAAGGCAACTCTAAATAAATGGGTTTTTAGCCTTGATTTAAAAGAACTTAGTGTTTCAGAACCTTTGCAGTTTTCTGGAAGTTTTTTCCAGATTAGAGAAGCATAGAAACTGAAAGTTGCTTCTCCATGTTTGGTTCTAATTATAGGGATGCTGAGTAGGCCTGAGTGGTCTGGGGGGTTAGTATAATGACAGTAGATCTTCTACATACTGGTGCTAAGCCATTCAATGATTTATAAACTTGTAATAGTATTTTGAAGTCTATTCTCTGGACTACAGATAGCCAGTGTAAGGACCTTAGAACTGGTGTGGTGTGATGTGCTCTACTTTCCTGGTTCTAGTGAGGACACAAGCATCAGCGTTCTGGATCAGCTGCAGCTGTCTGATTTGCTTTTTAGGCAGACCTGTGAGGACGCTGTTGAAGTAATCAATCCGACTAAAGATAAATGCATGAATGAGTTTTTCAAGGTCCCGTTGCAACATTAGTCCTTTAATCCCAGAAATGTTCTTCAGGTGATAGAAGGCTGACCTTGAGAATGCCTTTATGTGACCTTGGAGGATCAGGTCTGAGTCCATTCATACACCTATATTTCGGGCCTTAACAGTAGTTTCTAGCTGTATTAACTGGAGCTGTGTGCTGACTCTTGATCATTCCACCTCAGGTCCAAAAATAATTACTTCATTTTTGTTTCTGTTCAGCTGAAGAAAGGTATGGCACATCCATTCATTGATTTGCTCGATGCATTTGCTTAGTGTTTGGATGGGTTAAAAGTCACCTGGTAACATTGTAATGTAGAGCTGAGTATCATCTGCATAGTTATGGTAGTTGATTTTATTGGTTGTTATAATCCAAGCTAGTGGGGGCATGCAGATATTAAACAAGAGGGGCCCCAGGATGGAGCCCTGGGGCATCCCACACGTGATATATCTGCTCATTCTGATGAAATGTTTCCTGTTGAAACAAAGAAGTCCCTGTTCTTTAGGTAAGACTGGAACCAGCCAAGTACTGTACCAGAGAGTCCGACCCACCTCTCCAGCCGTTCCAATATCATGATCAACAGTGTCAAATGCTGCACTGAGATCTAACAGAACCAGGGCTGTGGTTCTACCATCACATCCATCCATTGATTTGCTCGATGCATTTGTTTAGTGTTTGGATGGGTTCAAAGTCACTTGGTGACATTGTAATGTAGAGCTGAGTATCATCTGCATAGTTATGGTAGGTAATCTTATTTGTTGTTATAATCTGGGCATTAACGCGTTGTCCAGG